>CM053793.1:148358479-148713755 GCA_028749045.1 Cupressus sempervirens
TCATTTCATGTTGAAAAATAATATATTTAATAGTTATATCATTTGTCTTAGTTATCCTTTTTTATTTTATATATTTAAGAAGTATATCTTTTTTCTCAAGTCATACAATAGTTTTAAATTAAATTTAAATAAATTCTTAAACAAAGAGTAAATAACTTTAATCTCACCTTATACCTTAAGCCTCTTTGGGATCCTGACTAAACAAGCTGACAGAATGGAGAAGATTTAGAGGAACTTTCTCTAGACAACCTGGGTTGAAGAGCACAAAAGATATCATCTTATCACCTAGGACCATGTTTTCATTCCCAAATGTTATGGGGGCCTTGGTATTAGAAAAATTAGACATTTCAATAATGCCCTCATAGCCAAATAGATCTAGTGCATCTTTTAGAGTTCAAGAGAATGGAGGGAAATTATGATTGAAAAGTACCTGAGGAGGCACTCACTTAGCCTTTTGCTTCATGAAGTTGAGATTCCTCAAGGATCTTACATATGGAATGGGATCCTAAAGGCTAAAGTCCTGGCTAAGTCCAAGGTTAAATGGAAAATTGGTAAAGATGAGAATATCTTATTTTGGCAGGATGACTGGATGAGCCAGGGACCTCTTATTGACCACCCCAATTATGGTAGATGGGTAGAGCCATGCATACAAAGATATGATCTAAAAGTTAGTGATTATAGAATGGTTAATAGATGGTAAGACTTGTCTATGATTTTGTTGGAACTTAATTCTTTGATGATTAGCTTGAATGCTATTTTTATAAATAACAAGGGGGATGAAGTCATCTGGGGAGGTAACTTGAATGGCCATTACTCTGTCACCTCTAGGTACTTTTCATTGTCAGATGGAATAGAGAAACCCATCTGGGCTAAGGCATGAATCCCTAGCCTTACCCCAAAAATTAACATATTCTTCTAGCTCCTACTCCAAGACAAAATCCTTATTCTAAAAAATTTAGCTAAGAGAGGACAGATTATCTCCAACAAGTGTAGTTTATACAAGCATGCTTTAGAGATAGTTAATCATTTATTTATTCATTGCTCCTATTCCTCCAATGTTTAGAACCTCATAACCAGGGACTTTGGGGTCAGCTGGTGGCCCCTAGTTAACATTCAAGAATTCTTCAACCAATGAAGGAGTTCACGCAGAGGTTTAATCACCCAATTAATTTACTTCTGGTCCCTTTCGTATTTCTACTGGGGTATTTGGAAAGAGCGGAATAACTAAATTTTTAGAGATAGAGAATCCCCTGAGTTTGTCATTACTAAAAAATTCAAAGGATTACTGAAGGAGAACTTTGCCACCACAAAGGAAGGAAGTATTGAAGAAGGTGGGAATAGAAGACAAAGGAAAATAGACAAGGACAGGAAAAGATAAGAGGTGAGGCGGTTTTTTCCCCTTGAAAATTGGTACAAGGCCAATTTTGATGGGACTGCAAAAGGGAACCTAGGCCCTGCTGGCAGTGGAGGCATCATTAGAAATAGCTATGGTGGAGGAGTTGTGACTTTTTCCTACCTGCTTGGACATTAGATGAACTATTTTACTGAAGCCAGTAGTGCCAGTCACACTGTTAAACTGGCCTTGTCTTTTGGGATTGAGAACCTATGGCTAGAGTGGGACTCATTAAACATTATAAATTTCCTCAAAGGTTACTCTACACCTTCTTGGACTATCATGAATATGATCGAGGAATTAAAGTATGACCTAGGAAAGTTCAACAAGACCTATATTAGCCACATGTACAAGGAGGCCAACTTAGTAGCTGACTTGTTTGATAATGAAGTGGTCATCAATAATGCGGATATGACATGGCCTATCAGTGTGGAATGTTAGCAACATCTTTTTGATGGCAATGAATAATTTAATTCTACAAGATCGCATCCAGGGAGGTATTAGAAAAATTCAAAATTAATAATGGGAAGATTTGAAAGATTGCACGTTGGAGTGGGAGTTAATAAAAATCATGTGAAACTCTTTTCAAAACATAATAGCTTGTACATACAACATGCTTTAAGGGCTGTGTTGAATGCTACCATTAATACTGGTATTTTTGAAAATGTCTTCAAGTTTCACAGTTTGAAGGAGGTTGAGGTCTATAAGCATTCTGTGAGCAAGTGGGGCCTTATTATATTAGAGGAAACCATGGTGGGGGAGAGAAGTAGGAAGGAGCTCTCAGGAGAGGCAGAGAACTGGAAGAAGAAATCGAAGGTTTGGCATAAATTGGAAAAGGGTGGAATCACTAGATTTCTAGAGAAGCTCCATGAATTTGATGCATGGATCACCAAGATTATGGTGGATTCCTGGAAAAATGGGAGAGTCAAAATTGACAGGATCACCCACCTTGTCAATGTGGAATTGATAGCTCGGGTTGTAGAAATCCCTCTACAAGGTAGTAATTTTTATAGAGATAAGAAAATGTCAACAAATGCTGTCAAATTTTTTGTGAAGGATGACAAGGAGCTAAACAAGCTCATCAAGGTGCAAACATATTATGAGATGGAGTCAATCAAAAAGCTATGGAGGTATGTCCTCAAGGATTATCATTGAATAGATTTCCTTGGACCCCAAATTTGATAGGATTAGAACACATCATTTTGTCTTGCTTAAACACTTTAGGCATGGTATCAATATCTTTTTTCCTTTTTATCTCTTCACCTCCATGAGCAAGGATATTGAGGGTTTCAAGAGGAAAGCAACCACTAACCTAGCTCTTCACGAGGGATTACTCCTCTTGGTTTATGAGTATTTGAAGTCTCAAACTAGGGGAAAATCCCTTGACGATACTGGGTGTGCCTCCGAGGAAACTAGGAGCTCAAACTCTTAGGATGTGTAGAGCATAAAATCAAAAAAAGAGGACATTGTTGGGTGATCCCAAAATAATGGGTTCCACTTTTTGACCAATTTTGACATTGAAATCAATATTTTTGCAACAAACGTCACATTCAATTGACTAATCTTGAAAACTATAAATAATTTCAAGATGACATAAACTAATGATTTTGAGTACTCTATGCCTACTTTGTAACCATATTTTTTAATCTAAAAAAAATAAAATTGTTTAGGTTAATTTTTTCATCTCCTTCCAAAAGTGGTACATAATAAAATTCAATATTTTTAAAGAGTGACAGTCCGTTTGACACACAACTTTTTTTCTAGAAATGATAATGTCATAATTCTTTCAGTGTTAGATTCTTGACATCAATATATAGAGGATTGATGTAGGAGCATCTTGCATGGAAAATAATTGAAAAAAAAAAAAAATTTGGAGGAGAGAGAAAAGTGACGAAAATTAGAGGAGAAATAATAAAAAATAAAAAGGAGAAAAGAAAGGAAAAGAGGATTTTTATTTTCGAGGTGCATAGGTGGCATAAAATAGAAAAATAAGAAAAGTAATTGTCATTCCATTAATCAAGGTGTGTAGGTGGAAATTCTAGAAGGTTTTGGATAAATCATGTATTTAATATTTGTTGGGTGCTTAGTTGTATTTGGGTGAGAATTTAATATTTATTTAAAGATAGTTGTATTTACCTTTTATCCCACATTGGTTGTGTTTGTAATGTCTTGGGTTAGAAGTGCCTATTTAAGCAAGGCTTATTATCATTTGTAATCAAGCTCAAGGGGGAAGCTTGAGGAGTAGAAGCTCAAGAGGGAAGCTTGAGGAGTAGAAGCTCAAGGGAGAAGCTCGAGGAGTGGAAGCTCAAGGAGAAGCTTGATATCATCTTGTGGGTGTTGTAAGGATCTTCAAGTATAATAAAATTTCTTGTGAAGCATTTTTTTTTTGGTCTCCATATTGTTGCTTTCTTGATTGTGAGTGAGTAAGGGTGGTGTGGCCCTCTATCAAGTGGTATCAGAGCGTACCTTCATCAGTGGTATCAGAGCGGACCTCCATCAAGGATGCATTTGGTTTGATTCATTTCGGTTGAATAATGTATAGTTTGTGAAGTTTTGAAGTGACATGAATCATAATTCAAACATACATTCTGTTTGACACAGATAATTTGAAGTCAATTTATCATAAACCCCCTTTTTTTTTTAATAGAAAGGTATCTCAATAAGCTAGTTCCTACATATTTTTCAAAAAAAATTTGAATTTTTCGAGGTGTTGAAGTCGGTTGATGCTGAATCAATAATGAACCTATAATGAGTTAAACTCATATTTGAAAGTCTTAATGAATATAATATGTATTACAATTATGGTCGTTGGAAAGCTTGCGCTGAGTAGCACAAATTGGCATTTTTTATTTTACAGTAGGAGATCATTCAATCTCAATTTTAGGGGTCAAAAGAGCCAATTTCATTTTTTCTCCAAAAAACAACACAAAAAATTTGTAATTTGATACATTCGCTTGAACACAATGTTCGCGCAAACATATCTTCGCATGAACGTATGGAAAAAATAATCTAATTGCCGAAAATATAATTTAACGTGTTCACGCGAACATTTATAATCATTTGTGTTCGTACGAACATAAAAAAAAGCCAAATTGATCAAGATTTCAAATGGAAAAGTGGAATTTTAATCACAAAATCGTCATTACAAATATGTTTGCATGAACATATTAACAACGTATGTTTGCACGAACATACCTTATTTATACTTAATATGTTCACACGAACATATCATGGTTATATGTTCGGGTGAACATAGTTAGCACATTCGGGCGAACATGCGTAAAATTCTATATGCAAATTTTTCATCATTTCGCGATTTCGTTCATCCCCAAAAATTGGTATCCAGTATTGTGGGTTCACCCTATTTCCTCTAAACCTAAGGAAGAAAGGAAACCCTTTGCCTGCATTCCCTATAGAAAGAGTCCCAAAGGTTTACCCCCCATCCCCCCTAAGCTTGAGCCTAAGGAGGAGGAGGAGGATAATGATGATGATGAGGATACTAACTCAAAGGATGTGGAGAAGGGGGAAGATGATGAGAAGGAGGAGAACAAGGGGAGGGAAAGTGAAAAGGAGGAGGATTCAGCTAACATGTTAGGGAATCCTAAGAAAAGGAAAGCAGATGAGGCTTTTGAAACCAAAGACAAGATTCAAATTCAGCCAAATTTGGGATTGTTAAGGAGTCGTTGAATATTTAGGTGATGGAGGACATTGATGGCAAAACCCACTATGATGATCTCATTAAAGAAGATTTTCTCCCCGTTGCTAGATTTTCCTCGGAGGCTAATAGAGGGAAACTGATGGAGTTGTTAATCTGGACTGATCTAGAAATAAAACCAGGGTTTTGAAAGATGGATTCAGCATTTAAATTCACAAAACTTTCAACAATATTTTTCACATCAGTAGACAAATCGGGGAAACTTGACATTGAAGTGGAAATTAAAGAAGACAAATTCTGAGCTGCAAGAGTTTCGCCTGAAGCTAATATAGAATGACTGATGGAATTATCTGTTTCCATCAGCCCAGAAAGAAGATTAGGGCTTTGACAGATTGATATAGGTTTGGAATTCAATAAATTTTCAATTGAGCAGATAGTTCTATTTGAAAGAGAGTTTTGATCCAAAATATACACGAGACAGGCATAATGATTGCTCTAAAGCTGTAGAAAAGGGTGTTGTGGATGATAAGTATGAAATAGACCAAAATATTGACATACATGCCTCTTGCATGAAGGGAAAGAAGCTTTGATTACCAGCTATTGGTTTTCACTCAAGGAACGAGAAGCCCAAGACTTTGGAATGTCAATCACCCACAACAATGCTAACTTCATAACTGTTACCTTATTTTTCGCTTCTTCTCTAGCGTTGAAACCTGTGAAAGTATTGATCTACAAATTCTAACTGTTGATCACCTTGGTTAATTAAAAAAGAAAAAATACAAAATTGAACATTAGCTGAAGGTAGTCGAGCATTGTTTGGGTGTAGAAAAAAAAATTAATAAGAATTTAACGGTGAAGCCTTTCCAATAGTTTCTTGTGTTGGCAGAAACTAATAAGACCTTAACAAATACCCCATCAATCTACCCTATGGTTATTTTGCACAGCCTGCAATCATGGAATTCTATTATAATACATTTATATGGACATTTTGTCAAACAGTTCACATGCTTCTTGTATACTTTCACATTTTGAATGCATGACAATTAGGACACTTGCAACATCGATATCTAACAAAAGTCCGCTCTTAATTATTTATCCATGGATGTTCGGAACCTTTCCTAAAGCTCCCATTTTGACACAAGCATGAAAGGATGCTGAAAAAGAATATGTAATTTTCTTGTAAACCTTATTGCATTTGGTTATGAAATTATATCAATATCGCAATCATAATAAATTTGTCCATTTGGCTCCCTCTCGATGGACAACACTATTGGAATTTGATATAATATCCTAAAAATTTACATCAGAGGGTGACAAATATTCAAAACCACATCCATTAGGGATAGGCTTCGAAACCCAATGAGGAAAGGAATATACTATTTTGACTCAGCCTTTCGCATGGGATTGTGGGAAAAAAATGCATGTATCATTTGTGCTCTTTTCCACTTTGGAGATGAAGTTCTGTTTCCAATCACCAGAACAATGTAACTATACACAATTGGTGGCATTGGCTACTAGTCCATAGTATTTGGAAAACCCCTCTTGAATCTCCCCTTCCATGGATTATTGCCTATTTAACACAATGTAAATGGGGGCTACTACTACAAATACTCCATCGTACTTTGTTAGAAGATGTGTTTACCTCTCCTATGCATGAATGACAAGTTTTGTAGGTAATTTTTTGATGCCCAAATTGTTGTGAATATTTCTAGGATTAATCTTGATGCAAGAGAAAGTGATCCGGCAGAGCGATGTCGCCACCATGGAATTGGTCTATGAATTTGACATAGCATATTCCTGCTATATGATTTTTTTATCATCAGCTAAGATTTTGAATAACTATTACCCCAAATTTTCTTGATTTATGGGGTATTGCGAAGTTCAGAAGCTCATTCGCATGCAAAGGGAAAAGTCAATTTGTAAGTTTGAAAAAAATGAGGTTTATTATAATTAATTTTATATTTTAATTAAATTAGTAATTATAATAAATAATATATTTTGACTTTGTCATATTTCTTTTGTTTTTTTCATTCAAGATGTGCTTGTCTCTAAAAGCCTCAATATTTTTCCTGCAACAAAGAGAGCAAGTGATTCCATTGACCATGCAATATCAAGCTTGGAGGACACTCTTGTATCTAGGAATCTATATTCTCTAATGGCCACATACATTTAGAATGTACCTAAGATGCAGAGAAGCTCGAGCAGCCATGAGCTGGATCAGTTATTTTCCTATCCTCCAATTAATCAGACTTTTCAGTATCATCAATCTTCTCCTGCTCATTACCCAATAATGGAAGGAAAATCAAACCTCCAATTCTTTGAATTTTAAGGAATGGTTATGAGGCCTAGATCTATGCCAATGAGGCATGTCCATAGCACAGGACACATCAAGGTAAACAAAATGGCACTGTTGCATTTTTTCCCTAGTTTTTAGGTCCCTACATATATATAAGTAATAAATGAAATGAGGTCGTATCTTATTCTCCGAGTATTTTCTAGAAAATTTTACTCTTGATGCAAGATAGTTTTAGACTCTAGAAATTGTAGCAGAGTTAGTTCATCTTTTTAATTTACCACAAGGAACTTGATTGTAAAATTTGTATATGTGTACTACCTCATGCAATAGATACTGCCATTTATATCATCTTATGCATGCTGGGCTGCATGGGATTTTTTCGCACTAGCTTTATGGTGGTTATTTGGAACATTCTAAGGAGTTTCTTTGGTTCTACGAAGTTAGTCCACCAATCTCCTAGGCCTTTGGAATCCACTAGCTCAATTTTTGAAGATGGGGAATTTAAGATTTGCCAATGCACTATGGAAGAACGGAAGGAACTACTCCACAGGTATAGGAAGAAGCATAGCAATAGGAATTTTGGCAAAAAGATCAAGGTAAAATGAGCAACTTCAAGTTCAACATATTTTTAATGTTTCCTACTCAAATTTTCTCATCATGCACTTCGCTAATATTTTAAATGTAAATTTGACAGTATGCATGCTGCAAAAGTTTAGCTGACAATCAACCATGGTTCAGAGGAAGGTTTTTACCAAACACCAAGATGATAGGAAAAACTACTGCAAAGGTCAATGATTTCCTAGAAGAAGATGAGACTCAAGTGGTATGGATAGCTTTTGTATATATAATTGAGTTCAAGTATTACTGTGGTCTATTTGAACTTATAAAAACTTATTTATTGGAAGCTGAGACCATAATTATATTTTATTCCCAATTAATAAATAGATGCTAGTTACTCAATAACATTTGTCTTAAAGGATAAATTATTGTTAATCATCATCTATCATAATCTAGTTGTAGATGGTACTAGGCAAACCCATTGTTAATATCAGTGTACAGATGATGGATTCTTGATACCCCAACTTTCCTTTATGAAATGTTAAAAGTTTGCATTAGACAAACCCATTGAAGATTTATAAGTCCACCTAATTCAAGTTTTTAGCATGGGTTAAAGAGTTTGATTCAAAAACTATATAGTTAAAATCCTGATAGCAATATCATGATAAAGGTTACAGATGGTAGTCCATATTGAAGAATAATATTAAGTTGCAGGTTCTTCTTTGCAAAGAAAAATGTTAACTATAATTCTGGACCTATAAAATGAATATGGAGGTAGCAGTTGTGTATGCTCACACACCATTATTAAATTGTAAGGGTTGTCCTATCTGTTCTTAAACTAGCGAATTCTACACATGTAGACTAGTGCTGAACTGTAGGGAACTCTTCAGTCTTTGCCTCTTGAAACTAAATAAATTTAGAGACCATTTTCATCTTCTTTCCTAAAATGTTTTTATGGGTGCACTAGCACAGGTATTTTCTTTTAGAACAAGAATTAATAGTCACTTGTATTTCTCTCTAATTCATTATTCACAAAATGCCAAGATTGTATGATTAACAAAGGAAAACATTCTTCCAATACCATGAATTTTTTTTCCAATGTGTGGGATAATGGGGTAACAGAGTCAAGAAGCATAACAAAGACATCAGGTTATGCTTTGTATGATAGTCTTGATGCTAGCAGGCTTTTGTTCTTTGATGGGTCCACTTTAGATTGGAGAAATTGCTCCATTCTTCTGCAAAGTGGCTGATGAAGGGAAGATTTGAGGACTCTATATAGGGAAAGTATTGAAAATGCTTTGATAGTTGTGGTTAAGAGATTAAGATAGATTTCTAAGTTGGGGAAAAAATAGTTGGATGATTACGTTCTTTTTTTGTAGAAATACACCGAAACATTCTACCTTTGAAGAGAGTACTGATAGTTTTTTTCTGAACTAGCAAGTTTGAAGTATAGATATTGATTAGGACCAAATTCACGTGCACCTTGTCTCTCTGAATCTAACAATCCATCCAATTTGTACTAGCTATGAAGAGGCCATTGATATTTCTATGGTTCCACATTATGATTAAGTTTTTGGGAATCCAATCTCTGAATTCCTTTCCTGACAGTTATAATTCATGGAAGCAGAGGACATGTGTCTCCCAAATCTTGATCTGCTCCTCTATTAAGAGACATTTGGTTGGGAGGAATAGATTGTATATACACAAATGAAACAATGTACAAAATTTTTTCTTAGTCTCTTTGTATGCAAGTTAATTTTGGTTTAAATAAATTTGGTGTGTCATAATAGTTGGGTTACAGTTCAAAAGTTGTACTTCTGGGCATAAATTTTTTTTGCACAGTTCTTTTAAGTAAGAGTATTTATCTGCAGACACTTTGGCTTCTAAAATCCTATTGTGAATTGTTTTGAGTCTTTGATCAAACAAGAATAGTAACTTGAATTGATTTTTGTTGATGACAGCAATGATCTTACAAAAAAAGCTATGCAAAATGACCACTTTGGTGCCATCATGGATGAAATTTTGGAGGGAGAAAATTTTGGTTTAGGAAGGAAAGAATAGAAAAGAAAGGTGTGTTCTAATCTAAATACATCCATTTAAATCTAATGTGCTTGATTTTGTGGATAAAACTAAATCTTCGAGCAAATAAAATCTGTAACTTTAAAATAACTTATGAAGCTTTTTGAGTGGAAAAATGTTTGAGCATACAATTTGTGAGGTTTATTCCAATAAGGACTTATATTTCTTTCTTGTTTCACATTTATCAAATTTTCTAATCAAATTCTATGTGTTGTAGAGTAAAAAGAGTGGATGTAGAAGGGGAGAAGGGCCCAAGTTAACTCCCGAAGTGATAAGAAAACTAGGTGAAGCAAATCTTCTTTATGCCACAGGTCATTATCATTAGGTACATATTGGACTTGTTGTTCTTTTTAGATCATCCATGTCAGAATATTTATAAACAATAAATATTATATATGGTGGGAAGCTTAGTTTGCTGTCACAAACTAAGTAGCAATGGAAATTAATTAGATTATCATATTTATTCTTTTGTACACTTGACAGTGAGCACATCATAATAGACTTTTTCTATTTTTTGTATTAGAGTATTTTGTCATTGTATTCTGTAGATCTATGCTTGGATAATATACATAGCTATTAGTTCAAATAGAAAAGACATTTTGGAAGGTTTCTAATAGTTTTAGTTTGGCTCGATTTTACATTTTTTGATCAAATGCATGTTAAATCTTATATTCTTAAAATTCATTACTCCAAGTTGCCTTCTTGAAAATTGGAAGAAGTTAATTTTTGTTTGTTTGTGCATTTATGATAGTTTATTCTACCTTTTGAACATCAGAGAATTCAGTGATTTTTTTTTATTGATGTGTGGGTATTTGCATTGATTAGCTATTAGTTATCAACGCCTCTTTCTTGTGGTGATTATTAGTCCCTACCTTATAATGGCAAGTACTAATGTTTTCAATCAGTTATCTGGTATTAATCTTTACTTTGGTAATTGTGTCTCATTTCCAAATTTTTGACTTCATGTACTATTAAATTAATTAGTTTTAATTCCCACAGGTTTTGATAAAGTGATGTTGTTACCATTTACATGCATTTTTAAAACTCCTATACCCCAAAGAGAAACTTTCAAACCATGCTATGTGTACAAAGCAATAGAAAAGAGGTATATTGGTAAACTATTTTAGAACCCTAATTTTACTATTGCAACAAATAAGGCTCTATTGAATATGCACCATAAAAGAGCTAGTTCCCTCATTTTGAACCCTGACCTGCATTTGTTACATAAAGCAATTAAAGTTCACATAGTATATGACAATCTTTGTTAATTGGATTTAAATAGCAGCAGAATTGAGAGTTTACATCACCATCCCTAAGAAGTGACTTGGATTTAAATAGCAGCAAAATTGAGAGTTTGCATCACCATCCCTGAGAAGTGATTTTTATAGCGATAATCAATTTGCAGATTTAGAAGACCATGGAGTTCTGGAAACACATACAGTGCCAAGGGGAAATCTATGAAAAGATAACATAGAAATGTTGTTATGCCTTAAGAAAATCGTGGAAATTGAAGGTAATCTATTGAAGCAGCAATCCTTCAAACATGTCAACATAGAGATATTGTTGGGAGCAGCTTGGAAAGTGAATAAGGAATTTTTGAATAATTACTTTAGGAGCGATTATATATTGGAGACCCGATAAAATGAATGAATGGGATGATAAAAAGAACATAGTATTAAGGAGATGGTGGGTATACCATTCAAACTAAGGAAATAATAATAATTTCACACCTATAATTCAACAATATATCTCTTTATTTATATACCAAACTATATATCTCTAATATTCTCTATTAATCTTTGGTTTGGTTGTGAGAAATACAAGTTATAAGAGCAATGGTTAATTCTCACTTTTTTGTTTTTTGAAACTAAAAATGGGCTTTGAAAATAAAATGTTTTACTCTACTTCTCTTTAGCAACCTACTTAGTTTCTAGGCTGTAACATCTACAAAATTTAGGCTTTGTAATTTTTGATATTGGTTGTAGATTGTTATTATTGTTGTGGATCTTGAATATCTCTACCATGAGAGCTTACCTTTTGGAGTGCTTCTAATGAAATACACATTAGATGGTCTTGTAACTCCTAATTTTTGAATAAAGAAAGGTTGCCTTACTTTGAACCTTTTATTTCTTGGTTTTTGATGTTCAAATAGCTTTGAAGAATCTTGATGAATATAAGGAGCATGTCTGTTTTGAAGATTTTGTATGGAGTCTTTCATGGTAGGTGTCCAAGATAGGTGGAGGCTATTGATAAATGTGGAAATTCCCATGAAAAATATTTATCTATTTTTGTAGTACTTATGATCAATACTATTCTGTATCTACAGCTCTTGAATGATGAATACGATTTGGATTTTTTGTGATATATCATTTAAATGCTTATAACTATTTCCCTCCTTTTGGAAGTGAGTATAATTTAAATAGCTATTTCCCTCCTTTTGGCAATGAGTATACATAATGTATTGCAACCTATAATATCTCATGATAACACTTTATATTTTAGCAATGGGACATTGTTTCCTTAATTGAAAACAATTCAGTTATTCATGTAGCATGAATACCTCAAAGAATACATGATGATGCACTAAGGCTTTATCAAGAAACAAGTGTATGGACAAAGTTTTCATGTTCAAGTGGCTAAGAATAAAATGCTTCTATTATTACTATGTATGCTCAAGCCAAACAATATTTTAGTTGATTTATTGAACCATTAAAGAAAATTTTTGATTGAGTTTTAATAACTTTTAATTAATTAGAAAATTTATAGTGGAAAAAAATGGTGCAATGCATATAGGAGTTCAATTCAAAGCATTGTATTTAAGTTGTTTAAGGTACTTATTGTTATATAGTCATAAATATGTTTTCCTCTCCTAGAGGAAAATACATTTATGTTATATATTAGATGAAGCTACAAGTAAACCAACTCCTATAAGAAACATAAAAATCAAGAACTTGAAACAAGAGTAAATTGTCATCCAAAAAAAATTGACGTTGTTTTTTCCTTTGTTTGGACGAATCAAGGTCCTTTTTCTTGTTCCACAACTTTATTATAATTAGGGGAACAAGTCACATGAATCAATTTGACAATGAAAATAATCTCTTGATCTTTATATTATGCATTTAACAATATCACTATTCTTTAAAGGGTATTATCTCAATGGAAGAGCACCTACTTTACAAGTAGGAGGATGGTGGTTCAATTCCATCATGCCCTAATATTGATTAAATTAATGATTAAATAAACTACCAAATAAACCACCAAATAAATTACTAAATAAACTACAAAAAAAAACCAAATATACTACTTAATAAACTATCAAATATGCTACCAAATATACTACCAAATCAAATGTCAAATAAACTATCAAATAAACTACCAAAATTACTAAATAAACTACTTGGTAAACATAATAGACAACCAAATCAATGACCAAATCAATGATTAAGCTAGTTTAGTTATAAATTTGGTTGCGAGATAAATGTCTGGCAATAAACTACCATTGGTCACGTGATCAAAATTAGTCATATATGTACAATTTTTAATAGTTTATTTAGTCATATATTGTTGTTTTTGTACTAGTGTGGCCACCAACCTTGCCTTGTATCTACTTACTTGATCATCTGTTGATTTTTTTATTGACAAATCCACTTACATTTTACAATCTTGTGATTGGATAGAAGTGAAACTAATTCCCAAGTTTGATTTGCAATGACATAATTGAACTCCTCATCAATGGTGCTTCCCAATGAGGATTCCCTATAGCTTCTGCATAAGTTTTAGGATTTGATGCTTGAATCCCAATTGGGATTTGGAACTACACATGCATGTTCATATTCATCAGATTTAGACTCGAATGAATCTAAAATCAGATTTGTGGTATCTCCATCATCCTCAAGATTTATGAGAGGAGGAAGCATAGAAGTGGTAGCATGTTGCACTTGAAATGCTTGCATGGGAATTTCACGATCAAAATATACACTCCTTTGAATGAAGAGTTGTTTTATACAAAGATCTAGCAATATATAGCCCTTCACAACATCTGTATAACCAATAAAGATACTTTCCTTTCTCTGAGGCTCCAAAGATTTCCTTTTATCTTTAGAAATGTTAGCCCATGCATAGGATCCAAAAATACAAAAATGTGTGACTGCTAGTTGTATACCATTTCATGCTTCAAAATGAATTTTTCCTTTAATAGATTTGTAAAGAGATCTATTTTGAATATATTAACCATAGTTAATTGCTTCAGCCCACAATTTTAAGGGAAGGGATTTAGTACGCAACATGCAACTAGCCATCTCCTTCGAAGATCAATTTTTCCTCTCAACTACCCCATTGTGTTGTGGATTATATGGAACTATGTTTTGCAATTGTATTCCTACTTTATCATTAATATTTTGGACATCATTTTTGACATACTCTCCCCATCCCCATTATCTGTGTGAAGTATCTTGACCAATTTTCCAAATTGCTTTTCTCCATGGGCTGTGAAATGCTTGAGATTCTCGAACACTTTAGACTTGTATTTAAGAAAGTACACACGTGTGTACCTTGAGTTCTCATCAATGAATGTAAGGACATATTTGGCTTTTCTCATGGAAGGCTTAGAAAAGGACCCATCAAATTATTGTGAGAAAGCTTTAGAGGAGAGGAGGCTCTCCATGAGACTCCCTTGTGAAACTTTACTTCTCAATTTTTTCCAAGACCACATTTGTCACAAACTCCTTTAGAGAATTCTAGGTTAGGTTAGCCTTTCACTATCCCCTATTTTCTAAGTTGTTGTATCTATCTAATATTTAAATCTCCAAATCTTTCATGCCAAATTCTACTTTCATCATTTGCATGAGTTAATAATAAAGTAGAATATGGTTTGGAAAAAAAATTAGAGAAGGTGTATAACTGATATTAATGATTTACCTTACCAATAATCATCTTAGAGTTGTCTTGTATGTCACAGATGCATGTCATATATTGATGATTCACCTCACCAACAATAATCATTTCAACTCAATATGGTTGCAGGTTGCTACTAAATTCTCATTTGAAAAAAATTATACAATAATAAAAAATAGAATGATGTTTATAAAAATTAACATTCCAATCATGAAATATTACAACTAATATGATTATACACAATAAAATTCCAATTAATAATAAAATAGTTATCTGAATTTATCAAATATTTAAATGGTTTTGCACATCACCACCTGAATCTTATCAGTAAACTGGGCAAGTCACCACCCTATTTATACAAAATGCAAAGAATGTAGATATAATTGACATATAATATACTACATTATTTATAACGTGATAGTTGTGCATTTTTATTAGTCCCTACCTATTTTATAGTTAGGGAACTAGTATTTTCATTAGACCCTCCCTATTAAAGTTTTTCAGAATAAAAATCATCAAACATTAAAGTTTGAAATTGATTTCTTTTTAAATACATTTATGTATAGTTATTTATAATTTCTTGTTGGTTATATTGTATTTTGGTTGGGTTAAAATTAAGTTGTGAACTCAGAAATTGACCAAAAAAATCATCAGCCTCATTCTCAAAGTTTCTCATCACAATTCTAGAATATTTTTGCACATGTTTCCTTGACTGGCTAAGTAATAGGAGACTCCTCCATGCTATAGTCATCAATACACCATAAATTCTTTCATAGAAAATACTATGGATATTTCTACTAATAATACAAAATAGTTGAACGTATTATAGGGTAGTTGCTTATTGTTTATTTGAAGCCCCAAACACAACCATGGTGTAGTGATGGCATGTAGCTACATGTATCAAAGGAGAAGATCTTGAACCCATGACTTGGTGGGAATAAAAACAAAAACTAGCATAGATGAAGTATAATTTTTTTTTATAAAACTGTCAAGATTGATGTCAAATGAGTGACTACATTCTTTCTTATTTTCCCCTATAACTCGATTTCTACAACATCATAGACCACTGAGGTCAAAGTGTAGGGCCAAAATAATGGTTCAAATGTTTCATCATGAAGAAATAAGATAGAATGTGGGAACATCCTATTTTAGAGGCTTTGAATGAATCCCAACCTTTGAATGAAGCCCCCTACTTCATTAAAAGCCTCAAGTAGTTGGAAAGTACCTAGGGGGCTTCATTCAAATACATAAATTGAATATCCACCCAACTAAACTCAGATTACCAAATGGAAATAGAATATGTTTCAAATCCAAACCATTGGTCTTCATACGTGATTTATAAATCAGGATCGAGTTGACTGTCAAATATGACATTCCCAGTCACTCACAACTTTTATCAAAGTCCTAATACAAACCAACTTTTCTCCCTATAACATTTTAGTTATGTGAATAATCATATCAATGAATACATGAAAACATAAAAACTACCATAAAAGTAAGCTTTACTTCTTCAACATAGATAGAGATGTTCAAAATAAAATTATAAGGGATCTAAATTTCCAAATGGCTACTCTCCCAAAAAATTACCTTGGGTTGCTGCTCATTATGAAGGAGGTCACTCCCAATTTTTTGAACTCGATAGTGGAATGCAAGTAGAGAAAGTTGTCCATATGGGAAGGGAAAGTCCTTAGCAGTGCTGGAAAATTGCAATTACTCTCGACCTTCATACAAGTTGTAAAATGCATAAGAGGTTCACCTTTCTAGTATCATTTACTTAGTAATGACATCTTATTTGGATCAAGAATACAAACCAACATTGTTAACATCCATATGTGTTTGAGGAAGGGAGTGAAATGGGTAATTGGGAATGGAAGCACTATAAGATTTTGGAAAGATAATTGTAGTGGTAATCCCCTTTGTCAAACACCATATAGTTTGGTGAAGAATGCATGTATAAACCAATGTGGTATATGGATAAGTAACTATGTTGATAACTATGGGAAATGGAGAAAACTTGACCAAATTATCCTAAATCAAAATCTAAACTAGGAGCAACAAATTATTATCGAAGGAACTCATGTTCTAGCCTTCCCCATTGAGGATTTTATAGTTTGGGGTATGAATGCCTCTAGGAATTTTAGTTTCAAATATTCCTACCAAATTATTGTTGATTAGGTGGAATACATGAACATGAAACATGTGTGGAATCCAAGAATAATTCCAAAGGCTAACTTCTTTTGGTTGGTGACACTTCATGGGAGAATACTTGTGGTTGACAATCACAAAAGAAGAGGGTTTCAATTTGTCAATTGGTGTCTTATGCCAAAGGGAGGAGGAATCAATTTCACATCTACTAATTCACTCCACCTAAGGTGTGGAAGGGGATCTTGCACATACTCAACATTTAGTGGGTGTTTAATGGTCATCTACATCAATTTATTCTAGAATTGGAGGCCTTGTCTACTTACCCCATAATTAAGATGTTGTGGAAGGTGTTACCCCCATATGTGTGTTGGAACTTAGGAAAGGAAAGGAAAAATCACATTTTTAGCCATAAATCCTCTCCCCCCTCAACTACTCTATAGACCACTACTAATTTATTATGGGAATGCATCCCCCACTAGATATAAAAGACCCTTCCCCATCCTCCTACACTTAGTGAGCATATTATTGTAGAAAATTGGGGACTTCTTGTTTCTAAAATTGACCACTCTAAAGCTATAGTTAGGCAGAAAGTAAGATGGAAGTCACCTGCCACCTCATAGAATAAACTCAATTTTATTGGATTTTGGCTCATAATGGACTTGGTGTTGAAAGAGGCATTATTAGGGATAACAAAGGTAATCTGGTGATTTCTTACATTGGCAAGTGCAGTGAGAACACCAACAACTATACAGAAGCTATGGTGCTATTTTGGGGGGTCAGGTGTGCTAGCTCTATGGGTATCCAAAATTTGGTTTTTAAGGGAATTTTACAACTCATTACTGAGGCAGTTAAAAGAGAATAAAATTAATTAGAAAATTTCCCCAATAATCAATGATGCACATGCTTTCATGTTGAGTTTTTGTGAAGTTTCCATTCAACATACTTACCATGAAGGCAACCACGTGGCCGATGCATTGGTGGTGATCAAACATGAGATGGTTGAAACATATAGATGAGATAATATTGATAGCCTATCAGCTAATATACATGCCTTAGTGTTAAAAGAAATAAATTAACTTTATGGGGTTGATTTATTACAGGCACGTCACCTTATGGATTATCATTATTATGAGTGCCCTTCTAAAATATGGCCAAAATAATTCCCATAAATTTAGAATGACCACGATTGGCCTGAGAAATGGTGATCAACTTTTAGTTGAGTATTGCATAAGATGGGGTGATGCCTTATGTAGGATTTAGTGTGAGCATGTCAGAATGGAGAGGATGAGAGTTTTAAATAGTAATGGTGCAATCATTGCTGACAAGAGCATATATAGCTAGCATTGAAGGGAAGGTACTCAATTTTATTATGATTTTTAGCAATCTGTTCTCATGGTTTACAATTATTACTTGGGTATCGTTTGTGCAATTACCATTTCAACTGGTTCAAGATGACTTTTCTCTCTACAACTTTTCTTTCTATTTTTAGTCCGATACATCTCTTCAAGGAGATACATCTCTCTTATCATAGGCACCATCTTCTTCCATGAATAAATTTTCCTCTTCTCTTCCTTTCCTCTTTCTTCTTCTATAAAATTCCACCATGTAAGGGCTGCTCCTTTCATTCTAGACTTAGCCAACTTGACTTGTTGTGATTTTGAAATCTCCTCACATTCAAAGTGATTCTCCATAGCTTCAATCTATTCCATTACTAATTTAGGATCCATCTTTCCTGTAAACATAGGTAATTCAATGGGTTTTCCTCCCAAAGCCTTCAAAGCTTTAAAAAGTGGTTTCTCAGTTTCATATACTTCATCCTCATCATCATCTGGTATATCTTCCTCCTCTTGTTCTTCTGCTTTCATTTTTTTCTTCTCAACCACATTCTTCATGTGTTCCAACTTACTGGCTAATTTTGCCAATATCCCCTTCACTTCTCTATTCTCTTTCTAATAGAGCTCTTCTTGCTCCTCAACCTTTTAAGCTAACTCTAGATTGGTCACCATAATGCTTAACCCTACCGACGACTCTTGCTTAGGAATATACAACATGTAACTTCACACAATCTAAAAACTCTTTAGCTCTAATAGCAAAACTTATTTAGAGCCCCACCTTGGAAAACTTAGGAGGAAATCAATCACTCGACTAAGTTGCTTCAAGGGGCACATACACCTTCAAGGATTAGTTTTAAATCAATCTCATATTTCTATCCAACTGATTCTTTTAATACTAACTCATACACTAACATGGAATAGGAACTCCTTTGACCTCTTGCAATAACCCATGGTTCCTTGCATCAATTTAATATAAATCAACCACCTCACTATTTGATTTGAAATACATAAATGGCTTGAACATTTTTGAATGCATAAATTGAACATCCACCCAACTACACTCAAATTACCAAATGGCAATAGAATATGTTTCAAATCCACACCACTAGTCTTCATATGAGATTTATAAATCATGATCGAGCTAACTGTCGAATAAGAAATTTCCATTCACTCATAACTTTTGTCAAAGTCCTAATACAAACCAACTTTCTTCCCTATCACATTTCAATTATGTGAATAATCATATTAGTGAATACATGAATCATATTCACTGAATCCAAAGATTGGATTTCACATGGGTACGAGTTAGAATAAAAGGAAGGAGAAAACAAAAGAAAAATGAAAAAAAAATATAATACATAACTCCTCCACGATCTCAGAAATTAGATCATGGAGAGTTTAAAGAACTTCTATTGATTTCCACCACCCTCAAAATAGCAGAAATTTACATACAACTAAATCGGAAGATTGTGTTTCTTATAGCCAATTTCAAACAACAAATTTAACTTAGATTCAAAACCGTTCAATGTGTTGCTACTCTAAAACAAAACCATTGATATGTTTGTGGAGTTCAGAATATCGATTTAGGAAAGAAACAAAGAAAATTGCACATTCAAAACCATATGCTGACAAAAATAAGAAAAACTCCAAACTTTTTGTTCCTTTGCGATGCATCCGACCCTTTGTTGATTACAAATCTTCCTTTTTCAATACTTTCCTATCTCTGATGTAGGAAGATGAAATGCCATCCAAAATCAAGAATAGAGAGCTGATTTTTCAAATCACGAGAAATCAAAAATTGCTGCCAACTGCTGTTGATTGTTTAGTTGGCTTAATAATTAAACACACAAAACATACTTAAAGAAAACCGACTCAACATCCAAATGAAACACACTTTGTCCTTAGTGTTTATAATTGGAGAGTTTATAGAATCACTCCTCTCTTTATGCCCACACAACATAAGACTTTATTACAAACATTAAAACTGAAAACATTAAAACATGACATTAACCTTTTTTGCATAACTTCCTGTAGCATCTCTCTGATTTGCCATTGCAGTATTATTGACATTCATGTTTGCTCTAGAAAATAAATGATTGAGAAGATATGTTTAAGGGATAGTTAGAGTATATTTTATTGTCTAATTGACTGACATGTGTTATTTACATCTATGAATTATCCTAATATCCCTTCAATACTAAAACTAAAACAAAAACAAAAAGGGAAGAAAGAGCCTCGCCATAGCAGCACCGGGTTATTATAATATATCAAACTCCAATTTATTTATTTAGATGGTGCTGCCACCATGAGTAGAGAAATACATAGTAGTACGCAGGACTGACTTTCAAGCTGAAGCAGCAGCAGCTTTGGTAGATACGATAGACACACATACATTCATTTATATATATAGATATAGATATTACTACCATAATACGCCTTTGACCTTCATTTACCAAATATCACCCCCAGTTACCGAGCGCAGATTCGAATACGCCACTTCTTTGAGAAATGCCTGGATTGCCGCAGCGGCGTGGAAAAACCACAGCTGCTTGATGACAGATGCGTCGTTTCCTCCAGAAGATCCTCCCGCATAGTTCGTCACCGATCTCATCGCAAGGAATGCTTTCCTCTCGCTCGCGCAAACCTGCACATCATCATGATATATTCCCAACTTAATAATACGTTTCATTAGGCACTGCAAATAATACGTTTCATCAGTCAGTCAATATATATACCATCGCTATTGCAGCGCTCTCGGTGTCGATGGTGGCGATGTTGAGGTTGTTGTGGAGGAAGTCCCTGAATGCCTCGTTGTTCACGTAAAAGTTTGCACTGCCGCCCCTCTCGACTCTCCTAATCTCCGGCTGCTCTTGCAGACATATCTTCGACTCCGGCACGCATCTGTCCAGCTTCGTATCCTGCATTTATTTTAAAGAGATCATCATCATCATCATCCCCCCACTCAATTAATTCAAGACAATTACCACTTGAAAGGCATAAATATTATACCTCGATCCTCTTTGCGGTAGCATACAGCTCCTCATCTACGTTAAACCAGAATTTGGATTTCCCGTCTTGATCGGGCTTTGCGTAGACAGTCTCTGGCTGGAAATATACGCTCTGCAGTCTGTTTTTAACATCACTCTCTTCTCCACGACCAACGGTGTACTCCGCAAACGTCAGGTTGGCAATCTTGCGAGTGTAACTTCCCTCGTCCCCTCCAAATCTCTGAAATCACCGGCCCTATTAAATGATCAGAACAGCTATTACCGAGAGGAGGGAGCGAGAGAAGGAAATATTAATGAGTACCTCCCAATACCAGACACCAACGTGTGCGAACTGTCGGGGAATGGCCACGTCACCAATCCGGAGTCCTTTGGGGTCTGCGCTGCCAGCTCTTCCGTAGTGAATTACTCCCTTCACCCGGAAGTGAGTCAGCGCCAACTGTGTCGTCTGCGCCGCATTCACCTGTGATCACCCCATTATAATAATCAGTTCACTAAAACTATCCCCAAACTATATGACGGCCATGACACACGTATTAGTATTATAAATTAGTAATGAGTTTTATACCCTTCAGTCGTACTAAACTAATCTTTATCCCATTTGACTACAGAAAAACACATGTATTAGTAATATGAGTTTTATATATACCGATCCGCTTCCGCTCAATGCCAGAATAGTCCTACACCCCTGAACTTCTCCCACGTAAAACCTTCGAGCTGTGTCATCATCATTAGAACAATCAATAATTAACATAACTTACTGTGAGACTGGAGTTAATAGAAAGGAGAAAAGAAAGTGATGAGCGAGAAGTAAAACCAGAGATATCGAGAGAAGGCACGTCCTCGTCGGGACGGAACCATCCCTGACCGAGAACTGCCTTGAGTTCTGCTTCACCCGCAACAACCAGAGCGTAATATGGTCCCTTGGAATTCACAAGCTTGATCTTTTCAGCCACCTCATCTGGAATTTCAGCATCAGAAAGTAGTGGAAATGCAATCAACAGAAACAGGAAAAGCGCGGAGCTCATGTGGATTAAAGCCATGGGAAGCTAACTCAAATCTAATGGAGAATCGCTGCTTTTCTGTCTTGCTCTGCCATCCAATTTATAGTGCACGACCTTGATTAGTTTCCGCTCTAACACTGTCTTAGGACTTCAATTAATATTTAATTATTCTTAATTAGCTGATCTTGACCTTCCAAGGGAACAATTCTTGTGTGGTCGGAATTGTTTGTTATCAACAGAGGAGGGACCTTATCTTTTGAAAGATATTGAATTCCCATTTAATGCATTTGTCTTTTCTAATCAATGTCATACGAGGACACGTCTTGCCGGCATGCTGAGAACTAGCTTGCCTCACCTCACTGGGAGGCATATGGCATATGTTATCCAGTCAGAATATGCGCTCGAATCATTTGTTTATCCTGCATCGCATCGTCGCGTAGAAATTTTTATTTATTTATTTTGTTTCAAATCCTAGGCACCTGTTTTACACTACTTTGTACATGTACATTTTATGCAAATATTTGTAAATAATAGTAGTTGTTACTTAAGAGGAAGAAAAATTGTACCAATTTCTTATATATTCAAGATGTAAAAATCATATATTTTGATTAAGAATCAAAGAATTTCAACAAAGAAGATTCTATCTTATGTAGAAGTCCATTTAAAAATATAGTAATAGAAATTCTTTAATTTTCATTATAGGCTTATTTAAGAGTGCTCATTGGAGTAGTACTTGGATGGGTGATCTTTCCAAAAAGTCTAGGTACCTCACCCAATATGTGAGCCATTATACTATGAATTCTAAAAGTTCCATTCTTTATCATGAGAAATGGATTGGAACAACTACTTATTAAATATAGATTAATGAGTTCGATCCAAAGTTACACATTTGAATTGAATTAAAAAGTGACAATTGGTTATACTTGTCATCTTCACCATTAATTTAAGACATAACCCAAAATTTTAATATTAAGCTATTCATTGATGTGAAGGACAATTGATTTCACACCAAGGGAAATTTCACAAATGAGCTTATTTGGAGAGCATACTAAAAGGAATATGTGGACTTTTATATAAGCATGTCCCTTTTGAAAAGAGTATATGCCTTGGACTCATTTTTCCATTCCAAAGTCTTATATATTTATTATTCTAAATATTTAAGAGATTTTTTCTTTTAAACTCTAGAATAAGAATCAAAGAATTTCAATAGAGAAGATTTTATCCTATGAAGAAGAAGAAAAATTGAATGAATTTCTCATATATTTATTATTCTAAATATTTAAGAGAATTTGTTTAAACTCTAGATTAAGAATCAAAGAATTTCAATAAAGAAGATTCTATCTTATGTAGAAGTCTATTTAAAAACATAATAATAGAAATTCCATAGATTTCATTATACATTTATTTAATTTAAAAAACCTCAAACAAATATGATAGTATACTATTAAATTTGTTAAATTATTTTAACTTATTCAATAAACAACACTTCTAGAACATCAATGTCTTTCTTTTAGTATTATTGTCATTATTATGAATAATTTTAATCAATTTAATTGTGAATTGAATGCATTAAATTTAGTAGATGCACATTCATTTTGCATAGAAAAATAATAAAATTTAGATTTAAAAACATGATGTGGCAATCACTAAAGCCTAAACTAAAATGTAACTCTTACCAAGGAGGATACTTGTTCTTTTCCCACTCTTACCAAGTGTCCACCTCGATAAGAGTTACCTTTTAGTTTAGACTTTAGCTAATACCTTACACTGCCCTTGCATAGAAAATTAGTTTTTCACTCTGGCACTACATAAGGGACTCATGCTCCATATGTCATAATAAGTTAGATAGTGATTGATTGCGCTACACTATCATTAAATTCCAAATTTTCTTTAACAACTATTTGATTGACATAAAATATATACAATTTTAATCAATATACCAGAGTTTGCAAAAAGTAACAGGTTAAAATGAAATCCTCTATTCAAAATTTTTAATATTTGTTTTCTAAAGCTTCAATTAGATATGAGATTAGGAATATAAGTGTAAGCATATGCCTGCAAACTTGAAATGAGTATAATGACCAATAATTTTCTATCTTTTGATGGGTAATGTTGAAGTATTACTTCATCAAATAAATATTTAAGATGAAAAAATGTTGTATTAAAATGTCATTAAATTGCATGATTTCTTTTTTGAGGATAATTTATGTTTGAATTTTTTTTTTTTTTTGGCTAAACATTATATTTATATTAATAATAATTGGTTCAAAATAGCTCCCGAAAAAAAATACCAAATTTTTTTTTAAAAACTATGGTCATTGCCTAATACAAAAAAGATGCAAAAGAAGAAATACTGCATGAAGAGACAGTATCTATCAATACTAATGAATCTTGTCCTAGAGATTCCCAAATTGAGAATATGGTGAAGGATAAATGATTTCACACCAAATTCTTGTGCTACATATGTTGCAATAAGTTAGATAGTGATTGATTGCACTACACTATCGTTAAATTCCAAATTATCTTTAACAACGATTTGATTGACATAAAATATATACAATTTTAAGCAATATACAAGAGTTTGCAAAAATTAATAGGTTAAAATGAAATCCTTTGTTCAAAATTTTTAATATTTGTTTCATAAAGCTTCAATTAGATACAAAACTAGGAATATAAGTGTAAACATATGCCTCACTAAGGAGATAAATCATAATCATCAAAATCTTCAATTAGATAAAAAAAATCCTCTATATAGCTTTGCCTATCCAAATTATACTCAGTAAAGATATAAATCATAATAATCAGAAACTACTTTATAGGTAATCTATTTCTAAACTACTATCTTCAAATCACTTATAGCTTATGTATTTCTTTGACTTTGGTTATGTGCACTTAACCTCCTCATTAGGACATAATGAGGAACACGTCCTTAACTTTGTATCACTTGATCATCAAGAATTTTTCCGTATGACCACAATCTTTATCTTCTACTCTTCAAATCTGTTTGTTGATTTCACTAGAGGATCTTCATGGAAAACATAAACCACCTAGACACTAGATCACTGCACCCACTATTTTTCTCCCAATTCTCCCAATATTCATTTATTTCACCACCTCCTCTAAGATCAATTTGGGTTATGCCTAGACGAGAGGACGGTGGTTTTAACTTAAAGGCTCTATCGTGTAGGAGCACCCAAATAAAATATTTTGGATGTGATTTCTGCATGAGCTGACTTTGGGAATTTATTCCTATTTCATCATTAGGATAAGAATTTTTCTCTTGGGATTCATAAAAATCATTTTGGGGTCATTCTTCTCCACTCTATATCAATCTAGAGTATTCTGTAGGTTGTTTTTCCTATTTTTTAATAATCTAGAATTTTTCGTAGATCATATTAGCAAGTATAAATAGAGTTTTAGGTTTAGGGCAATTTTTGGGATATGAAATTACGGGGAGAAGAAATTTGTAAGAGAGAAAGTGTATGTACTGTTCATTTAATGAATTAATTAAGAAGAATTTTATTATATATCTCTTGTTGGTGCCAGTTCCTTTAGATATTGCTTCCGTTGAATTTATCTCTACATCATTTTTGGTATCAAAGCTTGGGGAAAGCTCTTGGGGCAATTAGATTTTATGTCTAGATCAGAGTCAAAAGTTGACACATCAAACATGGTCACCAATGCTGAATTGGCAAAGAAGATGCAAGAACATGAGAAAATCAATAAGTGGTTATTAGATGAATTTGAGAAGATGAAGGGTGGGATGGAAAAGGTAGCAAAGATTTCCTCAGAGCAAGAGGAAGAAGGGGAAGAAGAGGATACCCCTAAGCAAGAGGTGGTTAACTTACTTGCAGACCAAAGATACTTTATAGAAGCCCTTGAAAGAGTTGGCAAGAAGGATGCCAAAGGTGACCTACTCATCTTCTCGGGAAAGATGGATGCTGATGTTGTTGTGGATTGGATAGAACCCTTGAAAAACACTTTTGAATGTGAAAATATAGTATAAAAGGATAAGGTAAAAATTGCCAACTCAAAGTTGAAGGGACCAGCCCTCACTTGGTGGAATTTCACTCAAGCAGAAAGGGTCAAAGAAGGTAAGAACATGATAACTTCATGGGAAAGGATGTGTGCCAAGGTGAGAGAAGCATACTTACCAAAGGATTATGAAATCCAACTTCATTGAAGGAGACAAAGTTTAAGACAAAAGGAGCTAGATGTCACTGCCTATACTGAAAAATTCCAAAAATTAAGCCTAAGGGAAAAGCAAAGTGAATGTGAAAGTGTAAAAGTTGTTAGATATCTCAATGGATTGAGGTTGAACATTTAAGAAGAGCTTAATTTATTGTGTCTTGATACAGTACAAAAGTGTTATCAACTAGCTTTGAAGGTGGAAGCCAAATTGAAAAGATGGCAAGAACAAAATAGCAGAGGAAGAGGAAGAAATCAAAGGGGAAGAGGAAATTTCCAAGGAAAAGGACAAAACCATGAAGATCATAAGGAGATAAAGAAAGAAACTAGTCAAAGTGAAGGAAATTTTAGAGTTAACTTCAAAGGTAGAAGAGGTAGTTCAAGAGGTGGATTTGGTGGTAGAAGGGAAAGTCCGATTATTTTTTTCAATTGCAATAAGGAGGGACATTATGCATCTAGGTGTTTGGATAGAGAAAGTTCAAGTTCACAAGGTGAAAGAAGAACACATTTGGTACAAGATGATGAATACCAAGAGAAGGGGATGGCTGACTTAGATAGTGTACCTGAAAGAGGAGAAAGTTTAATGATGAAAAGAATGCTTTTGAAAGTGCCTACTACCATGGAACCACCACAAAGTAAAACTATCTTTAGGACTGCTTGCAAATCTAGAGGTAAGGTATGTAAAGTCATTATTGACTCGGGATCTACTAAAAATTTTGTTTCTCTTGAGATGGTTTAGAAGTTAAAACTTAGGAGGATACCTCATCCTTTTCCTTATAAGGTTCAACAAACTCTTGTAAATGAGCAATCATGATTGATTTTCACATTGGAAAGTATAAGGATAGAATTTTGTGTGATATAGTTAACATGGATGCATGCCACCTATTATTTGGTAGGCCTTGGCAATATGATTTTCAGGCACAACATGATGGAAAACTCAATATATACACCATCAAGAAGGATGGAAAGGTGATTAGATTGATTCCATTTGCTGATCATGAAGAAGTGGAAGAAAATAAAGAGAGGAAAGCCAAAATTATGATGGTTGATAAAAAAATAATTCTTACAGGACATGAAGGATGAACCTAAGACTTGTTTTCTTTTGATGCCCAACCCACAACCACAAGAACCCATTGGAAATGATAGAAAGGAGGTTGAAACAAAGAAGGCATTTCCTAATGAAGTGAAATAACTTTTGGATAAATATGAAGGTTTGATTCCAAAAGGTATGCCAAAGTCTTTACCACCTATACAAGACATTAGTCATTGTATTGATTTCATTCCTAGAAATACTTTACCCAATAAGACTACATATAAGGTTACACCACAACAAAATGAAGAGATTAGTAGACAAGTAAAGGAGTTACTCGATTCTGGATTGATTGTGAAAAGCTTAAGCCCATGTTTTGTACCTACTATTTTGGCACCCAAGATGGAAGGAACCTAGAGGTTGTGCATTAATTTTGGAGCCATTAATAAGATTACAATCAGATATAGGTTTCCAATGCCAAGAATTGAAGATTTGCTGATTGTTTGGGAGGTGCAAAGTATTTCTCCAAGATTGAATTAAAAAGTGGGTACCATCAAATAAGGATAAGAGTTGGAGATGAGTGGAAGACAGAATTCAAAACCAATGATAGATTATATGAATGGAAGGTAATGCCATTTGGACTCTCTAATGTTCCTAGTACCTTCATGAAACTTATGAATGAAATAATCAAAGTCTTCAATGGTAAAATCATCATAGTATATTTAGATGACATATTAATTTTCAGCAAGACAAAGGAAGAACACCTAGAGCACATTGACATAGTTTTGAGAAGACTTCATGACGAAAAATTGGTAATAAATTTGGAAAAGTGTTTGTTCATGCAAGAGGAGCTGGCATATCTTGGTTTTGCTATCTCCCAAGGTAGCTTGAAGATGGATAAAGATAAGGTAAGTGCTATACTATCCTAGCCACCCCCAAGAATGGTTGGATATGTTAGAATATTTTATGGTCTTACTGCATTTTATAAGAAATTTCAGTCATATATGTGCTCCTATGTTAGAAATTATTAAAGGAATAAGGAAGTGTAAGTTTGCATGGAGTCAATTAACAAATGAAGCTTTTGAATTGCTCAAGAAAAAGGTTAGTGAGCAGTCAATTCTTTCTTTACCTGATTTTAACAAAGTTTTCCAAGTAGAATGTGATGTTAGCAAGGTTGCTATAGGAGCAGTTCTTAGTCAAGAAGGAAAACTAGTGGCTATCTCAAGTGAAACACTCAATGAAGCCAAGCATAAATACTCTTCATATGACCTAGAAATGTATGCATTGGTTCAAGCTCTCAAAAGGTGGAGACACTACTTGCTGCCAAAGGAATTTGTTTTCTATACTCAGAACCAAGCCCTTAGTTTTCTAAATAGCCAAGAAAAATTAAGTCATAGGCACATGAAATGGGTGGAGTATTTATAGGCCTATACCTTCACCATCAAGCATAAGAAGGGCATATCAAACAAGGTTGTTGATGCTCTTAGTAGAAGGAATCTGATTGTCTCCCAAATACAACTAGAAAGTGTGGGAATTGAAGCACTCAAGGACATGTATGTAGCAGATCCAAATTTTTGCGACATCTACAAGGTATGTATGGAGTTTGGTGAAAGATACCATGTTGATTTTATTGATTTTTTGACACAAGAAAAAATTCTTTTCAAAGGAGGACAACTATGTGTACCGAGGTGCTCTATGAGGACAAACATTATCAAAGAGAAGCATAGTGGAACAATGGGTGGACATTTTGGTTTGGATAAAACCTTAGAATTCGTTAGAAGGTAATACTATTGGCCTATATTTTAGACTGATGTTAGAAACTTTGTGGAAACATGTATGATTTGTCAAAGGGCCAAAGGAAGGACTACAAATGTAGGGCTTTATCAACCCTTTCCAATACCCTCTAGACCTTGGGAAAGCATAATGATGGATTTTGTAATGGGGTTGTCAGGGACACAAAAGGGGCATGATAGTGTATTTTTTGTATTAGATAGGTTCAACAAAATGGCTCACTTCTTACCATGTAAGTCGACCTATGATGCCTCTCATACTACAAATATCTTTTTCAAGAAAGTCATAAGGATTCACGGCCTACCTCTCAACATAGTTTCAGACAAAGATGTGAAGTTTTTAGGATAGTTTTGGAGAACTTTATGGAGGAAACTTGGAACCAATTTATCATTCACATCAGCCTACCACCCTCAAATAGATGGCCAAACAGAGGTAGTTAATAGAACTTTGGGCAATTTGTTAAGAACACTCATAAGATAACATGCAACAAAATGGGAGATGTAATCCTAACCCAAGCTAAATTTTCATATAATGACCCCATCAATAGAAGTACACGAAAATCACCATTTCATGTGGTGTATGGAATTCATCCTAGAAGGATTTTTGAGTTAAGAGATATGCGTTCACATCAACAAGTTAGTGCCCAAGGAGAAGAATTTGTTATAGCCATAAAAGAAATTCATGATGAAGTCAAAGCACAACTCCAACAAACCTCTAACAAGTATAAGAAGCATTCAGATCATAAATAGAGACACTTAGAATTTGAAGTGGGAGATTTAGTATGGGAAAATCTCAAGAAAGAGAGGCAAATCTCAGTATTATGAACAATTTTAATCAATTTAATTGCCAATTGAATGCATTACATTTAGTAAATTCACATTCATTTTGTGTATAAAAATAATAAAATTTAGATGTAAAAACATGTTGTGGTAATGACTAAAGCCTAAACTAAAATGTAACTCTTACCAAGGAGGACACTTGTTATTTTACCACTCTTACCAAGTGTCCACCTCGATAAGAGTTACCTTTTAGTTTAGACTTTAGCCACTACCTTACACTGCCCCTACATAGACGATTAATTTTTCACTCTGATACTACATAAGGGACTTGTGCTCCATAAGTTACAATAAGTTAGATAGTGATTGATTGCACTACACTATTGTTAAATTCCAGATTATGTTTAACAACCATTTGATTCACATAAAATGTATACAATTTTAAGCAATATACTAAAGTTTCCAAAAAGTAATAGGTTAAAATAAAGTCCTTTGTTCAAAATTCCTAATATTTATTTAATAAAGCTTCAATTAGATATGAAATCAAGGAATATAAGTGTAAACATATGCCTACAAGCTTGAAATGAGTATAATGACCAACAATTTTCTATCTTTTGTTGGGTAATGTTGAAGTATCACTTCATCAAATAAATATTTAGGCCACATAAATATTGTATTAAAATCCCAGTAAATAAAAAATGTCATTAAATCTTATCATTTCTTTTTTGAAGATAATATATGTCTATTTTTTATTTTCTTTTGATGAAACATTATATTTATATTATTAATAACTAGTTTATAATAGCTCCTAGAGAAAAGAACCAGAAAAGAAAAATGCTAGTCATTGCCTAATACAAAAAAGATGCAGAACAAGAAATACTGCATCAAGAGAGAGTATCTATCAACATTAATGAATCTTATCTTGGAGATTTCCAAATTGAGAATATAGTGACTACAAAGAGCCCAGAACTCATATGAATACAATTCATTGTTAGGTGCCAGAGATAAAACCAAGAGCCCAACTAAAAACTATCATAAATATTAACATCATTGATCTACATCGAAAACTCCAATTGACACCATGATATTAGAAAGCCATCTGATGCAAGTGCAATCTAGGACCCTAACCTCCATACAATATTTCAAAAGAATAAATGAGATCCATAAAAGAGAAAACATGTCAAATCATAGAAAATTCATGATTTACTATCAAATAAAATATGAGAAGGACTCAACCTTATTCTAAACATATTTTTTTGTCACAATATTAACCAAGTTGGGAGATCAAGGAGGTTAAGTGGGAGAAGTAAAGAGTTAATATAAACCCTGTTAGTACCCAAATTAGCCAAACAATCAACTAAAAGATTTCCTTCTCTAGATATGTATGTATGATCCAACATTGAGAGATTGAATTAAGAAGAGATCATACTTGATGTAATATATACTATATGGACCAATTATATACATGATGTTTAATACAAACATTAATAATAATTGATGAATCTCTTCAACATGTAACTTAGATATAGAAAGTTATTTTACAAGTTCCAAACCAAAAAGCAAGGCCAAGGCCTCAGCTTTGTTATTATTACATTAAGGGAGAGAAGATTATTTCACTACAATCACATGACCTTTAAAATCTCTAATGACTATGCCATAGCTAGAGTTGCCTGGATTTCCTCTAGAGGCCCATCAACATTGTGTTTAAAATAATCCTCACTTGGAGGAATCCACTTGGTTTGTGCTCGCATAAGAGGAACCTTCGATGGACACAATGCATAGGAAAATGAGGAAAAAGTAAACTTGCATCGCATTGTCATGTAGAATTATTTATTTATTTATTTTATTTTAAATCTTAAGCACTTGTTTTACACTACTTTGCACATGTACATTTTATCCAAATATTTGTAAATAATAATAGTTGTTGTAACAATATACTCAAGAGGAAGAAAAACTGTACCAATTTTTTATATATTCAACATGTAAAAATCATATTATATGTTGATTAAGAATAAAATAATTTCAACAAAGAAGATTCTATCCTATGTAGAAGTCTATTTAAAAACATAATAATAGAAATTCCATAATTTTCATTATACACTTTTTTAAGAGTGCTAAGTTGGAGTACTACATGGATGGGTGATCTTTCCAAAAGTCTAGGTACTTCACCCAATATGTGAGCCTTTACACTATGAATTCTAAGTGTTCCATTCCTTATCATGAGAAATGGATTGGAAAAACTACTTAATAAATATAGATTAATGAGCTTGATACAAAATTTACACAATTGAATTGAATTCTACTAACAATATGACAATTGATTATACTTGTCATCTTAACCATTAATTTAAGACATAACCAAAAAATTTAATATTAATGTATTCATTGATGTGAAGGACAAATGATTTCACACCAAGGGAAATTTAACAAATGAGCTTACTTGGAGAGCATACTAAAAGGAATATGTGGATTTTTGTAAAAGCATGTTTGGTTTTAAAAGAGTATATGCCTTTGACTCATTTTCCCATTCCCAAGTCTTATATTTTATTATTCTAAATATTTAAGGGATTTATTTTTTAACTCTAGATTACGAATCAAATAATTTTGATAAAGAACATTCTATCTTATGAAGTGGAAGAAAAATTGAATGAATTTCTTATATATTTATTATTCTAAAGATTCAAGGGAATTTGTTTAAACTCTAAGAATCAAAGAATTTCAATAAAGAAGATTCCATCTTATGTAGAAGTCTATTTAAAAGCATAATAATATTAATTCCATAGTTTTAATTTTACATTTATTTAATTAAAAACTTCAAACAAATATGATAGTATACCATTAAATTTGTTAAATTATTTTAACTTATCCAATAAACAATACTTCTAGAACATTGATGCCTTTCTTTTCAGTATTATTATCATTATTATGAACAATTTTAATCAATTTAATTGTCAATTGAATGCATTAAATTTAGTCATCAAATCATATGATTTTTTTTTTGAAGATATTATATGTCTAATTTTTGTACATTAATTGCATACATAATTTTAGCCATAATAAAATGTATTTTTTAAATATATAATTATCATTACTAAAATTTAACATATTTATATGTATAAATATGTTTATTAACATTTAATTATTCAAAAGAAAATAAAATTAGTTTTAACATCTATAATACTAAAAATAGACTATTGAAAAGATAATTTTAAGTAAATTGATTTTAGAGGGGCAGAAACCTATGTCACTAATACATCAATGTTAGATAAAGAGATGAGTCAATAGAAAAATGTATAATATTTCAATAAAATCTAATCAAGTAGAAATGCAATGCCTATTTCTTTTCTTGCAAAAGTCTTGCGCATCAATAATTTAAAAATAAATAGAAATGAGAAATATTTAATAATCAATCAATATGGATTGGTAGAAAAACTTAGCCAGCATTTGAGGCATTTATTTATAGTTGAATCCAGCATAGACGACATAGTTGTTGCCAACTCACTTTCGTTTGAGGGTAGTAATTTAGTATGGAAGATCTAGTGGTGCAAATCCTAGAAGTCTGTGTGTCAATTCCTTGGCCAAGTGTGTGGATAGATTCCAAACTCTAGTTTCATTGTTTCTTTAGATTGCAGTTAAGTAGATCACACATGGTTCCATCTTATCAATCCATGATGATTATTTAGTTCCAAGAAAGAATGCTAGGCATGCATAGTTTATGTATTCATTACTATAATATCATGAAGTCTGATTGCAAATAAAGAACAATTTATATCATTCAAATTTCGCTTAGAAATGGTGACATATAGTTTCTCCATTGTGATTTTAAAAAATTGAACAAGTCTCAACATATGAAATTTTAGTATTAAGAGCAAGTAGTAATTTCATTTTTTATTGAGTTACTATAATAAAAATGATTATTTTACTCCAAAAATAAAGCTCCCTCTATTTCAGTAACAAACTTTAGCTGAAAACACATCTTAAAGATATCATACTAAAAACATGCCACTAAAAACAAGCCTTATTGAAAAAATGGCCACTGGAATTGTAGCCTATTATTGAAGATAAGTTTGAAATCTTAGGGTAGAATTCTAAATATAGTATCTAATAACCAAAAATATTAATGAAAGTTTCTAAATCATTAATTAAAAAACAATATCATTAGTATTTTAATTCCAAAATGCTCATCATCATGGAACAACTCATTTATTGGGAGTCTTCTAGGCAGCAAAAGTTGCAATGATTTTTTTTCCCTTTTCAACTAATTCAAATTGGTTTCTAGCCTCTAGTTGTTCTAATTCTAATAATCACTACTTGACCTAGGCGTCAAATGTAGAAAACCCTAATTTTCATTAATCATATTATTTATTTAATTCCTAAAATATTGACTCAAATTAGCTATAATAAACCTATTGATTTAATTTAATTTAATTATGAGTGTTCATACTTTAATTAAATTAAAATTACCTCTTTAGCTAATGTATAAAGGAATTAAATATATTTGATTAAATAAGATATCTCCTCTTTTTAATTATTGAATTTAATTATTTAATTAATTTAAGTTTATCCATTTATGAGGTCATATTCTACTTTATTAAATTAAATATTCTCTTCAAAACTTCTCTTCAATTCAAAAGTGGAAACTCTAGGTGGACTAAAATTAGAAAAGAAATTGAATTAGTTAACTCCTTTTTCAACTCAAAATGAAATTAATTAACTTCTTTTTCAACTCAAAATTAAATCAGTTCACTCCTTTTTCCACTCAAAAGCAATTGGTTAACTCCCTTTTCATAAGGAATTTTCCATTATGACTAAGTCTCATCTTCAATCTTGATCATCCATTCTAATTAATCTTGACCATTGATCGATTCTAGGGTTCTATTTAAGAAACCATCGATTCCTCATTATAGAGGTTGATTTGAATATGCATCGAACTTATGCTGGAATATCTACTCATTTTCTCTTACATTGTTAGCTAAATATTCTTGCATATCAATCTCATATAGTTTAATGATGCATTGATTTAGATTAATTGTTCTTTCTTATTCTTAGAATAATCTTGCATACATTTAGATTAATCTTGCATATCTCATGTAGCTTAAAATCCTTCATTCTAGAGGTCGGGTTGCCCACTTCTCTTTATTAGAGCAATGGAAAAATCCTTCTAGTTAGAAGGCAACAGGTCAAACTTTTGGATTACTTGGATGAGTAATCTCATATTCATTCTAGGATGATCTTTCAAATAATGACTATATTGAAGTGTGCGTGAGGATTTGAGGCCCGCATTTCACATATACATTTCTAGCACCCCATGGTGGGCACCATAAATGTATGCATGAAATGCAGGCCTCTAATCCTCATGCACACTTCAACACAGTCATTACTTGAGAGATCATCCTAGAATGAACATTGAATTTTTCATCCGAGTATTCCATCAAAGGGACTTGTTTCCTTTTAAGTAGAAGGATTTTGCCTTTGTTCTTAGATTGAGAAGTAGGCAACTAGACCTTTTAGTACAAAGGATTTATGCATCTGTATGGTAGTGCAATTAATCTCGATGAAATGCAATTCTAATCTACTAACAAGAAAATAAAATTATGCCATATGAGTTTATTTTTAACCTATATGATATCAGCACTAAGAAATTATTGAAGCTATGAAAGTATTAAACAATTGAGTATCTATTTCGATAGTAATTCAATGCAATTCAATTCCCCTTTTTTTATTGAGGAATTGTAAGCCTCTTAAATAGAATTCTCGAAATCAATCAATGATCGAGATTGAATGGAATGGATGATCAAGATTAGACCTAAGATTTAAACAAGATGGAAGGTTCCTAGTGTAGGTGAGGTTAACTAACTCAAATCTTGAGTATAATGAAGATTTAACTAAAATTCACCTAAGTGTGAGAATAAGTTGATTAAGTCAATTCTAATTTGAGAGATAGATCACTTAGAATTCCCATTCCTAAACTAAAGATAAGATTTGGAAGATTATTTAATTTAATAAAATGAGACATGACTTCATAAATGCATATTTCTAATTAATTGCATAATTAAATCCAATAATTTAAATAGAGCCATTATCTCATTAAATTAAGTATTTTTTAATTCCTTTACACATTAGCTTAAAGAAGTAATTTAATTTAATTAAAGTATGAACACTTAAAATTAAATCAAATTAATCAATAGATTTAATGTAGCTAATTCAAGTCGATACTTAGGAATTAAATAGAGAGTGTGATTAATTTAGATTAGGGTTTTCTACATCTAAAAATTAGGTCAAGTAGTGATAACTAGAATAAGAATTGCCTAGTAAAATAGGACTTAGGGTTGATCAAGATAGACTAGAATTGGTTTAAATGGCAATGTGCCAATTTTGGGGTATTACACAATGTACATGATCCTAGGTGTCTCTCTCAGAATGATGTTGAGTGAACTTGTTTCTTTGATAAAAATAAATGATACTTTTAGCCTATCATCTTGTGAGGGAAGGAACAAATATCCATCTTTAGGCACCTTAGAGAGGCTCTCACAGTCGGATGTGTCCTCTATTTCAATTTTAGTTTTTTGATTGATCTGACGGTGTCAAAAGGAGTTTTCACTAAAGGATACCTTTTTTGTTCCTTTTCTATTTTTATTGGTTTTTTCATTATCATTTTTGTGATTGGATATTTCTTTCTCCCTAAAGTAGCCCTTCTAGTCCAATTTGTAGACATAGGCTGATGGCAGATTTTGTTTCTTGTGTGGTGTCTCTTCCCCCATGAATTTTAGAAGCACTTCCTTGGCAGGGAACACATAAACATAGAGTACACTTGGTTTGTCCCAATCAATGAGTTCAAGATGAGTAAGGAGTAGGTTGGTGAGGTTGATAGATATTTTGCAAAGCAAAAAGTCCCCTAGGGAGATGTCAATATCACGGATATTATCATAGGCTCTCTATTTCATGCCCTCAAAGATGTTTTTGATCTTTATGAGTTCACCTTAGATCTTTAAGAAGAAAATACTATCTTTACTAGTGCTCACAATTGTTGGGCATCCAAATCCTAGGCCTTTGTTCTTCTCTTCTTTGTATGCTTCTATAGGGTTCCTAATGCCCAACTCCTCTTTTCCAACTAGGCCACCTCATTGATAATCCAATTGTTCAGTGGAAAGTCAATGTGAGTTGAGATATTTGTGTTTTAAATAGTCAAGAAGATTTTAATCTTTTGGAGGTGGATCCTTGTATATACATGTGCTAATATCAGGGGCCATTTCTTCACCATTGAGGATCCCATTTGCAACAAATGTGTTGGGATAGAATTTCTTGACTTGAGGATTTGTGTCTTTCTTTGGTCTTTGATAGGTCAGCCCCCCTGACTATGTGGATCAAGGGGAAATGCACCAACATAAAATACATCTAAGAGACTATATTCACCATAGCCTTCATGGTTGATCTTAACAGTGGAGAGTGTGGAGGCTAAGATGGTGTTAGGTTTGTGGTATGTACTAGTAGAGCTGGTGATGGTGGTTTTGATCTAAATACCTAGAAAATGATTAACATAGGATATTTCTACTATATTGAAATATGCAAAGGGTTTTGGATTAGCACATATGGTTATCTCTTTGCCATGATGCAAAAATTTCATGCATTGATGGTAAGTGGATGGAACAAATTTCATGGTATAAATCTATGGTTGGCCAAGGAGGATGTTGAAAGGTAGGTTAAGATAAACCACGTGGCATACTATTTCTTGAGTAGTAGGCCCAATTCTAATGGAAAACAAGATAGTTGCCTTTGTAGTTCTTTTGAAGTTGTCATAGGATTTGATAGTGATGACCTTATTGATAATGTCTACATTAGTGTATCCTTCTTGCTTAATGAACCTCAAAGTACGTAGGTTCAAGGTGGACCCATTATGTATCATGACCCTTTTTACAAAAAAGTCAAAGACCATTATAGCTATGTGACCTAGAAGGATGCAATCTGGCTCAATTTTTTGGACATCTGAGGGTTTAAAGAATAGTGTACATCAGGTGAAGAGGTGTCCCACTAGGTTTCTAAATTTTCCACCATTAATATTAGTGCGAACACAAGATTTATGGAGGGCATTGTTAAGGATTTCTCTATAAACTGGGCTTGTGTGGAGTAAATCCAGGATGGGCATTTGGGCTGACATGTTTCCAAGACATTCCAAAATGTTGTATTGCATGACTAAAGAAGCAACAATAGGCATAGGTGGTCCTACAATTTTGAGTCAAGTCTACCATGTTTTGACTATGCATTAATTGTTTGGGCCTCTTGTATTCAACACTTTCACAGAAGGCTCATCATGGGAGATATATCTAATCAAATTACCATATTCATGGTATGGTGAAGTTTAGTTTTATGTTTTGTCATCATTTTCACCTTGCTTGGGTTAAGCATTCTTTTTTTTGTTATTGTTTGTATTGGTGTGTTGTATAGGTACCTTGCTTGTATTTTTACTATTGTGTGGTGGAAATGCATTTTGATAGACCATTACACTTGCATTTGGGGAGGATTATGCTCCCACCATGATTTCTTTATGATCAATGAGGTCTTGCATGTAATCTTTGAGTTGTATGCATCTAAGGGTGGAATGCCTTTTCACATGGTGAAATTTTCAAAACTCATTCTCTATGTACTATGGTTCTTTAGTTGTGTTTGGATCTAGTGGTTTTGTTTGTGGGTAGTGGATGTGATTTTCATGGATTAGTTTGTCAAAAATGACATTGAGTGGTTCCTTTAAGGGACTATATACACAAGCTGTCTTTGGGGCCCTCAATTTTTAGCTACAATGGTGATAACATTGGTCTGATTTGTCAATCCTTGATAGTTGGGTGCTAGTGTGTTGTGGAGGCTATTGATATGTTTTTTGATAGCATTTGTTTGATTTATATGATGGTTTTTGTTGTAATGTTTTTTGTTGAGGGATTTTTGATGTGATGTGTGCAGAACCAACTACATGGATGTATCAAGTATCAATAGCACCATTTGTTACTGTATTCTTTTTCTCATTCTAATATTGTAGTTTATCATTGGAGTGTACTTGTTCTTGGTGATTTTCTTTATGGAGCTTTACGATCCTATCCTTAATAAGCCCTCATTCAAGGCCCATGCCTTTCTCCTTGATCACTTTATATGTTTGTAGGTAGTTGATGACAATGTGGTGAGAGGGACTAGGATGTACGTTGTCAATGAAAATTTTGACATGGTGATTCTTTGGTATGTTGCAAGAGATTTGTGTTGTGAGGATTTTCCACATTTGCAGGTAATCAGTAAGGCTTTTAGCTTCCTTTTGTTTGGAATGGACTAAATTGACCATGGATGACTCAATTTGAATTGGATGGGTGTATTGTACTACAAAGGCTTCCAAAAGATTAGCAAAGGTGTTAATTGTACCCTGAGGTATTTAGAAAAACCATTCAAGAGAGGGACCTCTGAGAATCTTGAGAAAGAGGCACATGAGGAATTCATCATTATAGGCCACTTCTTCTAAATGCATGTAAAATTATTTGGCATGCATGATTTGATCTCCTTTCCCTCTAAATTTATCAAATTTAGGGATCTCAAAATATTTGGGGAAGGGTATCACAGTGATAGATCTATCAAATGGGTACAAAAAAAATCCTTAAATTTGAAGGTCTTAGATTTAGTTCCATCTTTGATTTCCTTTAAAGCATTCTTCATTTATTCCAACTCAAACTTAATAGGTGTTATTGTTGGCACCCCCATTCCTAGTGCAAGGTATGTATCAGAGGTGTAGGTGAGTACAGATGGTTTTGATGGGTGTATTGTAGTGGGTGGAATATGGATTTGACTACTACTAGGATTTGATTTATCAGTTTTTGGGGTGGTGGTTGACCAAACTACTAGACAAGTTAGGTGAATTTTTGTATACTATGGCTTCTGTTGTGGTGGAAAGATGTAGGATTTTTGAGAGTATGGGTGATTTAGTATGGGGTGGTTGTTGTTGTGGTGGTTTCTGATGGAGGGACAATGGATTTATTTGTGTTTTTCTTTGGTTTTTCACATTTTGTCCAATTTAGGTTGGTTGTGCTCCTACTTGATAGGGAAAATGGGTGCTAAGGGGTGCCAAATAGTTGATTTAGGGGATTTCCCCTATTGTTGGTTTTTGCTATGTTATTTCTTGGCTACTCCTTAAGGGTGGTATGATGAAATAGTTGGTAATGGTTGGTAGTGTATTAAAATGGGAAGTGGTGGTGGTTGTTGCACTTGGAAGGTTGGCATGAATGATGTACTAATTTGGACACTTGTGGTTTGCCCTTGTGATTTCCCTAAATTCCAAGGACTAATTGGGAATGAAGCAGTGGTGTTTGATATAAGTGTAAATCGACTAGGAGTGTTGAGATGTTGGTTTGTAGACCCATTATTGTAGTGAATTGCAATACAAATTAGGTACTCTACTAGAATATGTTGGGTGCACTACTAATGGGTAAATATGATGTGGAAGGTCCTGAAATGCTAAATGGAGTGGATATGGGTTGTGTAGTCATAAAAAAAATAGTAATGGAAGTGGTGATAGGTGTGGGTTGTATGATGGTAGATTACTGAGGTGTTGCATGGACCAATCACTATGGGATGGTGGGTTGGTTATTTTGTGGGATGGGATCATCAAGTTGGGTGAAGGTATATTTGGGTCCATAATTTATGGTATTATTGTTTGATATCCTCTTCCAAGTATGAAAAAGGGGTCATTTGGATTAGAGGGACCAATGGGTAGAGGATGTTTTCCATACAATGGATACATACAATGTCTAATATGTCAAAAAAAGTGGCCTTCCAAAGCCAAAGGCACCAACATTATCTCTTTGAAAATTGACCATGATGGTTTCTCTATTTTCTTCTATGATGGCATTGAAAAGGATCAAATACCTAGGTTGATTCATAAAGGCATCTATGTCTGATAGTGAGGGAATCAAATCATTTAGATTTTGTGGTGGTGGGTCATGTGTGATCATGTATTTCATCGGTTCTTGCTTGGTGCTAGATAAGCCACCACTAAGACTAGGGTCCATGTCCTTCTTCTTCCTTTTTTCTTTCCTAAATGTGTGGTTGGTGGAAAGAAATGATAATGGTCCTAAGGATGAGATGCAAGATAGTATAACATTGGTTAAAAAGTATGCAAGATGAGGTAATTTCTAAGATGATAAAGATGTGATAACTATGATGCAAGCATTTTCTAGGATGAAGGGATTTATGATAGATGCAAAGGGGGGATGATGGAGGACCTTACTTCAAATGATATGGTTTCTAGGGGACCTAAAAGATTAGTGATGGTGATGTCAAAGTAAAAGAGATGTTTTCCTACATGTGAGCTCAAGTTATGATGATAATATCAACTTTAGGATAGACTTATGACCCTTTGGAAGATAAGTGATGATAAAATGTGGAGCCCAACTTTTAGCTTAAGGTGAAGAGGGGAACAAGTGATGAAGATAGACTACCCTAGATAATGCTTATTCAAAGGGATAATCTGAATAGTATGATGGATGTAGGTTGTAGGATAGACAACTCTAACAAAGTGACACCAAATTTGTAAGGATGATGAGGATGATGGAGGACTCTAATCTATGATATGGTTGGGATGAGGATGGGTTTCTAAATCATGATCTAAGGATAATGGATCTAAAAATTCCTAAGGCAGGGGGGTGGTGATGACCAATATGATAGTCCTAAGGGACAAATCTATGAAATGATAAGTGCTAAGTGTGTTTGGAAGAGTAGGGACCTAGTCAAATTGGTTATTGTAGTTGATGAGGCTTTGATTGACTCCGCATCTTAAGGTCATGTTTTGAAATTTTTGATCTAACTCAGATTGTAGGGAAACCTCCATACCTTCTTTGTCAATTTGATCTAGCTTGGCAAGTCTTGGATTTGGTGTGTGTTTCTTTCATTCAACTTCAATCTCTCTATAGATTGCTAGTTTCTTGAGTTTGACCTTTTGAACTTGGGTTATGGTTGGTCTAAAATGAGATTTCCAATGATTTTTGCCTAGGTTTACCTCAAATTTGGTTCAAGGTAGTAATTATAATAAGTATTCCTTTTAGTTGGGTTGGAAAACATGAATTTTTGGATAGAAAATGAGTTTAAGTGGGTGAAAAATGATTTACTAGTGTATGATACAAGATTTAAAGTGGAGAAAACTAGACTTAGCATTATTGTGAATGGTCTTGCTAAAAACTATTTTGAAACAACAAGGATACGAATCTTTAGTAAATAGATATGGTGTATTGTGAGAAAACAATCTCTTAAAGCACAAAGCAAATTTGAGATAGATAGGCAAGTGATCTCTTTGGCAAAAGGATTTGATAGTAACCAATGTATATGTTTTACAAGTTTTTTTCACAAGGCCATTTCACAAATAAGACAATTCAAGCACACTTTATCCCTATGATCAATTTGGCTTCAATATATTATTCAATGGCCCACAACTTGATGTCTACTAATTCTAGTGCAATATGTCCCTCTCATTGAAGAGGCGAGTTGATACAATAGTCAATTAACAAATGATACACATCAAAGAATATTCAAGGCATGTTAAATAGAAGTCCCTTGCCAGTGGAGAAAATGACACTTGGATATGAAGTCCAACTAGGCTTATGCCTCTACCAGGAGAGCATGATGGAGGGTAATCTTCAGGGATGTTATTTCCCTTGAACCACAAATAACATACCAAGGATAAAAGGGTAGATACTAAGTTGGTTCATAATTAGATATATGGAGTCAGCCAATTAGTTGTTATGTACATGATTTACTTAAGAATCTATTCCAAACATGTTGAAATCATGGGAAATTTTTCCCACCTGAGGCTACCCCAAAAATGCACCACTTGAACTTGCTTGATGGAGTCAAATTTTTTACCTTTTTTCTCATTTATATACTAGCCAAAGGATTTTACTAGTTTGAGCTTCTATCCAAAGGGGATGTGTTTCCTAGAGGATCATAAACTCACTAGAAGCACTCCTACATTGTTGCATATGATCATGCTAACAACCTTCAATACATGCATCGCATATTTAAATGGTTCTATTTTACAAAATGGAAAGATATCTCAAAGATGTGTTGAAAAACATAAAACACATAATAAATATGATTCATTCTACTTTGGATGTTTTAGATTTTCTATCTATGATTTGAAGACATGTGTGATTAGCATACAAAGTTCTTTCCAAATTGATGATAATGGTAACAAAAGTAAATCATGTGTGAAAGATTTGAAGAGGAGGGAATAAGATCATTTTTCCTTTAGAGAATTCGAGATTGGATGAATTGTTTTTAAGCCCCAAAGTTGAAGTGTGTAAATTTGCAATGTTCATTGATTTTTAATCATTCAAGATTGAGTTAAAGTGTTTTATGCCCAAATTTGAAGTGTGAATTATAGCAATGGTTCTTTGATCCTTGGCATTCAAGATTGTGTTTACTATTTAATTATGCATTCCATTGAAAGATTTGTTTTTATAATTTCCTTTAAGCATTCAAGATTGGTTTTATCAAATTGTTAAGCCCAAACTGAGATGTGAGTTCATTCCATGATTAAACATACAAGTTCATTCCTTAAACAATCTTAAAAATTTGACCAAAAAACTATAACCAACATTAATAAAATGCTTCTTAACTTGCAAAAAGATGAAATCCACAATTGGCTTCTTGAGAGTTTGTAATTTTATAAATCTGCTATAGAAAATAGTAGATGTGCTATAGAAATATGTAAATGCACTAAAAGAGAAAGGATATGTGTTAAAACAAACATAAAAAACACCATAGAAATGACCAGATGTGCTAAAACCAAATTTAATCAAATTCTCTATTTAAATAATCAAATGCACTAAACTAATTGTCAAATGCACTAATTCAGCTAGAAGATGTTCTAAAACAACTATGAAAAGTGCTTAAACAACTATCAGATGCACAAAAAAACTATTAAATTCTTGAAAATAAATAGTTAGCCTTTTGTTCTAGTCAAAGAGTGAACATTTAGTGTCTAAGCATATGCACTATAAAAATAATCAAATGCACTATAGCAGTGATCATATGAGCTAAAAGAATTATCAAATTCACTATTTTGACTAGAAAATGCACTGCAAAATATATCAAGTGTGCTATTAAACTTGTCAAATGTGTTATTAAAGTAGTTAATTTTGCTACTAAACTAGTAAAATGCATCACATAATATAACAAATGTGCTAGAGAAATAATTATATGCACTGAGATATGCAATGGATTTTTTGCAAAAAGTATCAAATGCGCCTAGCTAAAATCCACCTGGGAAGAAAGGAAAATTTAAAGCATTTTTAAAGATCTCCAAGGGGAAAATTTTCCTCCAAAATGTGTTTCTTGACCTACACAATCAGAAAAAAACACCTTGCAACACACTCAAACAACAACAAACATTAGATTATTAGTATGCAAGAAAAATAGATTGAAATGGATGAATGAATGACCCATTGCGGGGTCCCATGGATTGTGCCAAAATGTATAACCCAAGATTTTTATTGTCAATTGAAGACAAGATGTAAACAAAGAATTAAACAAAACAAACAAGGTTAACACCTATGTGATCTTCAACAAAAATCCAAGGCAATAAGAAAAGGAATGAAAACATCACTCCTCTAAGTAGGTCAAAGTTGATGAAGTTTTGTCCAAATGATAAAGTTGTATGCTCAAGTGTGCCTCAAACCTTCTATGGATGGTGAATGAAAGTGTAAGTGTGGATGGATTTTTCCACTGTAAAGGTATTTTCATAGTTTTTTAGGTCTCAAAATATCATTGTAACATTATGCTAAAAGAGGATATGGATTGTGAGGGAAGAGGGTTTCCCTTATAGGCCAAGAATAGTGAAGATGGAGGGTCAAGATGCAAACATGAGGGATGGTTAGGATGCAAGGAGAGGGAAGCACATGGATTGTGATTTCTCAAAGCAATAGCCTCTTGCCACAAGGAGAGAGGATGGGTTAAATGAAGGGAAAGTGGGGGGACAAAGGAGTTATGAGGGGAATGGTGTGTGTAAGAGGCCATTAAGTCTTCATAAGAGAATTTAATGCATGTGGGTGGGGGTAGAAGAGGGGTTTGGCTTAGGTTTAGTTTAGGATTTCTTAATCTAGGATTAAAGTTATGCACATGATTAGGGTAAGGATTAGGCTTGGATTAGAGGGGGATTAGGATGCAAGTGGCATGTTAGAGGGATTCAAGTGGATTAAGTACTCAAGTAGGTTTAAATGGTTGGTTAAATGGGATTAGCATCAGTGAATGGGTTGGATTTAGGAAATGATAGGGATTTAGGAATACTTAGGGGTTGGGGATTGATTTGATAATAAAAGGGGATGTAGAATTAAAATAAATAGGCATAGTCTAATTATTTAATTTAATGGGAGAATAGGGATCAAATTGATAATTTAGACTTTTGATTGCCAATTAAATATATCAATTGGACTATAGTCAATTAAGTTAATTAATTTACTAGGGGATGACCATAAATTAATTTAATATTTAATACATAATCAATGATGCCTTAGGAGATGACTAAATAGGATTACATAAATGATGTAATCATATTTAGGTGTTTACACAAACAATAGCACATAAATAGGAAACCAAAGTGGGTTATAACCTCACCATTGCACATTTATAACAAATGTGCATAGTAACCAAATATTTAGGCATATACCCTAAATAAAAATGCAACTTTCACAAATGCACAACATCACTTCCTATATACACCTAACCATGCTACAAATTTACAACAATAAAAAATGTGAGTGAACTACTATTTTACCAATATGAAAATACATCTTACAAATTCACCTAAGTACTTGATATTGTGCAAACATGTTGTATACTTGCACATTTGTGTGCCACAAGTGCACATTTATCTACGAAAAATTAAAAAATTTCTTAACCTAGCCTATCAACCTATTAATAATCTATCAAAACCTATCAATTCCAAAATATTTTCATACTACAACAATCAATTGATTGAGAGGATCAATCACTCACCGACTCTTTGTAGTTGGTTGATTGCTCAAACCTCCAGAATCACTCCAAATAATGTTGTACAATCAAGAATGACATCTTTTCTATCCTAACCTCTCCTCCAATCTCCTAATTCCAAGTGTGTGCATGATGATTCATTAACCTTTTCCTTTTCCTATATATACCCGTGGAACCCTTTACTTGGGAGTACTACCATACAACATTACTTTTTCTTATTTTCGATCACATACATTATTTCTTCTCATTGCTTATCAAAATATTGCTCAAATTAACAATGAATTCCATCATAAAAAAGCAAAAGTTCATCAATTTTTCAAGGGGGCATCTTGTATAGTCTATGTCTTTCTAAATCTTGGGGTAGGGGAAATAGGGTCAAACTCTAGTTCTATTTGAAACAATTTGTTGTCCACACATTATTCTAAAGTGAGGCAAAATGTATACACTAAAAAATTGTCATGTCAATTACTTAAATATTTTAATATTTAATTAATATTTTCCCTTTATTAAATTTAATAAATTCAATAAATTATTAATTTAATTCACTTTTTATAAATTAATTAAATATCTACATATTTCATTAAACTATTATTCCTCTATTAATTAGTATTAATAAATTATTTAATTTATTAAACTGATTCACCTAAGTTACTTACACTATCCTAAGTCTTCTAAATAATCCTATTAAGTGATTTATTTAAATTGTTTAATCATCCACTCACACAAATAATTGAGTCTTCTAGTCCACATAGTCAGTCCATGTCATGTGCCACCTCATAGTTATATCAATAATTAATTTCAATTAATTAATATAAATCCTATGTATCCTCACCCATGTGCCCTATTTTATGGGGTTAAGGGAGGATATGTGGCCTTGATTAACTCAACCTTTGAGACACATGTCTCTGGGTGACTAAGTCCTCTTCTACTTCCTTTGGTAATTTAGAGTCAGTCAATCCACCTCATGTAGTCAACAGGGGCTCATAAGACACTTGTCCATGGAGTCCTCTCTAAAGCTAGAGTCCTCTCAAGAGGTCTTGATGAGATGTCTACCAAGTGTCTTTCCTCTCCCTAAATTTTCTCTCAAAACTCAACAAAACCCTTTATTTCCTCCATCTCTCCAACTAAGTCAATCTCATCCATCCATGTATCCTTAATTATCTCACCCCCATCAGATATTGCGACCCAAGTTACGGTATTTCCAAAGTCTATAAAAGGAACCTCTATATCCTCATACCAACACCAAGAATTAGAGCTAGAATTACATTTCCATCTAGAATACATTTAGACTTTGAAATTTTGAATTAGTATTTGAGAATTTTACAAGAGATTAGTCAATCTGCTCTATAGTTATTCATTTCTTATCATTAGAATCTCATTCTTTCATCATTAATTGTTATATTCATTAGCATTCTAAGATCATTTTTTAGATCTTACATTAAATTTTTTAACCTTCAAAAACCTAAAGCATTGTGAAGAAGCAAGATGATCACAATCTAATGGCTCATGAATATCTAGAAACTTTAGACTAGGAGGAAAATGGAGGAACACTATAGCATGGTAAGGAAAAGGTAAAGTTTCTATTTTGATTTGTAATCCTTCATTTTGTATGAATTTGTTGTATTAGATTAGTTATTTAGGCATTGTCACATATTTTTGCATACAATACCCACAAACTCAATAAAATAAAACTTGACTATAAAGTCAAAGTAAGAAATTAAACTCAAAGGTCAAGATCTCATAATTACATCACTTTGATGAATTCAAAAAGGTAAATAAATTAGATACTTGTCCTTTATCCTAGGACAATTAGGCCCAGGCGTAGGATTTGGACTTTAGATTTATCTCCATTCTTTTACCATTGAGATACTATGATAGGTCATGCTCATCTTGGAAAATTTAAGGAAGCCAATACTAGGCACTTACAATCTTCATAAAAATGTAATATGTATATATGCATATATATCTAAACTAAAGAGGCAATCGTGGTGAGTGGTATATTGTGTATATCATGACTAGTAGGTGACTATGACTCCCTCCCTTAACAACATTAAATATATTAGACATAAGAAAAAACATACATGTACACCATACAAATGCAAGTATGGGGTTAGTAATCATAAAACCACATATAAATTATCCATATAATTGTCATCATGAAAGAAACTGAAATCATTATGTGAAGTATGCACAACATCATCATTAAAATAATAACCATGAACACATCAAATATTTGAGTATAAATTATCTCATCAAATATATAATCCAAACATGTAAATAGTATCAACCAATCATGTAACTAAGTACCACCGATTAAAATAACATAACCATGAAAGTTGGCCTAAAAGAATTTTTCAATATAACATTAAAAAAAACTAGGGTTAGGCACTACTTCCTTCCCCCAAAATTAGGTTTACTCCTAAAAGCATATAAACAAGTAAGGATATAGATCCTATAATCAAGATGCATCATCCCATGTACTTGATGGCTCATTAGTAGGATCGCATTGGACTATTACTTTTTGTATAGTTCAACCCTAGAGGGTTGAATCCCACTACTGAAGAATACACACTATCTCTAAAGCTACTTTCTCATCCTCTACTTAAAACACATTCCAATCAAGAACATGTATCACATCAAGAATATACTATCAAAGAACAAAAGAATGGAAACATCATGTCCACGAGCTAAGTTGGGTGGCAATGCTAGATAGTAAGCAACTAGATCTATCCTCTCAAGAATCTCAAATAGCCCCACAAACTAAGGTGCTTGATTTTAACCCTTTCCATAATGGATTGAAATATTTCATGGAAGCATTCTCAAGAATACCCGCTTTCCAACTACAAACTTCTTATCTATCTTGTGAGTATATGCATACTTCTTCTATCTATCCTATGTTGTGTACACATGCTCATAGATGGATTGAGTAAGGTACACGATGGGACTCAGATAGGATCAATGTAAGAAGATCAGCCAATAGTGGTACATAATCCTCTATGTATGATGTAAGAGGTCATCAAACTCTAGGAAATAGCTTAAAAATATTCCCTCTAAAGGTCTACCTAAATCTATCTCAAGGCTCAGTTCTTGATACCAAGTATCTGTAGGAGCTGCTTGAAGTATACAACTCATCAAATCCATAGTAAGAGTCAATGTTGATGTCTCATGTCTCATGTCTCCTGTGACTCAAATTGTTGGCTACCATATTCTCCTTCCCTTGAATACACTTCACCTTGAAGTCATACTCAAATAAAAATCCATCCAACACCTCTACAAGGCATTCAAATTACTTTGCATGAAGATATATTGGAAACTACAATGATCTCTATGAAGCTCAAAATTATGCCCCAATAAGAAGTATCTACATCTCACTAGAGGATGAACAACTATAGCTAACTTAAGATCATACGTGGACAATATAACTTGTGATCCTTGAGATTGTGGGACTCATAGGAAATCACATGTCCATCCTACATTAGGACTACTCCAATCCCTTATAGGGAAGCATCAATGCACACCATAATATCACATACTAGATCAATTACCACTAGAATTGGTGCACTAGTTAAAATACCCTTAAGCTTATAGAATACTTCCTCTCACTTCTCTATACAAATGAAATTCTTCCCCTTTCTCTAGAGGGAAGTGATGTAGTATGTAACTCTAGATAAGTTCTACATAAATATGTTGTAATATCTGGCAAAATCCATGAAGCTATAAATCTCATATACAGTAGTGGGTATAAGCAAATCTACCATCATCTAGATCTTCATAATATTCACTGAGATAGAATCTCCTAAAATGAAGAGTCGTAAGTATTGTACCTTAAATTGAAAGAAGTCACACGTCACCAAATTAGCATATAGTTGATTGTCTCTAAGGAACTCAATGACTAACCATAGATGCTCCTCAGGTTCTTCCAAAGATTTGGAATATATCTAATATATAATCCAAGAACAAATGTAAAAAAATGGTCTAGGTAGGAATGGAATACTCCATTCATCAAACACATGAATACTGATGGAGCATTCATCAAACCAAATGGAACCACTATAAACTCATAATGTCTATAACAAGTATGAAAGGTTGGCTTATTTATGTTAGCATCATAAATATGTAGCTGATGGTACCTTGACTTCATATCTATCATAGAGAACACTTTGGATCCCTTGATATGATCAAACAAGTCATCAATCCTTAGCAAGGAGTACCTATTCTTAATTGTTACCTTGTTCAACTATCTATAGTCAATGCACAATTGTAACAACCCATCCTTCTTCTTCACAAAGACTAGAGGTTCTCCCTATGGACAAATGCTTAGTCTAGTACAACCTTTATATAAAAAGTCATGTAACTATAGATGAAATTCACTCAACTCCTGATTTTTCATCTAGTAAGGAGCTCTAGATATGTGTTTTTTTCTAGGGACGAGGTCTTTACAAAATTTGATAACCCTCTTAGGTGGCATAATTGGAATCTCAATAGGATAAAACATCAATATACTCCTATAGGATAAGATGATCTAAGGTCTTCCTCCTAGAGTTCATTAACAATAATGGAGAACACCTCACAACCCTTTCAAATACTTCACTTCAGCTATATTGTGGAGATCGTACAAAAGGATATAGGTCTCTATATGGCCACAATCTCATAGTCCTTACATGATCATCCTTATACTGAATAGTCATCCTCCTAAAATCATTGTTAGCTATATGTGACCTTAGCCAATACATTCCCAACACTATGTCATATGACCCAATAGTAATGACTCAAAGGTTTACTGAAGTAATGAATCCTCCTAGGTCCAACTCACAATGGTGCACTAGAGAGTCTATGGCTATCCTAGCTCTTGAATATAGTTCCACCTACCAACCTTGGTTGAAGCATGAATGATGATGATATTCCCATGGGGGATTATTGTAGTTATGTTACTATGATAATATGTTACATTCATGACTAATTTTGTCATTGATGTCAACATAGAAGTTTTTTGTGGTATCTGACAAAAGAATAGAAGAAAGATCAAGTTGTTATGGATGGCTAGTTGAGTATTCTCACTATCTAAAGTTATGGGTGATACTTCTATGTATCTATTGTATGCAGTTAACATTGGGTGAACAAATGTTGAGTTTGGAAGAATTTATGTAAGTTTTGGTGATGTTTGTTATGAGATAGAATTTACAAAGGCATGTTTTGGTAAACTTTTTATATCTCTTAGAAAAATTGTTATTACATGAATTAAGATTGAGGATGTGAAGAAGACATATTGATGATGATGTGGTTAAGCTCACTTTTCATAATATTGCATGTACAGAAAGTTATTCAAGTTGCAAGGAGGAAGATCAATGTTATCGCTAAGTATAATGTGTTCTTAATGTGGTCCTATAATAATTAATTGAGAAAGTGTAATAGTTGACTCAAAGAATTTTTTTATGGATTTGGTATAAAGGAAAGACATTTTCATTTATCAAATATGACATGAAAAGTGATTGTAAGTAGCACAAAGGGCAAAATGTGAAGTTGGGAAGAGAAGAGAAAAAGTCAAGGAAACTTTATTGCTAAGGTTTTATTGTGTGATCTGAGGTTTGATATTTGGATTTGAGGTTTGTGGCCTATTCTCGAAGGTTTGATAGTGATTGGTTTAGTTGACAGAATAGAGGAAGGAGGAACTTAATAGTAGATTACTTGTTTGAGTAGTGAGCTCTTCTTGTAATTGAAATTGCATGTTTGGGCAGTGGAATCTTCTTGCATATAATGTACTACTACTCCTAAGAGGGTTGTGATATCCTAATAGGGATTCAAAGTCTCCTAATAGGTACTCTATTTACTAAATTTTGTAATAGACTCCTAATAGGGTCCATCCTCTAACAAGGAATATTTATATTAGTACATCATCTTGTGGTCATTATTCTCATTGGGGTTTTCCCTAAGATCAAAAGTTTCCCTAGTTAACATATGTGATGTAATTGTCTTGTGCATCTTTTTATGGTTGTTGTTTACTTTGTTTGAATGGATAAGATTGTTTAAGGATAATAAATGTTTTAATTATTGGCTAATTGATTCACTACCCCCACCCCCTCTTAGTTATCTTGGTGGACTATTGTTTCTAACAATTGGTATCAGAGCATTAGGTCCTTGAAGAATAAGCTAAACTTCTTTGGGAGATTAAAGGTAAGCAAAGATAGTCCTTAGTTAGATAGTGGAAATTTTGACATAGAAGATAGAAACTCTTGCTGAGTCATTTGAAGAAGACATGAAGATTAAGAAAGGTATTGATCTAGTTATGAAAAGAGGAAAAAGAAGGTATGGAATTTTTTTCTTGTTGGATATGTAATGAGTTTGGTTATTCTAAATCTACATTCCCTAAGAGATTAAGAAAAACTAGAAAGAGTTTACTTTTTGATGAAGATGACAAATTTAAGGCAAGTATGGAAAGATTCTTGAATGATTGTGATAAAGATAATGAGCTTGAATTGGTTAAAGAAAAGGAAGTAGCAGAAGAGATAGCTTTGGTAACTATTTTTGATCCTAAGGATAACCATGAAAATGTGGAAGTTATCATTAACAATGACTAGTAGAATAGGAAATAGATTGAAGAATCAAGATTTGATCCTAGAGAAGAAGAAAGAGTTGAGTTGAGAACCCCTAAACAAAATGGTATAATAGAGAGAAGAAATGGATTAGTAATAGAAGCTACAAGAGCTATGTTAACTAAGAATGAAGTATCCAAGATATTTTGGAGGGAAGTTGTGAATATGAAAATCTACACTCTAAATAGAGTATAGGTCAGGAACAACACAAACAAGATCTTTTATGAACTATGATTTGGTCACTCACCTATAGTTAAGTATTTCATATTTTTTGACAGTAAGTGTTAAATCAAAAGAGATGATGATATTCGTAAGCTTGATGATAGAAGTGATAAAGGCATGTTTCTTGGTTATTTATTGAAAAGAAAGGCTTATAGATGTTATAATAAAAGAAATAAGACTATTATGGAAAGTGAAAATATGAGAATTGATAAAAAAATTTAGGATTCAAGAAATAATAGTTTATTACAATTTAGATGATGATGTTGTTACTAAGCCAAGGAATGATGAAATATTTTTTGAGACTAACAATGATTTGTAGAATGAAGGAGAGTTAAGGTAGGAATGAAGCTTAAAACCTTCAGAAGAGACAAGAGTTGACATAACAACTCCTACTTTGGGAAAGAATATGACAAAGAATCATCCACCTAAGAAAATTATCAGAAGTAGAGATAAAGATGTGGTGACAAGAAGAAAAGTCAATGAAGAACTATGTTTGATATCTCAAGTTGAACCTAAGAATGCAGATGAAGCATGTAAAGATGATCATTGGAAATAAGCAATGAAAGAGGAATTGGATCAGATGGTAAAGAATGAGACATGGGAATTGCTCCCCAGACCAGCAAATAAGAATGTGATAGGAACTAAATGGGTATTCAAGAACAAGATGAATGAACTAGGAGAGGTTGTAAGAAACAAGATGAGAATGGCATGTAAAGGTACAACAAGAAGGAATAGAATGTGATGAGACCTATGCTCTTATGGCTAGAATTGAGGTAGTCAGATTATTCTTAGCATATGCAACATAAAAGAAATTCAAGGTATATCAGATGGATGTCAAGTTAGCATTTCTGAATGAAGAACTTGAAGAAGAGGCATACATTGAATAGCCTAGAGGTTTCCCTTTGATAGATGACAAAGACATATTATGTAGACTAAAGTAAGAGTTTTATGGCTTGAAGCAAGCACTCAGAACCTAATATGCAAGTTTGAACAAGAATTTGAAAAAGTTTGGGTATAGAAAAGGTATGACAGATAGTAATCTCTATTGGAAAGAAATTGATGATGGACTAATGATTTTGGCAATATTTGTTGATGATATCATATTTAGAGGAAATGATGAGGAAAGTGAAAAGTTTGTAGAAGAAATGAAGAAAGAATTTGAAATGAGTATGACAAGAGAAATGAAATATTTTCTAGGATTTTAGATTTTAAAGAATAAAGAAGGAATCTTTATTTCTTAGACTAAGTACTTGAAGGATTTGTAGAAAATGTTTGGTTTAAAAACATGTAAACCTATTGTAAAACCTATGGTAATTGAACACAACTTGTCTACAAAGGATGAGACACCTACTATTGAGCACAAGAAGTATAGATCTATGATCGAAGGTTTGCAATATCTAACTCACACAAGGCTAGATAGAAAATGAAATTGGAATTGTTGCAACATTTCAAGCTGATCCCAGAGAAGCATATTATGCAATAGTTAAAAGGATATTTAGATACCTAAAAGGAACACCTAAGTTTGGATTGTTGTATGGTATATTTAATGATTTCACTCTAAGTACTTATACTAATGTTGATTGGTAGGTAGTATGGATGATAGAAAGAGCACTAGTGGTGGATCTTTTTTTCTTGGAGGAAGACTAGTTTCTTGGCTGAGCAAGAAGTAGGATTGTACCTCAAAAAGTATAGAAAAAGTAGAATATGTTGTAGTAGCAAAAAATTGTAATCATTTTTTTTGGATGAAGCACATGCTAAGGGATATAAGGACAAAATTCAATGAATCTATTGTCATACATTGTGACAACACAAACATAGTAATTATATCTAAGAATCCAATGTTGCATTTGAAGACCAAGCACATTTCTATCAAGTATCACATTTTGAGAGAGAAAGTTGTAGAAAAGGAAATTAGATTGGAGTATGTGAGAACTAAAGAGTAGATTGAATATATATTCACTAAGTCTCTCCGTAAAGAGGCTTTTGAGTATTTGTGAGGTATGGTAGAGGTTATGCCCCTTCCTAAATCAAACTAGAAGATGCAAGGGTACATCTATCTAGTGTAATAGAGCTCTATTGTTTGTCTAGACTGAATGTAGCTGCTTCCTATATCAAGGAATATATGTGATGAATAGAGTCATCAAGGACTCTTGTTGGATGTTGTTTTTGAACAGTGTCTTTGGACACTTGAGCTAGTAAGAATCAGTTGTTGTAGAATTTGATGGATGCTAAAACCTTTAAGATTGATGTCAATGGGGGAGAAGATTAGCATGAAAAAAAGCATGAAGAAAAACATCATGGGGGAGAAGCAAAAACAAGCAAGAAGGGGTATATCATGTTCAAAAAAAGAAAATAATTGGGGAGAATGATTGATGAAGAGGATTTGAAAAGAAAGGTTAACAGTCTTTAACTATTGAAATTCTTTGAACTATAAATTTTTCATCTGTGTTTCCATCTATGTTGGAAGCATGAATGTTGATGATATTTCTCTGGGGGAGTATTGTAGATATGTAACTATGATGATATGTTATATTCATGACTATGTTTGTCATTCATGTCAACATAGCAATTTTTTGTGGTATCTAACAGAAGAATAGTGGAAAGATAAATTTGGTATGGATAGCTAGTTGAGTATTCTCACTATTCAAAATTATGGGAGATACTTCTTAGTATCTAGTATATGCAGTTTATGTTAGGTGAAGAAATGTTAAGTTTGGAAGAAGTTATGTAAGTTTTGGTGATGTCTATTCTGAGATGGAGTTTATAAAGGCATGTTTTGGTAAACTTGTTATATCTCTTAGCAAAATTCTTATTCTGAGAATCAATGTTGTGGATGTGAAGAATACATATTGATGATGATGTGGTTAATCTCTCTCATCATAATATTATGTGTGTAAGAAGTTATTCAAGTTGCAAGGTGGAAGATTAATGTTATCAATAAGTATAACGTGTTCTTAATGTAGTCCTATAATAATTAATTGGGAAGGTGTAATAGCTGACTCAAGGAATTTTTTTATGGATTCAATATAAAGGAAGGGAATTTTCATTTATCAAGTATGACATGAAAAGTTATTGTTAGTAGCACAAAGCGAGGAATGTGAAGTTCAGAAAAGTAGAGCAGAAGTGAAGGAAAATTCATTGTCAAGGTTTTATTGTGTGATATGAGGTTTGATATATGGATCCAAGGCTCTTAACCTAGCCTACAAGGTTTTATAGTGATTGGTTCAATTGACATAACAAATGATGGAGGAACTTAATAGTGGATTACTTGTTTGAGCAATGAGCTCTTCTTGTAATTGAAATTGCATGTTTGGATACTAGGCTCTTCTTGTGTACATTGTACTACAACTCCTAACAAGGTTGGCACAACTCCTAATAGGGTTGGAATCTCCTAACAGGGATTCAAAGTCTCCTAATAGGGATTCTATGTACTAAATTTTTAAATAGAATCCTAATAGGCTCCATCCTTTAACACATAATATTTATATTAGTACATCACCTTTTGGGTTCCCACTATAGTTTTATCTCTAATCAAGGGTTTCCCTAGTTAACATATATGGTGTAATTGTCTATGTGCATCTTGTTATAGTTTTTTTTTACTTTGGTTGAATGGATTAGATTATTTAGGGATAATAGATGTTTTAATTATTGGATAATTGATTCACCCCCCCCCCCCCCCCCCCCCCCATCAAGCTCACACTTGGCTATGATAGAGGGTTATACGAAGAAATTTGTAGAACCTAAATAAAATAAAATAGAAAGAGGTGTATCTCTAAATGGTCTTGTAGTCTAAACTACAGTACACTAGTGATATGTTTGGTGGTGATCTAATGTTTTCAAAACTCTATGTCATCCCCTAGTGTCACCAATTATAGTCTCATATGTTACTAGCCTCTATCCCACATACTAAGAAGTACATTATGATTAGTTTCTTGTAATATGCCCAAACTATCCACATGAAAAAAACCTTGTACCTCTACCAGAACCTCTCCCTACTAGAGGTGCACTAGACTATTGATGTTGTCTTTTCTAGAAAAGGAGTGGTTACTTTATGCAAGCTGACTATACTGACTATGCATAATTGTGTTTCAATTATGGAAGCTCTAATAGTTAGAACCACCACCAACACTTTGTGTTAGAGGGTAAGATCCCCTATGCTATTTTTGTTGTTGCTACTAACACATATTTTATTATGAAAAAGAAAGCTTCCTATTACTAGATGTGTCCTATTATTTTGTGTGCCTGAAATCTGATCATACATGCCCACTAGCAGGTACACCCACAAAAGCACCATTTCCTCAAGTGACATTCTTCTGAACAAATATGGCCTAAAAAAATAGTTCCTTAAGGGTCTAAGGCTGGAATACCTTCACACCCCCAATCAAATGGTTTTTTAGTCCTTATATAAAGTTTTTTACTATAAGTGGTGAACTATCACTAATCCTTGCATAGGGTAGGAGTTAAAAATATTCCACTCATACTCTACCATGCTCAAGGTAAACTATCTCAAATTATGAAACTCATCTTCTCTTTGCTAACTCCACTCCTCAAGCAAGAAACATTCATGAAATTTCAACACAAATAACTCTCATATGATGTTCTTCATATCTAGGCCCATCTTTTATTCCTCAATCTTCCGCCAAGTTGCTTCAAAGATCTCCAAGTAGGTAATTTCATACCTTTCTTTGAACTTCATTGTAAAGTTTAGCATCACAAAACATCTATCTAGTGTGATCAACCACTTATTTGCATTGTAACCAGTAGTAGCTCTAGTAAAATCTTTAAGATTAACTCTCAAGAGTTTCTTATTAAAAAGAGATTATTTTCAAGTGAGAACCTATAATGGAACCATCATTATTTTTTCAATGATGTCAGACCTACTAGCTGCTGATGAGACAATTTCATTTTGGTCTGAAAGATATCATTTAGTTGACTAATGAAGAGGATTTAAAAAGAGGAGATAACAAGAAGACCTAGAGAAAGGTTGAGTTATTTGGTGTATAAAAGGAGAACCAAGAACAAGTAAGACATTGATGCTATAGTGTATGATTTATCTACTTAAAATCTGTAATGAACGATTACTGAAGCTAAGACTAAAAGAAGATCAAGTAAGAAAAGTGTTTGCCACGCCTTCTTGAGTAGATAGTGCAAGCCGAGCAAAAAATAGTAGAAGTTGAGTGAAAATCACTAGGTTTTGACCACAGAAGAAAAATAGTGAAAGTCAAGTGAATGTTAGTATATGTCGAGTAAAGTTTAGTTGGTGTCGAGCATCAGTAAACTTTAGTATATGTTGATTGAACTAATGTTGTCCAAGTGATAGAATAGTATAGATGTAAAGTGATAGAAAACAATGTTAAATCAAAGATTTGAAAAATATAAGGTGACTAATTTGATTTCTTTAATTATATAAAGTGTTAGAAAGATGACTATGATGAGCTGGTGGCATAGAATACAAGGTAAACCATTTTGAGGTGAATTCAAGGAAGATTGAAGAGGAAGTTTCTAGAGAAACCAAACGGAAAAGTGGGTAGATTAATTGAATCCTAAGTGACCCTAAAATGGATGATTTTGGTTAAGCAACAAAAGATCTAAACTATCTATTTATAGAGATAGCTAGCTAGAACTAGAGATCATCGTGTGTGAGAACCTAAGGAAGACAAGGAGTCTAGGGTATTGCTTCATCTAGTGGCCAAACAAAAGAGGCTATAGTTGGCATACAAAGCAAGAAGGCTTAAGGAGATGAATTCTTGAAGGATTAACAAGCTATCAGAGATGAAGAGTATGAATGCCAAGTAGAATGGAGAACTAAAATAGAGATCTATAATCTACAAGTGAGTTGTAAGTTTTTATCAAATCAAGTCCTACTATTGCTTTCTAACAATTGTACTAGTGTGGATAAAATCCCTTGGATTAAGGTTAACCTAACAATCATTTGTAAATGTTTTAATCAGGTGACATTCTAATAGAATGGTATAAAATCCTCTAAGAAGGTTCACTAATAATAGGATGTTTGAAATCCTTTAACTAGGTCACATTTAATAGTGTGTACTATAACCTTTAATATGGTTGGCCTTTCAGAGGGCGTCACTTTAGAAGAGTGAGAATTTGTAGCATGTTACTAGTGGTTTTTCCCAAATTAGGTTTCCACATAAAATCTTTCTGTCAATTGTGTGAATGTGCTTATGGTGTTTCACATTTACATTTGTAAAAAGTTATTTTGACCTAGGAAAGTAACCTATTAAGTTAACATATTGTATTATCTAATGGTTGCATGCATATTAAGGTTTTGTGGATATGGATCTTATTAGCACTAAGAAAGGTTTATTTATACATCTAGACCTTTGATAATTGATCCCCCCTCTCAATTATTCTAAAGAATACTAAGAGTGATTTAGAGGAAATAATTTGAAGGTACTAAGAGCTAAAGATCAAGTTTTATAAAAAGTAGGTGCCCAGACTAAACAAGGAAAACTTTAAAACTTTCCTGGATGGAAAATTTTGATGAAGCTACATCTAGGAGGTCTTGGAGACTATGCTCAATCTATCATCACCACTAAGGATGCTAGCCCTATTGGAGCCCTAACTATTGATGATCTAAAAAAGAAGAAAGAACACAATCAATCTATGATAAAGCTTACCTCTTCCCTAAATTTGAGTTTGATGAAATGATATATTATGACACTACAAAGAAGATGTTGGATGCAATAAAAATAATTTATAGAGGAGATACAAATGTTTTGAGATCCAAATCTTAAAGTTTAAGGGGAAAGTTTGATGACATGAGGATGTAAGAAGGTGAGAAAATTGTCCAATATTTCACTAGAGTAAAATATGTTGTGAATGCTATTAGAGGAGATAATCGTATCATTGATGATGAGACTATAGTCAGAAAAATACTGAGAACACTACTACCTATCTATGCTATTAGATTTTTTGTCATACAAGAACTAAGGTGTATACCTGGCAATAATCTAACCCTTGAAGGATTGATGGGTAGTATCACTACCTTTGAAATCTCTATTTTTTATAATTTCAAAACAAAAAATGTTGAATATTCTTTCAAAGCTAAACTATCATTAAAAGAACCTAAAGGGAAAAGGAAAAAGGTAAAGCAAGTTTATAGTGATAGTGATACAAATGAGGAGGCTATAGAACAACTTGAAGTATTGTTGGAGAGGCAAAGAAAAATACAAGGGTAAGCTACCTATCATGTGTTTTAACTATAATGAGGTTGGTCATATTGCTACTAGATGTCAAGAAAAGAAGAACAATAGAAGTGGAGACAAATATAGAAGTAAAAGAGATGAAGAAAGGAAAGATTATAAAGAAAAAGGAAAGAAGTATTGTTACATTGATGAGGAGGAAACTAAAAATGAATCTAATGACCATGATGATGAAGTGGTGTATATTGCAATAAAGGATTATTCTAATGAGGAAGAGGTAGCTGCCCTAGTATCTTATGTGAATAAGAGAAATAGATGGATCATTCATAGTGGGTGTTCACATCACATGACTAGAGATAAATGTAAGTTCACTACCCTTGATTATTATAATGGTAATAGTGTAAGATTTGGTAATGATGCACCCTATTTGATAAAAGATAAATGATCAATCAAACTAGCAAAAATGATCATGTGTGACAATGCTTTTTATGTAGAAGGCCTTAATTATAGTTTGTTGAGTGTGTCACAACTAAATAATTCAGGTTGCAAAGTTGAGTTTGAGAGAAAGAAAGAAAAGATCAATGACACTGATGGTAAACTAATGGGGAAAGGTGATTAGACAAGAGGTAATCTATTTTATCTTGACATGAATGATGCTACATATAATTGTAGAATTTGATGAATGAGCAAGAGGTTATGATATAGTTTTAAAAGTATGTCTCACAACTCTAAAGAAATTATGGACTTATTTCATACTAATTTGTGTGGACCAATTGATGTACAAAGATACAAAGGTGAAAAGTACATTATCCTATTTGTTGATGATTATTCTAGGATGATGATAGTTGTGTTTATAAAACAAAATTTGATGCTTTCCAAATATTTAATTGGTACTTCGCTACAACTATCTAGAAAGGAGATAGACAAAAGCTTGAAATGTCTAAGATTTGATAGAGGTTGAGAATTTACATAAAATGAGTTTGAGTTATTCTATAATGATGGAGGAATCAAGAGATAGACTTTTGCACCTAGGACCCCTCCATAAAATGGGATTGCTGAAAGGAGGAACATATCTATAATTGGATATGCTAGAACACTCATGATGGAGAAGAATGTTACTTTGAAATATTGGAGAGAAGTTGTAAGTACAGTTGTTTATACTATAAATTGAGTACAAATCAAGAAAGGTACTCATTCAAGACCTTTTGAACTATGGTATGGATACTCACCCAATGTAAAATATTTTAAAGTATTTGGAATAAAATGCTACATTCTTAAAGCCAACAAGAATGGTAAATTTGATGCTAAAAGTGGAGAAGTTATATGCCTAGGCTATTCTACAAGAAGAAAAGCTTATAAGTCTTTAAATAATAACACTAACAAAGTTGTGGAAAGTGCAAATGTGGAGCTTGATGAATATACAGAGGTACATGAAGTTGAACCTACAAAGGAACCTGAAGAGTACAAATCTTTTACATACTTTTATGAAGGTATGCCCACTGATGAAGGTGTTGTAAATCAAGTTGTAAATCAATAGCAAGTTTCAATGACTGTCGAGTCACATACTATGGATGTCGAGTTACATTTAGGAACTATGTTGCATTCAGGAATTGAGTTACATTTAGGAGTTGAGTTGTAGATAGAAACTGAGATACATTTTGATTCTGAGATAACTGTACATGAAAGGAATGATGATTTATCTAATAGAGAAGTACATAGTGATTTTGCAGTTGATAGATCCATTGAAGAAAGAAGAGTAGAACCAAGATTGTTAAAGTATGTCAAAAGACATCACCCTATTGAACAAATTATTGGAGATAAAGAAGTTATACCAATGAAAAGGAATAGGTTGAGAAGTGATACATGTTTTTTGAGCATCCATGAGCCTAAGATAATGAAAGATGCCTTAGAGAATGATGAGTAGAGTAAAGCCATGAAAGAAGAGATTGATTAGATTGAAAAGAACAATACATGGACTCTAATACTCAGACTAGAGAACAAAAATGTGATTAGAACCAAGTGGGCATCTAGAAACAAGTTAGATGAGAATGGTGAAGTCATAAGGAATAAGGGAAGATTAGTTTGCAAGGGGTATGCACAAAAAGAATGAATTGACTATGGAGAAACATTTTCCCCATTTGCTATCTATTGGAAGCAGTAAGAACTTTGCTTGCCTACTCTACATACAAAGGTTTCAAAGTTTATCAAATAGATGTGAAGTAAGCATTTTTGAATGGTATACTAGAAGAAGAGGTTTACATAGAACATCTTGAAGGATTTCTTGATCCAAACAATAAGAACATGGTGTGTAGACTACTCAAAGCTTTATTTGGTATAAAGAAAGCCCCAAGAGCATGGTATCAAAGGCTTCACAATTATCATGTGAAGATTGGTTTTGAAAAGACTAATGATAACAATAATCTATACTTGAAGATAGAAGGAGGAAAAGGTGTTTTACTAGCTAAATTTTTTGTTGTTGATATTATACTTGGAGGTCAAAATGCATTATGTGAGTAATTTTTAAATGATGTGAAGAAATAATTTGACATCTCTATGTTTGGAGAGACAAATTTCCTTTTTGGTTTGCAAGTATACTAGATGAAATATGATATATACATCACTCCATCAAAGTATGTGAAGGAAGTATTGAAATTTTTTAGATTGGAGGATCCAAAACTAGTTAGCACTCCTATTGTGATAGGACATATACTTTCAAAGAATGGTGATTCTACTAAAGTGAATCAAACATTATATAGGTCTATGATTGGTAAGTTATAATATGTAGTAGATAGAAGACCTGACATTGCATTAGCTATTGGGATTGTTGCAAGATTTTCTACAAATCCTAAGGAGAATCATTTGATGGATTTTAAGAGAATATGAGATATCTAAAAGGAACATAAGATCATGGTCTATACCACAAGAAAAATGATAAATTTGAGTTAAGATCCTACATAGATGCTGATTGGATGGGAAACATTAATGATAGAAAGAGTACAAGTGGTGGAGCATTTTTCTTAAGAAAGAGATTGGTCACTAGACCAGAAAGAAAAGAAATCATATATCTCAATCTACTATTGAGGCTGAATATGTGTCTTTTCTAGTAAATTGTACAAATGTGGTATGGATCAAACAAGTACTCAAAGGCATGAAGGAAGAAATTACTAGACCTATGGTACCTTATTGTGATATTACGAGTTCTATAAATATATCACAAAACTCTATCATGCACACAAAATCTAAGCACATTGTAATCAAGTATCATTACTTGAGAGAGTTGGTTCAAGACAAAGAAGTGATGATGGAATATGTGAATACAAAAGAATAGATAGTTGATATATTCACAAAATATTTACCTAAAGATGTACATGAATATCTTATAAGTAAACAAGGGGTGATACCCCTATCCCAAGCTACTTAAAAATCATGAGTAGTGCCTACATCAATTGAGCTAAATGTTGTATCTTACAACTTCATGTAGTGGATATTACTCTAGGAGCTGCCTAAAGTAAAGAAGGAACAAAATTAGAAGATTTACAATCACATGCAAGGTGACGAATGGAGATCCTGATATAAAGATGATGAGTGTTTGACATTGTTGTCAAAGAGGGAGATATCAAAAAGAGGGAGAAAACCTGAGGGAGATATATGAGAGATGAATTGAAGGAGATTGACAAAGTTTACATTACCCTATACAAAGGAAGGAACTATATTCATAGAGGGGGAGATTTCAAATATATTTTATGTTTCGTATTATTTTTGGTATTGGTTTTCCATCATTGCCAAAGAGGGAGATGGTTGAAAAGAGATTGTTTTGAAGTGGGAGCCTATAATGGAACAATCATTATTCTATCAATGATGTCAAAATTTCTACCTATTGGTAAGACAATTTCTTTTTGGTCTAAAAGCTATCATTTAGTTTATTGATGAAGAGGATTTGAAAAGAAGAGATAACAAGAAGACCTAGAGATAGTGTATAAAAGGAGCACTAAGAACAAGTAAGACATTGATACTATGGTCTATTGTTTATATACTTAAAGCTTGTAAAGAAATGTTAATCAAGCTAAGAATAAAAGAAGGATAGAGTAAGAAAAGTGTTAGCCAAGCCTTGCCAAGCAGTCAGTGCAAGCCAAGCATAAAATAGTAGAAGTCAAGTGAAAATCAATAGGTGTTGAGCAAAGAAGAAAAAAAATGGAAGAGGAGTGAATATTAGTATATGACAAGTAAAGTTTATTTGGTGTCAAGCATTGGTAAACTTTAGTATGTGTCAAGTGAACTAGTGCTGGCTGACTGATAGAATGGTATGGATGTTGAGTGATAGAAAACAGTGTTAAATCAAAGATTTGATGAGTCTGAGCTAACTAATCTAATTTCTTGAATTATGTAAAGTGTGTGGAAGATGACTATGATGAGTTGGTAGCACAAAATTAAAGGTAAACCATTTTGAAATGAATTGAAGGAAGATTAAAGAGGAAGCTTCTAGAGGAACCAAATAGAAAAGTGGGTAGATTCATTGAATCCTACATAACCCTAAAATGGACGATTGTGGTTAAGTGATAAAAGATCTAAATTCTCTATTTATAAAGATAGCTAGCTAGAAGAAAAGGTTTAAATGTGCAAGAACCTAAGGAAGACAAGAAGTCTATTGTATTACTTCATCTAGTGGCTGAATAGAAGAGACCATAGTTGGTATAAAAAGAAAGAATTTTTAAGGAGATGAATGCTTGAGGGGTGAACAAGCTATCAGAGATGAAGAGTATGAATTCCAAGTAGAATGGAGGACTGAAATAGAGATCTATAATTTGCATGTGAGTTGTAAGTTTTTATAAAATCAAGTCCTATTGTTTCTTTCTAACAACTATACTAGTGTGGATACAATCCTTTAGATTAAGGTTAACCTAATAGTCATTTTTAAATCATTTAACTGGGTGACATTCTAATAGAATGGTCTAAATTCCTCTAACAAGGCTCACTCCTAATAGGGAAATTAAAATTATTTAACCAAGTTACATGTAATAGTGTGTATTGTAACCTTTAGTAAGGTTGGTCTTTCATAGAGAAACACTTTAGAAGAGTGAGAATTCGTATCATGTTACTAGTGGTTTTTCCCAAATTGGGTTTCCATGTAAAATCATTGTGTCAAATTGTGTATATGTGCTTTTCTTGTTACATGTTTACATTTCTACAAAGTCATTTTGACCTAGGATAGTAACCTACTAAGTTAAAGTATTGTATTATCTAATAGATGGATGCATGTTAATGTGTTATGGATATGGATCTAATTAGCACTAAAAAGTTGTATTCATACATCTGGACCTTGGATAAATTATTCACCGCCCTCTCAATTATTCTAAAAAATTCCAACACTTATTTATCTTATTGTCTTTGATAGCCTCTAGTCCATCTCCTGTGTGACCTCTCCTAGGATGCCTAGATCTCTATCTCTCATCATTCTCTAAATGATGTAACTCCCCTTGCTCAATCCTCTATTGGTTAGGTAGGCTCTCTAAAATAATCTTCAATAGTTGCCTAGTACAAAATTCTTCAGAGTCTACATGTTGCTTTGCACTATTCTCCTCCATATTCTCTTCCTAAATAGGACTCTCATGACCAGTCACATAAAGGCTGATATCTCTTCATCATCCATGACTTACAATTTAGCTTGACCTATGACCCCTCATATTTGATATAGTCCTGGTCACCATCCTCCTACAACATCTAAGCCAAAATAATGAAAATACCAACAAAATTGATAAAGGAATAATACCTTAAAGAATAATCATAATTAAATATATTTTGACAACCAAATTAGGAGTACTACAACATTTTTTTTCTATGTTTAAGTACTTTTTTCTAAATTTCAAGTTGTTTGAGTTATAACATATAGGTATAGTTGTTAAAGCTTATTTTTAGTTGACTAGTTTTCATCTAGTGGCATTCTAATATACCCAGAGCTCCCAATGTAGAAAGTTGGGCTTTGATACCAAATGTAACACCATACCAGGGAACCCAATAGAAATTAACCTATAATGTCACTAAGTTTTCTATAAGAAAAATTTAAAATACTGGAACAATGAAGAGATAACATAGCAGAAGCAATAACTCATATACAGACATAAGAAACACAATAAAAATTGCATTTCTCAAGGGTTTTGTACACTAAATGCATGCATAAGTTTTAATGAGGTTAAATCAGATAAGTAAACAAAGTCCATGGCATAGAATAACCATAGGTACAAAGACACATAAAAGAAAATATAAGTACATAAGATTCCACATGACATAAATAGAATGCATAATCATCCTCTACAAAAATCATAGGGTATAAAATGTTAAAAGAATATGCATCATGATAAGACAAAACATCCCATAGGATCTCAAATAATCAAAGTACAATATACTAGAATATTACCATAGAACATACTCATAAGATAGAAAGAATAGGAAAATTGCACAAGGTAAATCCAACATAAGCATCTAGCCATTGGATCTCAATTGTATAAGAATCACTACTACCCAACCTTATGGAGCCTAAATTTCCTACTCCAACCATGCTAATGAGATATTATTGACTCCAAAATAGATAACAATCCAAAATTCATAGCAAAAATCTAGGTCAAGGATTCTTGATAGCAATCTATCTTAAAGGTACCTTGTACACAAGTAACATGTATGTGAGAAAGATATGTTGAAAACCTAATATGTATGTGAGAAAGTGTGATCACATGAGTTAGCTCTAAGGTTACCCCAATAGTCTTTCAAGACCATGGCCCCTTACTAACTCTTTGCAGCATTAGCATCCTTTCTTATAGACAAGGTATACTAACAAGAAAAGGTTGCAACTTTAGTTATCTCTACATATTATTGTTTATTAGTGTCAAAAACTTAGTCATTTATAAGGAAAAGTCATACAATCAACACTACAACCAAGCTACTCTATTTAGGTTGAGTCATGTACATAAGCAATTATGTACCGACCTCTATAGGAGTAGAGTAAGTGTATGCTCACAAAGTACTTTCTACACAAATGTAGTACAATAGCAACCAAGAGATGCTTTTCAATATTAGGGAATGAAGATTCAAGTGGACACATGTCACTTTTAGGTCAGATCTAGGATTTTATTCCTTTCCTATATCTTTCTCTTTCTGATTCATTGTAGGGGTTCTAGTTTTTGATATTTTTCGTTGCTATGATAGCATGTTGGTTGTAGTTAGTCTGTGATGCCACAAGGTTGGATCCATAACTATATTTCCACATTCTTCAATATTCTCTATTGTATGAACAACAATGGATAAACATAACATAGATAGTTCTAATCTATTTAGTGGTTTTAGGAGTTATTTACATGCACCTTGAATTTATATTTTCAATGAAATGAATACAATAAGAAAGAATCTTCTTAGTTTCATTCTAATTCACATCTCCTATCTCTATAATTTGTAATGTTGTGTTGTGTAGGGACAAAGAAATTAGACCCTTTTGCATCCCTTTAAGGTTTTATGTCTAGTATTTTTTTTTGTTGGAATAAAGACCCAAGTAAATGCTTGATGCATTTGACTAGGTTGTTGATTATTTGAGAAGGATGTTTCATGAAAATGAGGTCTTTATGAAACTAATGAAACTATGAATGAATTGGTGAAAGTAAAAGTTCTTAAGATTTTGATTCACCCCCTCTTAGTATCTTGGTTATCCCATTTATACCTTCATCAGCCAACAATGTGTATCAGAGCCTAGTTCTCTAAGAGAAGCTTAATTTCTTGGAGATTAGATCTTGGAGATGAAGGCTTTCAAATTGGAAAAGGTTATTGAAAATAAAGTGATTGACATCCAACTCATACTTCATAAACTTGAAAAAGCAAGACAAGATTTGAAGGATTCCCTAAAAAGGAGAAATGAAATTTCCATCTAGAAAAGAAAAAAATCTTATGAAGATGTTGAAACTGATGGAGTGTTTGAATCAATTAATCCAAATGAAAAATCATCTGTAGATCTACTTTAAAAGAGAAAACTCCTGAATGAAGAAATAAGAGGACTAAAAAGATAACATGAAATCTACACAATAAGACTATCTATAGTGACTAAATAAATAAAGAAAGTTGAAGATGATAGGACTAGGGTTGAAGATCAAGACAAAAGAGTAATTTCTATAAGACTTTAATAAAGGATATCATATATGTGGAAGATGAAAAACACACAACTAAACATGATGAATTAACTAATGCTTGCAAATTGAGAATTATCGCAAGGATGTGGAAATTGAAAATCTCAAATCACAAAAGGACATGTATATTGGAGAATAAACTAAAAGTTGAGAAAGAATCTTTAACAAACCTAAAGAGGAATTGAAGTGCTTTGAAGAAATTATGAATTCATCTAGCTATTCTGTTGGGTCAAGACATTCATGCACTAAACAAGGAGAATCATCTAGGAATGGAGAACTAGGGAATTCAAAATCAAGGGACAAACCAACATGCTATCACTATAGAAAACATGGTCATATTGAAAACATTTGTTGAAGCAAACAAGTTATGCAAAGTCCTAAAATATTTTTATTACAAGAAACAAGGACATTAAATAAATGAGTGTAGGTCAAGAATGAGGAATGTATCTGCTACACCTAGATTTGAAGGATATTTTTATAACTATTAGAAGTATGGGTATAGAGCATATGAATGTAGATCTCAAACAAAACCTTACTAGACAAATCAGAGGCAGAGTAAATATCCTGATAATGCATGTTCCAAATGTCACAGGTTTGGACATCTAAGAAAGAATTATAGGACTCAAGTACATTCAGAAAATTAGATAAAAGGAAAAGGAAAAAGCAAGGTAGACATGGAATAAATTGGGAAGGAAATGAATCAAAAATGGAAAAAGAGGGTAGAAGATGGGAATAGTGGAGCTAATGGAGCTTAGGTCACCCAATACAATATAGAAGGTGAGATTGTGTCATCTCAGACTAAGCAAGAAAGGTATGTGTGGAACTATATACTTAATTGATATATCATATATTAGTTCCTTACATGAAATGTTCCAAAGTTCATATTTGCATATGTGAAGATGCATAAGAACATATTTATGAAAGATTTCCTAGTGCCAATAAAATTTTCTATGTTGATCAAGCATTACAACATAGACCAAGAACTTCAGAGGTCAAATGGTAGAGACCAAGGGATATGGAAGAGATCAAGCAATAAAGAAAAGACCTAGTTAAAAAGCACCAATATCAAGCGAGACAACTGGTTTCCACCTACCTGAGTACACATCATTAGTGGAGACTATAAATTGATCAAAAGAATGTATATATCAAAATTTTAAGAAATTATCTCATACCTTGCATGTAAATTTCAAGAGCATAGAGTGATTTGGCAATTTGAGGGGTGAATTAAAGATCTCAAGAGAAATTTGCATGAAAATCTTGAACAAGTGTAGGTCTAAATAGTGTTGAGTAATTTAGAAGAGAAAGAGTAAGAAGCAACCTCAAACCCTAATAGAAAATATGGTAGCTTCATCTACCATTGGAATGAGCTAGGAGGTTAGTAGAATTCAACTCAAGAAGAGTGACACTTTTCCTCCACCAAAGTTTTGTGTTATTCTAGAAATTTTAATGAAAGGAGATTCAATGGGTGTGGTACCCTTGATACTACCCAAATTTATTGTAATCCATGATTTTATAAGTTGTTACATGTGTAAAATTAGAAAAGTGGGAGACTAAAATATTAGAGAAGAATATGAGAATTTATGCAATGGAGGAATCTTGAAGGATGAATTCAAATTTGTTAAGATGAAAGGGTTAACTTGTGCCCTAGAATTTCCAAAGAACTTGAAGGTTGAATGGATTAAAATTGTTCCTAGAAGAATTCATGACATGAAGTATTGGTTATAGAATGAACCTATAGAAATCATGTAGAAAATTATTCACAAAGTTACAAGTTATCCAACCCTAGATAAGAAGAAAACCATGTGATGCTTGAGTCATGAGGAAGTTGAGGAAAATACTAGAGCCAATTGGAATAGATGAGGTCTATCCATTAGAAACATTTCTACAACACTTATTGAATGTGGAGAGAGAGTCATAGCTCACAAATTCTACCAATCAAGCAAATTGAATAGTGTGTCATGTATGGAAGTTGATCTAGCATGGAAGATAGTGATGAAATATCATGAGCATGATCTTTCTGAGCTAAAAAGACTACAACTTGCATAGAATATTTCATCTATAAGAAAATAAAAGAATTCAATGTGTAAGTTTGGATCCCTGATTCTATGTATTTTCTTTTATATCCAAACTTATTTTATTGGTGTTGGTAATATTTTTTGTGAACAAGAAAAACCAGTAACAAGATAGATAAATGAATATATTACACAATTAGGAGAAAATTTTGAGAATGTAATGGATGCTTGTTTTAATGAATTTAAGAAAAGAATGAAGACGAGGATGAGGATACCTAAAGAATTGGTCACAAGGTATTACAATAATATACGTTTCCTTGTAGACACTGACAATACATTTGTATAGGTAGTTAACTTAGGGAAGGCTTGGTTACAAACTTTTTACTATGAAATTGATAGTGATCTAGTGAGTGCAAAAATTATTGAACTATTGAATGAACAAATATAAATTGAGGCTAAATAGTTTTGTAAATATGAGAAAGCTAAAGTAAGGATAACTATAAATATCAAGATATCTTCGAAAGGAAAGAAATAGAAAAGAATGATTAAAGACCTAGAAGCAAAATTGGGAAACCTAGGAAAGGAAAAGGACCCACTGTAGTTAATCCAAACTCTTGGAGAGGATGAAGTAAAAGATAGTGGTGATGAGGAAGTGTAAGAAGCAAAAGGTGACAAGGGTAAAGTCTTAGTTGATGTCACTCCACCAAGCAAGAAGGCTCAAGGAACCAAGAAGAAGCGAGTTATAACGCCCCTCTGTCATCCACCACCAAACAAGCCAAGGACTAGGGTAGCTGCTAGTGTTGAGTAGTATGTAAAGAGAGTAGTATAGACCATAGAGCCCAGTGCCCAAAACCAAGAGAAGGATATTGGTCAAGACCACATAAAGGGATATCTAAGTCTATTAAAGAGGTATGTGCAAGCATAAGAAGTTCCTCAAGATTATCTAGTTTCATATTTGTAAAGTATGATACATTAGATAATGTTGATTGAAACAAAATTAAGGAGGCTATTATAGAAATGATTTCTAATCATAAGCTAGCTCCTAGTGAAATTGAGAAAAATATACCCCAACATTTACATGATAGATTGAAAAGAAGATGGGAATAGGCAAGACACATTAGTTAAAGTCATTCCTAATCTATTGTAGGAGCAATAAGACAAATTTTTGGAGAAGTATAGGAGTAGATTTGTTCCTAAATATAGAATGCTTTCTGATCTTATAGAATAAAGGGCAAGAATTTTTGGTTTATCAACCAAGGAACTAGAGAAAGACTTAGTAGGCATTGAAGATGATTAAAGTAGTGGAGAAAGTTTAGGTGTGCCAAGTCTACAAGGCAACATGTTACCAGTACATGCCAACACCCCTAACACTAAAAAAGCTAAGAAATCTAGGCTCACAGATAATAAGGTAGGAAATGGGGCAAAAGGCGTAAGTGTAGATAGTTAGATTGTTTCTACACCTCATATTGAAGAAAATAAAGATTCAAATAGAACTAAAGAAAGTGCAACCATTATTGTCTAGAGCACTTATGCATAAGAAGGATCAACTAATGAAACTCCTTCACCAACTCTCAAAGTAGTGTTGAGAAGTATTACTCTTTCACTAAGAAAAAGGAGAACAATAAAGGATACTTCACCAAATATTGAAGTTAGTCTAGATGAAATAATTGACATACCACAATTAGACTTGGAAAATCTCACCTTAGAGAAAACTATTTTTCTACAAGATGTTTTGGTGAAGATTAAACAACAAGAATAACTAAGGAGAAAGAAGAAGAAGAAGAAAGTACTCTATGATGTAAATCATATTTTTGTTGATGCTTTTGATATTCAAAAATTTGATGAAGATGTAGCAATCATCACCTAGCTTGTAAATATAGTTGCTCAAGTCCATGCTGGAAACATGGAATCAAATGAAAAGTTGATGGATTAGTTTGCAACAATATTTGAGAATAACATTGTGGAAAAAGAGTCAGTGGGATCAAACATTGGTCATTACAATAATTTATTGAATGCTCAAGGAACATTGGTTGAGCTTCAATTAGTTAACAATAATATGAGATCCAAATTGATGTCTTTTCAAGCCAAGATGATACCTCACTTGGAGTTCATGCTGAGGGAGCTACAATCAAACCAAGATCTTATCAAATAAGATCACAATCTTTTAGTGGCTAGCAACTTAATTGATTTAACTACAAGACTATAGTTGCAAAATCACATTTTAGAAGTAACAAGAACCACATGGGATCATGCACTAAGCATGATCACCTGAGTTCACAAGACATTCATTGACAAATATGGATGGGTAAAAGTACAAACCCGTGTCACCCTTTTACAAAGGAATAGGGTAACAAAAGTATAATTATTCACTTTTAATGACATAAAACTAGTATTATTATTTAGAATTTGAAAATAAAGTAAACTAATGAAATGTGTAGAAATAGATGAATTTTAGATTATAATTTTTAATAATTATTTGGAATAAGAAATGATATATTTTCCTATTTTTAAACATAACTTTTTAGTTGTTGAAAAATGCTGGAAATTAGGGGTCTAGTTCCCACCACAAATGACATGAAAATAAACTTATTTCCCTTTGATCTCCTATTATGCTATAGATAACATATGTAGCTAGAACAATCAAAAATAAAAATTTCCTTTAGACCTATAATTTCTCTTTTATAACAATTCAAATTTCAACCTAATCAAATTGATAGTTTTCATCTCCCACCACATTTTTCAAAACAAATGTATTCTAACCAAAAGAAAAATTATAGATTTTGGAAGAGGAATCTCTCCTCTAGAATGCTATATAACTTTTAAATTTTTTTGATATGATTTAATATTTTTTTCTTACTCAAACTCGACATCTTCTAAAGTTGTGATATTGCTATCAGGATTTAATTGTGTGATTTTTAGTCAAACTCATTGACCCATGTACTTATCTTCTCAAGTGTTAAAATATGTACTTGTAGAATTTTTCTAATTAGAATTTTAGCTATATTTAATTTAAAAACTATGAACTCTATATAAGAATATTCATGAATTTGAGCTCTATAAAATGGGGTTGATATGTTATAAAAAAAATATATAATAAAAAACAGTAGGAGTTGTTGAAATGCTAGTTTTATGAAATAATTCTATTTATTTATCAACTGGATACTAACTAGTATAAAACATTCATTTAATAGACATTTCTAATTTGAAAAGTATGAGGCCATATATAACATAGCTAGAATAAATTTATCACGATCAGGTGTTTGAAGAAAATTAATTTTTAGATAGAAATACTCAAATTTAGTCATTCTGATAAGTCAGCTTGAAAGGTGGCACAGCTTTGTACTTTTACCCGAATTGCTTCCACCCACTCCACCCTAAAAACCATGAAACAAGTGTTCAAAAGAAAGGGGGAATTGGATTTGGGAGATAGATTTGTTATGCAAAATGGATTCATCTTCATTTTACATTGTTTCTTAATTATTCATTGGTATATGTCATAAGACTTAGGGGGAGTTTATATCAAATTGTATTTGTAATGATGTAAATATGACAAAGTATTTTTTCCACTAATGTAAAATGGGGAGATTTTTGGTAGCTCTACCTTTTTTTTCTATTAGTGTCAAACACTTAGCTATTTACAAGGTAGAGTCAGATGGTCATCAAAGTGATTGAGCTACTCTATATAGGCCGAGTAAGTGTATGGTCACTAAGTATTTTCTATACGAGTTGAGCTCAATAGAGAATGAGTAGGTTTTAAGCATACAAGTGTCGAGTTACATAGTATGTGCTAAGCACTATATAAACTGAGCAAAAACAATTTTGAGTGCTAGAAAATAGTAAAGGCCAGGCAAAGCATGGTTTACGTGAAATTCAGGAATGGAATAGATTTTGAGGTGAAATTTTTTTGAGCTAACTTGGAAAGAACATTTTATGTTAGTAGAGGTTGTTACAGATATTTTTAAGCATTAATGATGCGGATTACATATCCCTATGTTTGTGATCAATGATTTATGTGGATGGGCTATTATGGAAGAATCTAGAAGACTCTTTATGGAACTCTTTAAATAAAGAAGATCTTAACCTATATTAAGTGTGAGAAGAGGAATGACATGTATGAGAAGTGTATGTATCCAAACAAGGAGTAATATGTAAATATCAAAGTGAAGGATTGAGATCAAATTGAAAGTTACTGAAAGGGTTCTATTATCACTTAATAAAGCAAGTGAACTAATCATAGTAGTGAAAAGGAAAGAGCACTATTATCAGATGTGATAGGAAGATTAGTTAGCAAGGAGAACACATAAAATTAGCTTATAGAGCACATTGAGTGTCAGGTATTGAATTAGTTCTAACTGACTAATTAGGTTAAATCTATTAACAGAGTGGTCATAATAGATCTTTATAAATCTCCTAATAGAGTCCTTACTTTTTTGTAAGTGTTAAATACTCTAACAAGGTGACACCTAATAGTCTCTTAATTTTTTAACAGGGCACACCCGTCATAGGGTAGATCATATTTTATGATCAAACATTGTAACCATAATAGGTTAGCTTTATTATTGTAGTAGTGAAGATTTGGGTGTCATCCTCACCTTAGTTTTACCTTCACCTTGGAGGCTTTTTGGGTAACAAATATTGAGTTATGTATTTATTTTCATGCATGTGATAGATCACTTTTGCATGTTACAGTAATTTTATCATTACAAGTTTTACATGCATAGGATAAATGGTGAATATTTGAATGAACTTCTAAAAAGTAAACATTCTTAAGATTTTGATTTATCACCCTCCCCCCTCCCTCCTCCTAATATCTTAGTTATCCTATTTATATATCCATCAATCAACAACAACCAAGCAACCCCTCTAATCCCATCCTAGCTAGTACTAGCATTCAAGCCATGGGTGAGGTAACATGTTATGAACCCAAATTATTGTATAAACATGTTTCTTAAATAAATATATAATGTCTTATCCTTCAATTTAAATTTTTTTAAAAAAAATGATAAGTAATCTGATTTAAATATATAAATAAGTCTAATGTCACTATGTTATAAACACTCAAATGAATAATATTATAATTCTTCCTAATTCATATATAACCCAAATAAAACTAACATTTATATTGGTTTTGATACGAATACTACATTAGTAATAATATAATAATTTTTACTCTATATACATTACTAATAATAAATGGATCGAGTTATAGTAACGCAACCAAGGGTCATGACCCACTATCGATGGAAATTAATGAATGGGATATAAATGGCAATAAGGATAGAGAAAAAGAAGGGGCTACCATCATCATAGTGAGAGACAATGGAATAAAGCCGTGGTTAGGTATAATAATCAAGAAGACTGTAAGTTAAGTCAACCACCAATGTCATAAGACATAAAGCATAAATAAGGAATGCCACATTGTGAATAAGGACAAGCACGGTCCTACGTGTAGTTAAGCAAATCACGTATGAGGAAGTGCTTGTTGGTAAAATCCATGTTAGTGGATAGTGATAAGACACCATGTCAATGGGAGATCTCATTATTCAAAGAAAAAGGATAAAGTAAGACCATCCATGATGTGAGAAAGGAGTGTGGGTTAATTGGTAGATGAGACCCCAAACTAGTGACCAAATAGGTGAGAAGACCACCTACAAAGAATGGAGTATCTGATTGCCTAAGGGTAAACATAGGTAATATATTTCCTTTATTAAGACAACATACATATATAAGTTTTCCTAGGACATTAAGAATATATATATATATAATATGTAATAAACAATTATTTTGAATCACAAATGAAATATATATTGGGAATAAATTTTAAAGATATAATCACTTTGATTCAAGTATATTGGAGGAGGACATTTGTTTTGAATGTCAAAATATGACCCAAGTATAGTTCTTGGTGGAGGGCATTCTATATAATGTCATAATATAATCCAAGGAAACTGTTGGCATTATGTTGTATTTGTCATTAGTGAAAACACTTATTCAATTCTATATGGATATTGAGCTCATCACTTAGTCTACAATTTATACCGAGCAATCCAGTGTTAACCATGTTTCTCAATTTACACCAAGCATTCTTGAAGCTACCAAGTGAATGTGTAGTCTAGCAGTGTTTACCAAGAAGATAATGGTCACCGAGCTTCAAAGTGTCTATCGAGTCATCAGTTTATGTGATGAGAAGTTAGTGTCTATCGAATGATGGATGTGTAGTGTTTACTGAGTGAAAACAAGATAAATGTAGGATACAATATCTACTGAATCTCCTATGGTTATCGAGTTCCAAGCTACATTGTGTGACTGGTATGAATTGAGCTTCTACTTCTACTTCTAGTATGTATGAGTATGTAAGGAAATGGATATGTAATATCTTGAGAAGAGTGAATGCAAATCAGGAGCAGAGAAGAGCATTCAGCAAGGTCTACAAGGAATAGCAAGGACATATCAATCACAAGAGGTGATTTGTACTTCAAAGATCTAATCAAGAATCAAGTTGTAAGTCAGATCTACTATTTCATCCTGACAGGTGAATTAGTTTTTCAAATCCTTTAGAAGGGTAGACTTAGCAGTCTTTGTTTAAACCTCTTAATAGAGTGCATACTTCATTGTATGTTTGTAAAACCTCTAACAAGGTGGATCTAGCAAACCAAATTGCTCTTAATAGGGTAGATCATTAGAAGTGGTCAATGTAAGCCCTAATAGGCCAACTTTATACTGCAGTAGTGAAGTTTTGTGGGTATCATCCTGACCCCAATTTTACTTTCTATTTGGAAGTTTTTTGGGTCACCAAAATACTGTGTTCATGTGTTATGAATGGTTATCTTTTTCATGCATGTAGTAGATTAGATGAATGAATAATGGGTGGATTAAGTGTTGAATTAATTCAATATTTTTGAGGTTACTGATTCACCCCTCCCCTCTCAGTAACCTAGTTGGTCTTGATTATTTCCAAAAGGAAACATGATGGATGATGGGCAAATGTTATAATATGAAATATCTAAGTAAATTTATTGTGATCTTTAGTATTATTATGTGTCCCATTCTAACTCAAGTAATGAGGGACAATACTGGTATCAGAGCACAATCCTGTCAACCTATGGAACTAGTTAATCTACACATCTTCACACCTTAAATAATGATGGCAAGAGAACTAGCCCAAGAAGTAAGGAACTTAATGGAACAAACTAATGAGTAATTTGAAAGGATTGAAAACTCCAATAAGATACTAGACTAGAAGCTATACAAAAATTAAGTAGTAATAATAATAAAAATGAGAGACTTAACTCACAAAGGGACCATCATTCCACTCATGAGGAAAATGAACCCTTGTCACAAAGTTCAATCCCACAAGAAACATTGCCCTTGTTTGTTTTGAGAGAAGAACCTATTGTAGATAATGAAATGACCTCCAATAGCATGGAAGAAATTTCACAAATGTATGCTAGCTTGGATCCTAATCTTCGACAACTTATCCCCTTCAAAGAATATTATGAATCTAAATTCATGGAAAATGGAAAGAAACATCCTAAAGATGAAGACTTTTAGAAGAGGGTAAATAAGGTAAAATTGCCATGTTTTAATGGATCAAGAGAAGAAATTGCTCAATCATGGGTTCAAAAATTAGACACATGTCTATCTTTTAGTCCTATGATAGAAGAAGGTGCTAATAAGTTTGTTATACTTCATTTAAGAGGATCAACCCACAATTGGTGGCACTATGACCAAAATTCCTTGGGGCTCAAAAAAATCACATCCTATAGTGACTTCACTCAAAGATTAATGAGTAGGCTTGATTTACAAGACCCTAAGTGGTATTTCCAAGAGCTAACTCACCTAAGACAAGAAAGAATAGTAGAAGAATTCACAAATCAATTCCAATATTTATCAGTGATGGTTCAAAATCTAACCCAATGAAAACTCACTCATCTATTCACAAAAGGGCTTAAAGATTCCATCAAAATCTAAGTAAAAGCCCTTGAACCCCAAAACTTAGAGGAAGCCATCCGAAATGCAAAGAAGATTGAATTTAATAAGATAGATGATAGGTCCAAGAATCCAAAAATGTCTATCGAATGTAAATAGAGAAGGAAGGAAGACTACGAAATGAAATGTCACTTGTGCCATGAACCATGGAACTTCAGTCATAGATGTCCAAAGAGAGATGACTTACTGAAGAAAGGATTATGTTTTAAATGCAAAGAACCTTGGGAGTATAATCGTCAATGAAAAAGATGACAAATAAATAAGATAGCATGGGATGAAGAAAATGCCAACAAAAGGATAAGGGTCTAATGAACAAGAACTTGAAAAAATGACAATTATTACTAGAGAGGATGAAGATAACCCCTTTCAAATCAAGGGTTCACCTTAAAAGTCATTAAGGCCTAGATTAGAAGACTTTATATTGTTTGAGGACAATAAAATTGAGAAGGGTGGACTATCATGAACCCAAATTATTGTATAAACATATTTTTAAAATAAATATAATGTCTTATCTTTAAAAAAATATTTTTTAATTATAATGATAAGTAATCTCATTTAAACATATATCAATAAGTCTAATGTCACTATATTATAAAAATTCAAGTAAATAATACCATAATTCTTCCTAACTCATATCTAACCCAAATAAAACTAATATTCATATTCGTTTTGATCCTAATACTACATTAGTAATAATATAATAAATTTCACCCCTCTATACATTACTAATAATAAATGGATAGAGTTATAGTAATGCAACCAAGGGTTGTGACCCAATACTGATGGAAATTAACGAACGAGATATAAAAGGTGATAAGGATATGGAAAAAGAAGGGAGCTACCATCATCATAGTGAGAAACAAGGGAATAAAGTTGTGGTTATGTGTAATAAAAAAGGATATCGCAAGTTAAGTCAACCACAAACATAGGACATAAAGCATAAACAAGGAATGCCACATTTTGAATAAGGACAAGCGGCAATGGCTACCCAAGCAGGAGGATCGACTGCCTGGGTAGGCACGCCTAGGTATGCGCCATCCACTCATGCCATGTCATAAAACATTGTAACTCATTCCACCATACCTCCATCATTGCAAATTTAGATTTGACTATTTTATGCTAACTGTTTTGTGCACACATGCGGCTCAATGGAGAAGTAGGCTATGTTTTAAAATTTTAAAAATAGACAAATTAGAATAATTTATTGTAGTTGAAACTTTAACAATGTAAATTATGTTATTGGTATAATTATATGATTTTATGAACTATAAAAAATTATTTGATATTATGTTTTATGACTTATACAAAATTATATTTTTAAGATGATTTTAAAACTAATATCATAAAACAATATTTATAACATTAATTTTTTACATTCATTCAAAATAGAAATAATAGTTTAGAAATATATCTATATTCATTCAATTCAATATTTTTAGTATCTATATTTTTACTTCACCTCTAATAGAACTTAAAGTACTCAAATTACAATCATTAGAATAATAACTATAGTATTATTAAAATTTAAATGTTATTATTTTAAATTATCAAAAATAATACTATAGTTCAATTTTTAAATGTTATTATTTTAACTATAAGTAAAATATAATTAAAATGATTGTAAAATATTTTAATGATATTATTTTAGTTAAAATAATAACATTTTAATGATTGTAAAATATTTTAATATCAATCACAATGATATAGTGTTGACAATGTGTAAAATTGCCACTAATGTTTGACCACTAGGAGTTAAACTAGCTATTTGAGAAAAATGAGTCACTTGTTTAACCATGGGTTAGTCAAACTAACTACCTTTTTGATAAATATCCAATTCCACTAGGAAAGCATTGCTTAGGGATGAATGGTGAAAAAAGAGTCCAAGAAGGCAAAGCCAAGTAATAAATATACTTTGCTTCTCCAAGAAAATTAATAATAACCTCCTATTTACTGTTTATTCTCATTGACAACTTCTTTGTTGCCCTTAATGTATTATGTTTTTCTGCATTATTCTTATTTTCAATAAAATAATGATATTGATATCCTTTTTATAATTTACCTAATTAATTTATGTATTGATATGTCAAAACCTTATTATTGAATGTCAAGTATAAGTATTTTATTCCTCTAATATTATGAAAAATGTTTAGATAACTTCCTCATACAATCAAATAGTTTATGTGACTAATATTAAAATATTTTACAATCATTAAAATATAGTTTAGTAATACTATATATTTTAATGATTAAATGTTATTATTTTAACTATAGTATTAATAATACTATATTTTAATGATTTAATGTTATTATATTAATTATAGTTAAAATATTTTACAATCATTAAAATGTTATTATTTTAACTAAAATAATAACATTAAAATATTTTACAATAACAATAAAATATTTGACAATCATTTTAACTATATTTTACTTATACTTAAAATAATAACATTTAAAAATTGAACTATAGTATTATTTTTAATAATTTAAAATAATAACATTTAAATTCTAATAATAGTATAGTTATTATTCTAATGATTGTAATTTGAGTACTTTAAGTTCAATTAGAGGTGAAGTAAAAATATAGATACTAAAAATATTGAATCGAATGAATATAGATATATTTCTAAACTATTATTTCTATTTTGAATGAATGTAAAAAATTAATGTTTAAATATTGTTTTATGATATTAGTTTTAAAACCATCTTAAAAACATAATTTTTTTATAAGTCATAAAACATAATATCAAATATTTTTTTATAACTCATAAAATCATATAATTATACCAATAAAATAATTTACATTGTTAAAGTTTTAATACAATAAATGATTCTAACTTATCTATTTTTAAAATTTTAAAACATAGTCTACTTCTCCATTGAGCCACATGTGTGCATAAAACAGTTAGCATAAAACAATCAAATCTGAATTTGCAGCGATGGAGGTATGGTGGAATGAGTTATGATGTTTTATGGCATGGCATGAGCAGATGGGGTATACCTAGGCATGCCTACCCAGGTAGTCAATCCTCTTGCCTGGGTAGCTATTACCCAAACTAATGGCCAAACAGGTGAGAACACCACCTACAAAGAACAAAGTTTCTAACTGCCTAAGGGTAAACTTAGGTAATATATTTCCTTTATTAAGACAACATAGGTAAATAAGTTTTCCTAAGACATTAAGAATACATACACACACACACACACACACACACACACACACATAGATATACATATACATATACATATACATATAGATAAAATAAATAATTATTTTGAATTAAAAATGAAATATATAATGGGAATAAACATTAAATATATAATCAGTTTGATTCAAGTATAGTCTTGGAGGAGGACATTCATTTAGAATGTCAAAGTACGACCCAAGTATAATTCTTGGTGGAGGGCATTCCATATAATGTCATAATATAATCCAAGGAAACTTGAGGGAAAATAGGTGAATGTTAAAATATAAAATATTTAAGTAGATTTATTGTGATCTTTAGTATTATTATGCATCCCATTCTAACTCAAATAGTGGTGGACAATACATAACACACCGGATCTTGTTAATTCATTTTAACCCTATTAATGAAAATGTTCCAACTGATCAATAAAACTTATAATGGCTTACCCAAGATGTGTCTTTAGGGCTCTGAGCTCCATTTTAAGACACTTCCCAACATACACATACATAACCTACCCTAAGCTCATAAAATTATATTTCATAAAATCACAATAAGCACATTAGTCCTATACAAGCAACATGAAAGAACCAATAGATAATTAATTAACCTCAAAGGTTATATCACAAAAATCACAACACATGAGCTTACATGACCAAATTGGTTTGCAACATAGAAACATGTGAATACATCACAATGGTTGGAATGAAATGATCATATTAGTACAATATCACATAACAACATCATAAAAATAATCACTTCCCAAGCATGTAGTAAACATTCCTATCCAATCAAAATACTAGTTTCCCCAACCCCAATACGAGATAAACATAACATCTCAAGAGACATATGATAAAAGTAGTTATGCAATCATTGATTCTTTGATAAAATCTCATAAAGATTGCTTTGTGTTGAATTGAAGTTTTTATTTCATAATCATTTCACAGTAATAATTACTCGGTTTATTCCCTAGAAAATAATCTCACATTTAATGATTTTTAAATCTAGGCTTTAGTGATTAATTAAAAATATTAATTACATTTGAAAAATATTAATCTAAAATGAAATTTAATATAATAAAAACTTAATTAAAAAACTAAATTAAAAATAATAATATTTAATATAATAATTATAAACAATTTTTTAAATATTTCTTTTGAAAAAAAACTTTATGAAAAAACACCTCCAAAGGGCATTCTAGTGTGATAGTGTGAGCTACACACATAGCTCATTGTGTGAAGCAATGACAACAATGTTGTCATGTAGTGTAAGTTGCGGCACCATCACTACATGCTACCAAAGGAGGAGAGAGGTATGGGGGGTGGTCGACCCTACCCACCTATATTTATTAATTTTCTTAAATTATATTAAAAAAAAAAATCCTCTTTCATCATGAAATTCCTTTGCACATGACTCCCAAAAAGATTAAATTTTTTACCATAATAAATTTTATTTACCATGGTTATATATATATATATATATATATATATATATATATAGAGAGAGAGAGAGAGAGAGAGAGAGAGAGAGAGAGAGAGAGAGAGAGAGAGAGAGAGAGAGAGAGAGAGAGAGAGAGAGAGAGAGAGAGAAGTTATTTTTGTTTATTAATTTACTAGAAGGAATAATTGTAACCAATTAAATTAATAAAAAATGAACTTTTCATGGTTTCAAGCCCTACCCATGAAATAATTTTCATCTATTTAATATTTTTAATGAGGGTTTCAATTTCATTTTTCTTTCACAAATGTTTTAGCAACGAAGAATAATAAACTTATAAACAAGGGTTTCAATTTTAGAATAAAATTTTTGATGTAGTACAAGGCATGAGAATCCCAAAAGGAGATGTCCTAGCCCCCAATAAATTACCTTACAGTGGAAACACAACACAACATACAAGATCCGATACCAAACACAACTCTTTATTCATAAAATTACTGATTACATGCAATGTGTTAGGTTGTAAGGCCTTCCCAGCTATAAACAAATACAAAGCAAGTAATAGTTCTACAAGATCTGTCAAGATCCCAACCAAACTCTAGGTAGCCTAGATTTATAACACAACAACACTCTAGCAAAAACTTCCAGTAAGATCTAAACTTGTGATCGCAAGCCACCCAACAATCTCGTTGATTCCCAAGTCATAGTTGCTAGCTCTTCTACACTTTGCTCCTCTCAACTACTCCTTCTCCATGCTCAATAAGTATGACCTAAAACTTCACAAGACCCTCTACTTATACCCAACCAAGCCATAAGTTGACTTAGAAAGTTACAAATTAAACAAACCCTTTCATTAAATACATACTTAAGCCACAAGTTGACCTACAATAAATATTAAACACCAAATTCCTTAGAAGGCTTACAACACCCAAACCATTAAATACACATAGGAAGAATAACTAAGACCCATATAGGTGCAGAAAAACTCTAGCGATTGCTCCACATCATGATCTCATGTCACATGCATTTAATGCACCAATTCAATTGAAGAAATCTACAAGAACTCTATTTAGCAAAACAAATTTCCAAGGGTCAACAAAAGAAACTACAAGCATCGCTAAGCTCCCACAAGCATTGCCAAATTCCATAGGTGTTGAACAACCAACACACATTGAGCACTACAATGAGCATTGAGTAACAGAGTATAAACTGAGTAATGATATATGCCAAGCAATATCATATATATGTCGAGCTCCTTCAGTGATCGAGCTCGTCGACCAACACTACACCCTATAATGACCAAGCACCACTCCTTTGGTGATTGAGTCTAGAACTCCAAAGACCAAAAAAATCCCTCCCACATGTAGGATTTCCAACTACCCTAGGATGCTCTAGCATTAGGCACCCTAGGTGTAAAAAGATGTTCTTAGTAGCTGGAAGAACATCTATTGGGATTTAGCACATAAATCCCAAACTAGTTCTTTAGATATATGTCCTCCAGGTCTTCAACTTGCATGATCTTTCCCTTGTTCTATTTTTTCCAATCCTTTCTAGCAACACACAATAGTTTCTATTGCTTCTTCACATAAATCATCTATGTTCCATATGTTTTCTTTCTATGTTATTCACTAACCCTCTCATAATCCCTCAACTCAACTCACTTACCAATAATCATGTTCATCCTACCAAGTTCTTCATTTTGCAAAGGAATTAGGGAATGCTTCCTATCACCATTCTCAATAGTAATCATATTCTTGAGACAATAATACATAGCGTTGCAATCATATTTCCAAGGTGTACCAAGCAATATATGACAACTACTAATGTCCATAAAATCACATAACATTTTATCCTTATACAATGCAATCTAGAAATCTTCAAGGCACTACTCCCTCACTTCCAAAGCATTTTCATCTTGCAACTAACCAATCCTATAAGGGTAAGGATGTCTCATGCTCTTCAAATAAATTTTATGAACAACATCCTCAGTAACAAGGTTATATGTACTACCACTATCCAAATTCACATTGCAGATTTTACCACCAAACTTAAAAAAATTCCTAAAGAATTACTTCTTTGACAAGGTTATAGTGCCCTCTTACTAAAAAGTACTCACCAAGCCAACAAGCTCTCTCCCTACTCAGGTTCTATGGTTGAACCTTTAGCTTCATTCACAACATTATCTCTCCTATCACCAACCTTCTATAAACACTCAAAACCTTTGAGTCCTTCACCACAACAAAAAAAATTACCTTAAAATGAACCTTGGCCTATCATTCTCTTCTTCTCAACAAAGTTTGGTTCATCTTCTATACTTGGTTTATTATTTTTTGAGTGATCCTTCTTCTCTTTAACTCAAGAATTACCTTGATTTCTCCTGTTAAACTTATCTTTTGCCTTCACTACATGCTAATAAGCATTCTCAAACAAACCAATCTTCAACATACCAACCTCATCCTGAATATTGAATCTTAAACCAGTAATGTACTGAGCTACCTTTTCCTTAGATAGTTATCTATGCCTAGAGTGAATTGTTAACTTATAGAACTCATCGGTATAGTCCTTCATAAACAAATCCTTTTATTTTAGATTCTCTAGCCTCTTAAAAAATTTAAGTTCATAATAACAAGGTATGAACTTAGCCTTTAATTTTGTCACCATCAATCTCCATTGAGTGATCTTCATTTCACCTTCCTATTCCTTGTCTCTTTGTAATTCTTTCCACCAAAGAATAGCTTGTCCTTTTAGCTTAGTTTTTTCCAACCTCACTCTAAGAGTATTTCCAATATCCTCTAACTCAAAGTAGTCTTCAAATTCACCAATCCAATTAATAAGGTCTTCAATATTCAAAGTACCTGTATATTAGAAACATTCATCTTATGCTTTAGCTTTAACTAAGTGTCACATCTATTTGATTGAAAAGCTCTATCTTCCATAGATATCTCCATATAATAAGTTCTATCTTCATCACTCGATCTGAGAACCTCAAAATCTTTAGAAACTTCCTCATAACCATATTTAGTACCCGCATGTTGAGATACACCAGATAAATTTCTTGTGATCTCATTCCTCATCAACACCATCTCAGATCAACATCCTTACTTCCACAAAATCATAGAGATCTAGGGTACAATCTTCTTGGAGGCATCTTCCAAGATCTTTGTAAACCCTATGGAAAAAATCCACCAGATCAACTATATCCTCACTCTGATAATCTTCACCCTAACTCCTAGTGAAAATTGCCTCAACTTTGGTGATCTATCCATATGCTCAAGAAAACTTGAGCTCTAATATCACATGATGTAGTACAAGGTAAGTGACTCCCTAAAGGAGATTTCCTAGAAACTAGAAAATTTCCTCATAGTGGAGACACAACACAAGATATACCAAACATATTTTTTTATTCATAAAACAATTGATTACATGCAATGTGTCAAGCTATAAGGTCTTTCCAATTATGACCAAATATAAAGAAAGTAATAGTTCTACAAGATCTTTCAAGATCCCACCACACCCTAGCTAGCCCAGATTTGAAACACAAACAACTTGAGTAGAAACCTCTAGCAAGATCTACACTTGTTCCCACAAGCCACTAGACAATATCCTTATTTCCCAAGCCACAACTACTAGCTCTTCTACACTTTTCTCATCTCAGCTAATCCTTCACCATGCTAAATGAAAATGATTCAAGACTCTACAAGACCCTCGACTTATATACAACTAAACCATGAGTCAGCCTAGAAATTTACAAATTAAATAAACCTTCTCCTTAAATAAATATTTAAGCCACAAGTCAACCTACAATAGATACTAAATACCAAATTCCTTAGAAATCTTACAACACCCATTGAATACACATAGGAAGAATAAAAGAGACCCAAATAGGTCCACACAAACTCCCATGATCACTCTACATCATGATCTCATACCACATGCATTAAATGTACCAAGATGATTGAAGAAATCTGCAAGAGCTCCATTTCTGAAACCAAACTACCAAGCATCTACAAAAATAATCAAATCTCCCATAAGCATTGCCAAGTTTGCTAGGTGTTATACAACTAACACATGTTGAGAAATAGTATATGTCAAGATCCTTTAGTAACTGAGATCCTCAGCCAACACAACACTGAAGAATGATCAAGCACCACTCTTTGGTTACCAAGTCTATAGCTCTAAAGCCAAAATAAATACCTCCAACATGCAGGATTGCCAATTATCCTAGATTTCTCCTGCATTAGACACCCAAGGTGCAAAAAAATGTTTTGAGTAGCTAGAAGAACATCTTGTACAATTTAGCGCATAAACCCCAAACTTCTTCTTTACACAATGTCCTCTAGGTCTTCAACTTGCATGCTCTTTCCCTTGTTCTACTTTTGCCAATCCTTTCTAGTAATAGACAATACGTTTCTCTTCTTCTTCACATCCATCCTTGATGTTCCATAGATTTTCTTTCCATGCTAATCTCTAACCCTCTTAGAATCTCACAACTCAACTTGACTTCCAATACTTAGGTTTCTCCTATCAAGTTCTTCATTCTGCAAAGGAATCAGGGAATGCATCTTGCTAGTTTTCTCAATAGTAATCACATTATTGACATAATCATACAGAGCCCTACTGATGCAGTACAAAGAAAGAGAATCCCCAAAGGAGATATCCTAGCCTCTAGCAAATAACCACATAGTGGAAACATAATAGAAGCTACATGATCTAATACTAATTACAACTCTTTATTCATAAAATCACTGATTACATGTAATGTTCTAGACTAAGGTTTGTGCCAGTGGTTACCAGGATCGATGTGGTATCATGAGGTTGTTCTGTGATTACCCTAAGATGTGTGCAAAGATTGCACTGTGTACTATTACCATGCTACATGGGACTAGGTTCCTGTAGCAGTGGTTAGTCATGTTTATGACAATGGTTGTTTATGTGTTTTAAATGCCTTTTTAATGAAAAATAATCAATTATTATTAAATGCTTAAGTAACTACAATGGATTATTCTTGTTGGATTATTTGGTTATGTGTTGCGGACATTTACCTTGTTTTATTTTGATCTAAGAGATATCTGTTCTTATGTGATGTTTTACATTTGAGATGACCTGAGGGTCAAATGTTACTCTTTGATTCTAGTATCATGGATTTTAGACTACTATGTTGTTCAGTTAATCATATTGCATGATGATGCCATTTTGAGATGACAATGTGTTTTATGATGTTATTTGGTTATCTGGTATTTGGACATACCTCTGATTTTGTTATATGATGGATTTAATGCTATGGTTATTTACTTCATTCTTGCGTTGCTATGCCTTTTGCGAACGTGAGTGATGTAAATAGATTATTTTAATATAATTAAATAAATGGTTAAATTAGGTGATTTAATGCATTTATTGCTTTGGCTATGTTATTATATGCAATTGCACTTGATCGTGTTGTTTAGTGTGCAGGATTTATATCCCTAGCAGTGGCACATTTAGTGATTTAGCCATTCATATTTTACCAATGTCGCCTTTGTATGGTCGACGTATACTTAATTAAATGTTTAATTTAAACCTTTCGGTGATTATTAGATCCAAACTCATTTGAATTATGTGATTAGACCAGTAAGCGTGTCTGTGCATTTAGAGGTTCACATTATCGCGAAAGTTATTAAGGAGATTTATGTGTTTTTGGGTTTTCGGGCTTTTAAATTGTTTTATTTTAATTTTTGGCAGCTTTTCCATAGATGAATTCCTATTTATAGGAATAGCCTATTTTCATTTGGGTCGATTCGGGGTTTAACTAGATTGGCCAGTGAAATGCCCTAATTGATTATTCACCCGAAAAGTGAATAAGTATCCAAAAAGGAATTTAATTCCTCACTTCTCACTTTTGAATTGGAAAGTTGGAGAGTAAAACCCAAAATCCTCTTCATGAGGATTTACTATTTTGTTCGTTGTGGGAGCTACGGGCATGGGATCGTCACGAGGTTGGGCTCGTTGGATCTAGCTCGGAGAAACCTTGGATTGCCGTGATTTTCAGCTACTTCTGCGAGATATTTATTTTATGGTTCAGATTCCCGTTTTGCCCTTTTGGCTGTGAGGTAGGGCTTTCCTATTTTATTGTTTCTGCTCCATTTCTGCTTCTATTTTTGGTAGCCATTTTTTTGGAGGCTGAGAACTAGTGTTCCCCTCCGTTTCTATATGTTAGTTCTACCCGGTTGGGTGGGTATGAACATTTCCCTATTTTTTGGGATGAGGGTTTGGGATTTTACGCCGTTATGCTGGCCATTTTTGCATACGGTGTCTGATTTCATTTATTTTTGAATTTTTGGGGTTTTTGAACCCAAAGGCCAAATGGGTTTTAATTTTGTAGTTTTCCAAATTTTTGGGGTTTTTACCTCATTTTGCGTGCCGCCCTATTTTTTCGAGTTTTCTTGGCACAATGTGGGTCGTGGACCTTGATGATCTGTTTGGATATCAGTCAAACCACTATTGCACTGTTATGTTGCATTGGGATGCTTGTTGCATCCGTACTCCCGATGTTGTGTTTGGTTGAGTGATTTTCCACTTGTTATAGTTTTTGTTGGACCTTTGCTTTTGTTTCATGAACGCTAGGATTCGCATAGAATCCATACACTCGAATTGAGGCCGGTTGAGTGAGTTCATGATGTTTGGTCTTGTTACATCATTGGGATTCGTGTAGAATCCATACTCTCGGATTGAGGCTAGTTGAGTGATTTCATGATGTATGATTTTACTGGCTTTGGGATTCGTGTAGAATCCATCCTTTTGAGTTTCTTTCTGTTGGGTGTTTTGTTTTGCATTGTGTTCTCATTCCTGTCCTTGTGTTATGATCTTCATGATGGTGGTGCACCACACATGAGTACGTACGCGTACATTTGTTGGGTGACTTGCGAGGCCTGATCTTTCGTGGATTTGTCGAAAGTTATGATCATTGGGGTTGGGATGGGAGTATGCATGCCCACGGGAACTTGTCCTAGGATGAGCATGGGTAGGGTAGGGTAGAATATGGAGGGGGCTTCTACCTCGCAGCCTGGTGATCATTGTGCCTATAGGGTTGGCGAAGGAAGCTTTAATTAAGTGATAATTAAATAAAATGTGTGATTGGTAATAAAACTTAAGATAATAAAAAGGTTTGGGGTACAAGAGCCTTTCCGTTGAGGGATGTTGAATCTATTCAAGTCCTAGCTTGGGCTTTTTGATGCCAAGCGACTCTGCATGATGTTAGTCCCTACACAGTAGCCTATTGAGTGTTTGACCAAGACCTGTACTCCTTACATTATCTTAGGTTCTTGGTTGCAGCCATCATATTGTCTGGCATGAGTGTTAGCCATGGATGTTGTGATTTTTGTGTGTTGTGGTTGGATCATTATCTCCATCAGCACGGTGGGTGTGGACCTATGGGTGCCACGTGGTTGGGAGGCATAGCTACCTTCACCACTGCTAGGGATCGGTGTACAGAGATGATCTTTTTTCCTAGTGCGACCATTACTAGATGTCTTCACTTGGTACTTCAAGTTTTGAAGGATGCTTTCTTGTGATTTATGCTTTCATTAGGATGCTTGTATATCATGTTTAGATGATGTTAGTTTACTTGACGCATTCCCTTATCATGATGTTTAGCATATGATTATAAGACGTTATTTGATTTAGTAGTATATCTGTTGCTTACTGTTGTTTAGCATGTGATAGGTGATGTTATCTACTGTAGGATTATCTTTATGCATTATCACTAGCATGTTAGATTTCTTTATGCTGATATTGTGCATGTTTTTAGTAGTGATGTCCCTATTACGACAATAATTTGGTTGTTTAGTTCTGAAATGTAATTTTGTTCATTGCGATGTTTATTTCAGTATGTGCTTTGCTTTTATGTTTTAGATGGTTAGATGTTCCTCTTTCCTTGTTTTTAGTGCTCTCGAGTGTTCATTCCTCAATTTACGTGGATCCGATACTCCCCAGTGTGGAGGTTTCCTTGTTTGTTTAGCTTTTTGTTTGTGTTTTGTGTCGCGTTGATTTGTTTCCTCGCGCGAAATTGTATTTTCCTTGCACGAGACTATTTCTTCCTCACGCGAGACTGTTTATTCCTCGCGTGAGACTATTTCTTCCTCGCACAAAAGAATACACTTCCTGCGCAAGAATGTAAATCTTTGCGTGGTGCGTAGGGAATCCTCGCGCGAGAATGTCAATCCTCGCATGAAGCTCAGTAGTCCTTGCGCGAAGTGTGCACTTCTTGCACAAAGCGATGAAAGATCTCGCGCGAAACTAGAGACCAGTTTTCTTTCTCACGCGAGAAACAGGGGCTATCTAGGCTTGTCGAATGAAAGTTCGGAAGTTGGTTTTGGACATCCTTTTGGTTTTTACACCTCCTGGTTCAAAAAAGATTTCCTAGGGGTTTAAAATATATCGTTTAAGTATAAGTTCCTTATACTTAAGATATATTTTAATATATGCGACAAATTGTTTGAGATAGGTTTCAGACCTCTCGGAGATAAGTTATGGATTCTAGGAAATTTCAGGGCTTCAGAAATCTAGACTTAGCCAATTTTTAGGGCTTCAGGATTTCAGGCTTAGCCAAAGATTTTGCATTTTACCCCAGCTCGGTGTTTTGTTGATGAGTGGTTGTTCTTGAACCCTCATCTTGTTGTGGTGGTTGTTGGCTTTTGTTCGTGTTTGTCTTTTGGTAGTGGCGTTTGGAGATTCGTTGGCTGTCGAGATTGTGTTGAAGTCTTTCATTGCGATCTTTGTGATCCCTGTATGAGGTTGTCTTGTGCATTCATACTTGTAAAAAAAAATATATCTTGGCTCGATTTGAATCCTTGTTTCCAAGGATCTTCGGGCGGGGCATTACAATAAGGCCTTCCCAATTATGGCCAAATGCAATAAAAATTACAATAACAATCCTACAAGATCCCTTAAAATCCAACTCACACACTAGCCAGTGTAGATCCACACTTTGGTAGAAACCTCCAAGGAAAATCTCAATTTGTTTTCACAAGCCCACCAAGTTCTGAAGCCTCAGCTACTAGCCCTTCTCAAAGTTCACTTTTTTGCCACATCCTCTTCTCAAAGTTGGATGATTAATAATGAGAAGACAAGACACTCTACTTATATCAAACCAAGCCACAAGTTAGTCTAGCAAGTTACATCAAATAAACCCTCACATTAAATAAACAATCAACCCACAAGTTACATTTAATAATGCCACTTATTAAATTCTCTTTTTTCCCTCTTTTAAACATTTTTATTTATTTATTTACTATTTTTCTTATATTTTTTGTCACTTTCTCTCTCCTCCATTTTTTTTAAAATAAAAAAATATTATGCCCCCTTTATATTTTGATGCAAGATGCTCTTGCATCAAACTCCCCAGGTAGAAAAGTGTGTCCAACACTTGATGCTAAAAGAAATCTCCATCTTCACAGAAGGCTTCCAATCCATCAAGGATAAGAGAAGAAATATGTATATCAACCATCTATGCTTAATGCACCCAAGCATCAGAATCAAATGAATCTCAACAATCGAATCAACATGCTCACTCCTAGAAATAAACTAAACATAATTCTTAACAGGTAAATCCTCATCGATGTCAACCATCCAGAAATCTAGAATATATAGATTTGCAATAGCATGTAGATCCAAAACCAGATCCATGTTATCAACATCACTAATAAATGTCAAATTTGCAACACCAACAATATCATTGCTCATAATAAGATTACCCACACAAATTGGATCATCCACAACTAAGTTCTTGATGGGGACACAACCCAAGCATAGAATGGACACAACAGGAAAGGAAAAATTTTATTAACTGTAAAAATATGTTAGTACACTTAGTGCAGAGAAATAGACTCCAAAATAGGCCCTATGGGCTTACAATAGCATAAAATTGGAGATAATTTCTTCTCCCAGTACCTTCTCTCAAAATCCACTCTGAACTGCCTTTTACAATGCCAAAAAGGTTCTTATATAGACCCCAAAGGGTTAAGGATTAGGAATACATTCTAGAAAGTGCTAGTTGGCATCCACCAACCAAATAGAAGGCTCCAGAAGTCACATTAGAAGTTGGCACAAATTTAGAAGAATCCAAAAATGGTAACCGAACTTTCGGGAGGCATAACTTTTGAACCGTAGCTCTGATTGATGAACCATTTATATTTTTAGAAAGATCTCGAAGCACTCTATAGCCCTATGGAGGAGCTTTGCTCATCTCCCATTTTTCAACCCTGTTAGAGGTCATTTAATGCACCTAACTTGACTTTGAAGCATTCTTAGGAGGTCTCCAAAAATCAAAAAACTCCAATAACTTTCAAACCTGGGGCCTTTTCACCTGATTATTTTCTTGGAATGCTCTAAATTACAATTACTATCATCCAACCAATTTACACCTTCTAGTTTACCAAAATGATGGCTCAATTACATACTCCTATTTTTTTGGCATTTACACGTATCCGAAGGTGTTCAAATACTCTATCCTAGAACATTGATAGTGGAACTATGAGAGTTGGAACCTTTATTTGACCCAAATTGGTAATAAAAAATGAAAACACATGAAATAGAAACTAAGTCTAAGTACATTTTTTTGGGTGACATAGGATTTCCCTTATACCTTTGGATGCTCCTACATTAGACACCCAGGGTAGATTGAAAAGTGACCCTATCACTTTATGAATGGTAGAGGAAATTCCAAATGGGAAACCTTAGCTACTGATATCTAAGTTGAGTCTTCTATCGGTCGTCCTTTCCACTTGATCAGATACTCTTTGTATTGCCTATTTTTGGTACTCCTACCCACATGACTATCCAGAATCTCCTCTATCTCCTCCTTCTTAGAAGTAGGAATTGGACATGGCTCTAACAATAGCTCCTCATCTGCACCATCATCATGATACTTTTTTAAGTCTGCAATGTTAAAAATAGGAGAAATGTGAATTCCATCTGGCAACTCTACTTCATATGCATTTTTTGAGTCATGTTTCTTCAGAATTTTGCAAGGGCCAAATTTCTTCATTTTCAGCTTGTTGTAAGTACCGGCTGGAAATATTTCTTTTCGTAAGTGTACCATGACTAGATACCCTAGTTGAAATTCCTTATTCTTCATTCATCTTGGTAATGTGTGTCTGGACCTCCTCATGTAGACACTTGATATGTTTAGCAAATTCTTCAGCTTCAGCACTTGTCCTGCCCCCTTGCTCTATCTTCCGCAATTCTAGTGCAGTTCTTGGGCTACTTCCATATACAATTTGGAATGGTGATTTACCTATACTCCTATTTACAAAGTTATTGTAAGAAAACTCCACATGTTGTAGAATCAAATCCCACCCCTTGGGCTTATCCCCAACTAAACATCTTAGTAAATTACCCATACTTCTATTTACCACTTAAGTTTGTCCATCAGTCTGTGAGTGATGTGTAGAACTAAACTTCAAGTCTGTTCTCAACTTCTTCCACAATGTTCTCTGGAAATACTCCACAAATTTAGTATCCCTGTCAGAAACTATACTCCTTCAGAGACCTTGTAGTCTCACCACCTCTCTGAAAAAAAAATTTGCAATATGGATAACATCATGAGTTTAGTGGCATGGAATGAAATGTACCATCTTGGAGAATCTATCAACCACCACAAATACTGAGTCATTACCCCTTTGTGTCCTCGGCAATCCAAGAAAAAAATCCATACTTATGTCCTCCCATGGCTTTGATGGAACATGCAATGGCTGACATAGTCCAGTATTGTGACTAAATCCCTTGGCCACTTGACAAATTTGACAATTCTGTACAAACTTCTTCACATCCTATGACATTTGAGGCCAAAAATAATGTTCTTTTAAAATGGCAATGGTCTTATCTCGACCAAAATGTCCTGCCATCCCTCCACTATGTTTCTCCTAAATCAGATTTTTCCTCATGAAACTCCTTGGAATGCATAATTGACTACCCTTGAACAACATACCATCCTGAATCAAATAGTCTAGCCACTTGGTTCTATCTACAGCAACAAGCTCTCTACAAGCTTTCCACACTATAGCAAAATCAAGATCCTCAGGATATAGATTCTTAAGTTCATCAAACCCAACTACTTCAAATTGCATTACTATAAGCAACAACTATCTCCTACTTAATGCATCTACAACCCTGTTAGATTTTCCACTTCTATGCTTCAACACAAATGTATAGCTCTGCAAGAACTCTATCAACTTCATATGCCTCTGATTCAATTTACCTTGGCAATTTAGGTACTGTAATGCCTGATGATCAGTATACAAAACAAATTCCTTTGGCAATAAATAATGCCTCCATTTTTTTAAGGCCTGAACTATTGTATAGAACTCTTGATCATAAATAGAATACTTTTTTTTTGCATCATTCAATTTTTCACTAAAATATGCAATAGGCTTACCTTCTTGGCTTAATACAGCTCCAATAACACTGCCACTAGCATCACAATCCACTTGGAATACCTCTCTAAAATTTGGAAGTGCCAACACAGGTTGTTCTGTCACCTTCTTCTTCAGCATTTCAAAACTTCTCGCAGCTACTGCAATCCATTTGAACTCTTTTATATCCCCTCTTATTGTGTCATTCAAGGGTGCACATATGCTATTGAAATTCTTAATTAACTTCCTATAAAAACTAACCAGACCATGAAATGATCTTACCTCAGTAGCAGACCTTAAAGTAGGTCATTCCAAGATGGCTTTTACCTACTTTGGATCCATTTTGAGACCTTCAGGTGATATAACAAACCCCAAGTAGACTAATTCCTTTTTAGCAAAGGTACACTTCTTCAGATTAATTAACAGTTTCTCTTCCCTCAACCTCTCAAGAACACTACAAATATGCAATAAATGTTCTTCCAAAGTCTTGCTGAAAATTAAAATATCATCCAAATAGACAATAACAAATTTTCCCAAGAACTTCTTAAGTACCTCATTCATAAGCCACATGAAGGTGCGTGGGGCGTTCGTCAATCCAAAGGGCATGACTAACCACTCATAAAGACCCTCCTTGGTCTTGAAGGTAGTTTTCCACTCATCTCCTTCTCGTATCCATATCTGATGATAGCCATTCTTGAGATCTATCTTTGTGAAGTACTGAGCTCCACTCAAGCAGTCCATAAGATCATCCATTCTTGGCATAGAAAATCGATACTTGATGGTTATCCTATTTATAGCTCGAGAGTCTGTACACATCCTCCACTCTCCATCCTTCTTTGGTGCAAGTACTATAGGTATTGCACATCAACTTAGGCTCTCTCGAATCAAGCCCTTCCTCAATAGCCCCTAAACCTATCTATTTAGCTCCTCAATTTTAGTAGGAGTCATCCTATGAGCAGCCTTATTAGGAAAACTAGCTCATGGGATTAAATCTATCTAATGAATGATTTGCCTTACCAATGGCAATCCTTTCGAAACATTATCAGAGATAATATCTCCAAATTCACCTAGTAAATCTAAAACTTCAAGTGGTATTTCACTACTACCTTCTTTATCTTTCCTCTAGGAATCAAAGCATAGCACATACGCTGATGTTTCATGCCATCTAAAAAATTCCTTCCATCAGCAAGAAAAATCCTAGAGCTGCTACATACCTTTTAGTCTTCCCTTTTCATGGGCTTCAATTTGTGGCAAACTCCATCCTTTGTTAGAGAGTATGTGTTTGCATGACCATCATGTACTGTATGCCTATCAAACTGCCATGGTCTACCCAACAATAGATTGCAAACATCCATTGGAATAACATCACAGGGAACTTCATCATGGTAACTCCCAATTTTGAACTTCACTAAACATTGTTCACTTACCAAGACCTTATGATCATCTTTCACCCAAGCAATCCAATAGGGATAGGGGTATTTCTCCCTCTTGAGCTTTAGCTTAGAGACCATCTCCTTTGATACTAAGTTATCAGTGCTACCACCATCAATGATCACATCACAACATTTATCCTCACACTTGCACCTAGTACGGAATAAAATCCTTCTTTGTCCTAGTTCAATCTCACCACTTAGTAGGACCCTTTCAATTACTAAAGTCTCTCCTCTTTTAGCATCTTCTGAATGTGATGATTGTGCATCCTCATCCACATGACCCTCAGCTCTCCTATCTGTCCTTCCTTGTCATTGAGGGAATTCAAAGGCATGATGAACTTCTTCATTGCAATGGAAATAGGTACCATGGAAGCCTCCTCTTCCTTGTCCACGTCCTCTACCTCTTCCTTTCTAATTTTCAAAGTTTTGATCACAGGAGCAGTTGAAACCCTCATTCCTATGGTTCATGCTAGTACCCACATCTTCATTTTTTCTTTTGGGTTTCATTTCGGCCTCCAGATGACCTACCACTACCTCTTCCTCCTTGACCATGCCCTCTTTGTCTCCCTTCAAACCTTTTATTTAGCTTCTCTTTAACTCGTAGGGCAAATTGGTATGCCTCTTCAACATTGGTCATTCTTACCAAACTTAATTCCTCTTGGATGCTAGGTCGCAACCCACTGATATAACAAGAAACCTTCTCCTTATTTTATTCTACATGCCCTGCTCTAATCAAGAGTTAGTAAAAATCCTCTATATATTCTTCGACTAATTTTCCTACTTGCTTTAACCCATGCATCTTCTTAAACAAATCAAGCTCGTAGTCAATAGGAATGAATTGCTTCTTTAGTTTGTCCACCATGCGATCCCACATTTTGATCTTATCCTTTCCTCTTCTATTTCTTTCCAATTGAACCTCTTGCCACTAGATTTTGGCATGTCCTTTCAGTTTGGCCTTTGCAAACTTAACCCTATCTAGGTCCCTCATATCATCACACTCAAAGTATTCTTCCAGTTCATTAATCCAATCGATCAACTCATCTGGTTTCAGATTTCCTGAAAATACACCCACATCAATTGTAGGTCTTTTACCAAACTTAGTAATGGCCCCAAAAATCCTTTCCTCTGCATGATTCAGAACTTCCCTGTCAAATTCCCCTTCTAGCCCAATTTCTTCTTCTTCATTGTCATCTTCACTTTCATCGCCTGCAATAACATTTGTTCCTCTATGGAGCTCCTCCTACAATGCTTGAACCTACCTTTGGAGGGCTCTAACCTCCTTAGGATTAATAGCTCCATCCCTTCCACCACACTCTCTTCGTGGAGGCATCTTCTTAATTCAAACTCACAACCACATAGTCTTGGTGCAAATTGCCTCATAGTCAGCGCTCTGTCTACACACTCAAGAAAACCCGCTCTAATACCACTTGATGGGGACACAACCCAAGAAAAGAATGGACACAATAGGAAAGGAAAAATTTTATTAACTATAAAAATATGCTAGTACACTTAGTGCAAAGAAAAAAACTCCAAAATAGGCCCTATGGGATTACAATAGCATAAAACTGGAGATAATTTCTTCTCCTAGTACCTTCTCTCAAACTCCACTCCGAACTGTCTTTTACAATGTCAGAAAGGTTCTTAAATAGACCTCAAAGGGTTAAGGATTAGGAATAAATTCTAGAAAGTGCTAGTTGGCATCCACCAATCAAATAGAAGGCTCCAAAAGTTGCATTAGAAGTCGACACAAATTTAGAAGTATCCAAAAATGGTAACCAAACTTTCGAGAGGCATAACTTTTGAACCGTAGCTTCAATTGACAAACCGTTTACATTTTTAGAAAGCTCTCGAAGCACTCTATAGCCCTATGGAGGAGCTTTTCTCATACCCCATTTTTAATCCCTATTCAAGGTCATTTAATGCCCCTAACCTGACTTTGAACCATTCTTAGGAGGTCTCCAGAAATTGAAAAACTGCGATAACTTTCAAATTGTGAGGCCTTTTCACCTGATTCTTTTTTTGGAATGCTCTAAATTACAATTACTATCATACGACCAATCTACACCTTCTATTTCATCAAAATGATGGCTCAATTACATACTCCTATTTTTTTGGCATTTACACATATCCCAAGGTATTCAAATACTTTATCCTAGAACACTGATAGTGGAACTGTGAGAGTTGGAACCTTTATTTGACCTAAATGGGTATCCAGAAATGAAAACACATGAAATAGAAACTAAGTCTAAGTACATTTTTTTGGGTGACATAGGATTTCCCTTATACCTCTGGATGCTCCTGCATTAGTTCTCTACAATTTCCATGTCAAACTCAACCAACTGATCATGATAATAAATCTCCATTCTAGCATCTATTGGAATTCTTTAGAATAACTGAAAGGGGGGATGAATTATTTATCCAAAGTCTAGATGTACAAATGAAAATTTTCTCAGCTTAGTGAACCCATATCAATAAAAACCTAATATGCATGCATCTATTCTAGATCATACAATACTATAACTTGTAGGTTAATGTCCTAGGTTGAAATATCTTTATTGAAATGTAAACATGAAACATAGTAGATTCAATAACAGATTTGACACATGGATTTTATGTGGAAACCCAATTTGGGAAAAACCACCAATAACATGCTACTAAATTCTTAGTCACCCATATATGAGTGAACCTTGTTAGAGGACTTTAGACCATTCACTTGGAATGTCACCCAATTGAAGGATTTACAAATGACTATTAGATTTATTTGGTGTTTTGAAACATCACAGTTTCAAATTATCCTGATGAGAATAGAAACATCTATGGGTAGCTACTTTCCATCTACAACATATCCTTTCAGACACTGGGCTAACTATAAGGCTAGATCCTTCTTCTACTTTGGGCTCAGCAAAACCAAGACAAGTATACCTATAGATTCTTCATATGGTACCACTATCCAAAGTCTACACTAAATCTAAATCAAAGAAGAAAGAAACCTTATACCTTCTATACTTATGCAAAGATAATGACATGAAATAGCTAATAACATGACCTCAAAAATTGATAAGCTAAGTGAGGGCATCCTTTTAGCTCTTAAATAGAAAGAGAAATGGATGATTATAATTTTGATTTTAGCAAATCTCCAAATATGCAACAGTAAGAGAAAGTTGATCCTACAACTGATCAGTGCCTTATCTATTGGGAAATTCCATAAATTACACACATATATATATGATACCAATGATATATTCCATATATCAAGATATTAGATCTATCCTATCACTTTGTGAATCAGACATTAGTGTTCATAAAGACCTCATTCTCATGAAATATCCTTCTCAAATAACTAACAACTCTATCAAATACATCAAGCATTTACTTGACTCTTCGTTCCAACAACAAAAAATACTAGACATACAACCTTAAGGGGATACAAAAGGGTCTAATTTCTTCATCCCTACACCACACATCATTTCAAATTACAAAGATAGGAGACGAAAATCAAAATGAAACTAAGAAGATTCTTTTTCATTCTATTCATTTATTTGAAATTATACATTCAAGATGCATGTAAATAACTCCTGAAACAAATAAATAGATCAAAACTCTCTATGTTATCTTTATTCATTGTTGTTCATATGAGAGATAAGACTAAAGAATATAGAAAGAGAGTTCTGGATCCAACCTTGTGGCATCACAAACTAACTGCAACCAACATGGTATTAGAGCAATGAAAAATATCAAAAACCAAAACCCCTGCAATGAATCAGAAAGAGAAAGATATAGAAAAGGAATGAAATCTTGGATCTAATCTAGAAGTTACATGTGTCCACTTAAATCTTCATTTCCTATTGTTGCAAAGTATCTCTCATCTCTCTACAAAAAAAATCTGATATGATTCTCATCATTGTCTGTAACAAACTTGAAAATATCTCCTCTAACTGATGAGAAACCTTGTCTTTGACAAAAATATCACATATGCAATTTGAGTTCTGATAAATCATTCACTAAACTAACAATGAGAGTGAAGAATCATTCCTAACTACATCCTTATGATTTCTAGTGTTCACCTTGTTCACCATCTTTGCTAAAAATTAGATCTAAATTGATATACCTAAATGAGATTAAAAAAAGGGCATCTTGTACAAAACCATGAATAACTTGAACCAATGGCTTCCTCTATAGAAAGAAACCATAAATATGAGAACTTTTCTCTCTCCCAATTCCAACAATATATAATAGTGCTATATCGGCATATCGAGAATGCCCACAGAATCAAATTGAAAATTATTGCCCTAGACAAGTTTTAAGACTGCATTTCTTTTTGCAAGAATTGAAATCTTTCTAAAATTTAAACTTTAGGATATAAATTTAACAGATTTAAAATTTAATGCATGCCCAAAAACTAAAAAAATAATAAAATACTATTTTTTCATGTTATATATTTTCCCTCCAAAATCCAATCAGGTCAAACTGCTTTAACAAGGCTTGACATGTGTCAACCTCTAATTGACCAGTCACCTACTTTGTCACTAACCATTAGGTACCATGTGGAACCCTCTAATTATTCCATTGGTCTACTATGTGGCAGTCCTCTATTGGGCCCCTTCACAGAGTCACTGTGCCACAGTATGCCTACTAGGTATCCTGCCACATGGCACATCTTGATTCGTCGAAAGCCTGCACCTACCATGTCATCGCCAACCTAGGCCCATTGCCACGTGTTGGCTAGGTGCTTCCCCATGTTGCCTAATTTTTGAAAAACTTTATAGTGTGTGGAATCACCTACCATCAGATCTTGACACATGGTGAAATCTGGAGCATCAAATTTGGAACCTGCCATGTCATGTTTGACTGCCACATCTCAGCAAGGTACTTTCCTGCATGCATAGTTAGCAATTTGCACATTGCATGTAGAAATGCAACAAGTTGCCACATGTACTAATTTTCCTTGTCACCACCTAAATTTTTGTACTAGGTATCACCTCATGATTTGGCCAACTAGTTATCACTTGTCAATTTTTTAGTTCATCCGACATGTCTAGTCAATGTGTCACATCATCATTTCATGCTATGTGCTTGGTCAAAATTTGACTTGACTTCCCTCAAGCTAACTAGGTGGTCCCCTCATGAGCTTTCCTTATGTCTCAAAAGGTAAGAACCTTTTAGACATATAGCATATGAAGATTGGAGTATTTAAAGATCATAAAGTCTCGTCATGGCAATGATGTAGGAGTAAAACTTTAGGTATTGATGAGGGCACAACCCAAGACAAAATGAACACAATAGGAAAAGGGGAATATTATTATCAAAAGTGATATTCTATTATATTCAATACAATAAAAATAGAGTCCATAACACTATGGGCTTACAATGTTATCAGATTCTAAAGAAAAACCCTTCTCATAGTACCTTCTCCCAAACTCCACCAAAAAATTGTGTATACAATGTCAGAAATGACCTTTAGTAACCCATATTTGGTTTAGGGATAGGAATACATTTTAGAATATTCCCTTTCACATCCACTTCAAAAATAGAAGGTTCTAGAAAACACATCAAAAAATGGAGCAAAATTAGAAGATTCCAAAAATGGTAGTTCAACTTTTGGGAGGCATAGCTTTTGATCTAGGACTTCAATTGACAAACTGATTACATTATTCAAAAAGCTCTACAAGTACTCTATAGCCCTATGGGAAATCTTCACTCATCCCCCATTTCCTGCACCCCTCTGAGGCTGTTTAGTGCTTCAAATCTAGCTTTGAAGCACTCTTAGGGGGTCTCTAAGGAACTTAAAACTACAATAACTTTCAAAGCGTAAATTCTTTGACCTAATATTTTATCTGGAGTGCTTTAAATTAGTAGTATAATGATTGCTCAAAATTACACCCTCTAACACATCATAGTTATGTCTCAATTATAAAATAACCTATTTTCTACATTGGCACATATACTGAGGTGCTCAAAAACATTAAACTAGAAAACCAATAATGGAACTATGAGAGTTGGAATCTCTATTTGACCCAAACGGGTATCCAGATATAAAAACACATTAAATAAAAACTAACACTAAGCATATTTTTGGGTAATACAGGATTCCCCTTACACCATTGGATGCTCTTGCATTAGACACTAAGGGTAAATTGAAAAGTGACCTTGTCAGTTTATAGTTGGTAGAGGAAAACCCAAATGGGCAACCTCTTCCACAAATATCCAAGTTGAATCATCCACTAGTCATCCTTTCCATTTCACTAAGTATTCTTCATACCGCATGTTTCTGGTACTCCAACCAACACAACTATCTAAAATTTCTTCAACATCTTCCTTCTTAGAAGTGAGAATTGGACATGGCTCTATTAGAAATGCTTTAGAATAACTAGGGGGGGGGGAGGGTAAATCAGTTATTCAAGGTCCAAATGTCCTATTCAAACTTTTCACTAAGTATAGTGAGCCCATTCAACCATTCATTCATCTAAGCTTTAACTTTTTCAATCAACAAGTTACTGTTAATCAACATGCAAGCATAACACATAACATAGTGCTTTACGTGGAAACTCAATTTGAAAAAGACCACCAATAACATGCTACTCAATTCTCACTCTTCTGAAGTGATGCCCTGTGAAAGGCCTGCCCTATTAAAGACTTACAATGCACTATTAAATGTCACCTTGTTAGAGGATTTAACCACCCTATTAGAACTGGGCTTGGTTAGAGGACTTTAGAACATTCACTTGGAATGTCACCCTATTAAAGGATTTACAAATGGCTATTAAACCAACTTAAGTACATAAGATTTCCATATCTAATACAATTTATAGAGAGTATTAAAAAATATTTGACCTAACTACAACATACAAATCAACTTGTAGATCTCATATCACTCTTCACCTCTTCTCATTGCCTAGCCTTCAATTACTGCAACTCTTGACAACTTGCCCTCCTTTCAGGCTTAGTCTCCTTGAGTCTCCATGCTCAATGTACTAATGCAATCATCTTTTCATGACCACTTGTAGAAGAAAAGCCTCTATGCTCTTCCTTCACCTAGATATCTTCTCCTTGACACCCTTCTAACCACTTTTCAATTTGGCACTTCAGCAGTAGCAACATTTGCCTCTTAGTCTATGACTCCTTAAATAGAAATCTTCGAGTTCCTTTTCCTACTCAATTCTTCCATTCTTTTATTTCAAATCGTATAGATTAGGTAGGATTCATTGCATCTAACCCATATTTTGTTTCCGCTAGAAAATTCTTGAATAATCCTCTTGAATTCACTAAAAAATGGTTTACATAGAATTATTTGCCACCAACTCATCATCGTTATCCTCCAACTAGTTCAAAAAATTCAAGACAACAACTTTGTTGGCTCAAATTTGGTGAATCTTCGTCATTTGAAATAATGCAATAGCTCGGCACTATTAAATACTAGTGCATGACACATACTATGTTACTCAGCATCAACTATGTTTTTCCTAATACTCGACACCTGAAGATCATTCAACACACACTAGAATTTTTTGTTACTCAGCTCCAACTGAAAACTTGCTCAGCTTCAACTAGCTTTCTCAGCACCCACTAATGAACTTAGTTTGAGCTTTGCAGTCATCCTTGTCACAAATTCTTCCTCCAATGTTTCTAAGTGTGACCAACCTCTGTATCTTTGAGTATGTTATCAATACATCATTTAACCATTGTCTTGATCCTTGCACTTTATTACAACATCATAACTCAACCTTTTCCTTATGTACTCTTATTACATCTTGTTGATCAAATCCTCTTCATCAATCAACTACGTGATGGTACTTGGATCTTATAAGAAAATGTCATTCCTACAAATAGAAGGTTTGACATCAATGAAAAAGCAATGATTGAAAGCAAAAATCTTCCTTCTTTGCGACAATCTCCCTTTTTGATCTTCATCAATGAGCTTTTCAATTAGATGTCCAATAAACTCCCTCTTTGGCATTGATGGCAAACCAAACTGATCAACCATTAGACTAAACTATTCAACCACAAGAAAACTACTTTAGAACAATAATTCAAATGGCAAAAAGTAAATTGTGACTTCACATCTCCCTCTACTATTCTAATTACTTCATTTCTGCTTCTCCCTCTTAGCTATTTTATCCTTGTTTTTTGTTTCTCTTCCCTCATACTTTTGGTCACATGCTATTGATGATTTTTCTACTTCTCCCTCTTTGATAGCAATACCAAAGACAAATTTAGCATCTTAATATGCAGGTCTAGCTTTTACAAGTTCATTCCATTTCTCCCTTTGTCACCTTGCTTGTGACTGATTTGGAATATTAGCACTTCAATTACTTTAGGCATGAATCCTAAAGTAAGTATCCTCTGCATCAATGTGTAATATTTCAACAATCAGCTCATTTGATGTTGGGGAGTCTTGGTTTTGCTTCAAGTAGCCTTGGCTAGGGTAATCACCCCTAACTTACCTCTAAGATACTCAAAAACATCTTTAGGTAGTGCTTTTGTTAAGATGTCAGCAATCTGTTCCTTTGAGCTAACATATTCCATCTTTACTTGTTTGTCTTCCACCAACTCTCTTACATAGTGATACTTGATTGCAATATGCTTGGTTTTAGCATGCATTATAGGGTTATTTGATATGTTGATAGTACTTATATTATCACAATAAAGTATCACAAGCTTAGTTACCTCTTCCTTCATACCTTGTAAATTTTTTTTGATCCATACAATATTGGTGCAATTTATAGCAACTACAACATATTCAACTTATGTAGTGGATTGTGAGGTACAAATTTTCTTTTTGCTGGTCCATATAATCAATCTTTTTCCCAAGAAAAGTGCTCCTTCACTGGTGCTTTTTCTATCATCTATATTACCTCCCTAATCTGCATTAGTATAGGCTCTCAATTCAAACTTTTCACTTCTCTTGTAGTACATACCAAAGTCATCAGCTCCTTTTAGGTACCTCAATATTATCTTCACTTCCATTAGGTGATTTTGCATCTTTCCAATAATTGATCTATACAATGTCTGATTCACTTCAGTAGACTCATCATTCTTGGATAGCTTATGTCTAGTTGCCATTGGTGTGCTAACTGGTTTTGAATCTTCTAATCTAAATATTTTGAGTATCTCCTTGATGTATTTGGATTGGGTCACAAATATGCCATGCTTCAATTGACGTACTTGTAATCCAACAAAAAAATTGATTTCTCCAAACATTGACATCTCAAACTCATGCTTTATTTGATCAACAAAATCTTTGCATAGAACATCTTTTCCTCCAAATATGATATCATCAAAAAATATTTCTGATATCAAAATGTCTTTACCTTTTTCAACTTTGATATACAAGTTAGTATTGTCATCTATTCTCTCAAATCCTATTTTCACAAGATATTTGTGTCGTTTCTCATACCATGCTCTAGGTGCTTGCTTCAAGCCATAAAGTGCCTTGTGCAGTTTGCAGATCATATCCTTGTTCTTGTCATTAAAAAATCCCTCTGGTTTTTCTATGTAGACTTCTTGTTCCAATATACCATTCAGAAAAGAAAACTTAACATCCATTTGGTGCACTTTGAAACCTTTGTATGTAGCATATGCAAGTAATGTTCTCACTCCTTCCATTCTTGCAATAGGAGAAAATGTTTTCCCATAATCCAGTCTTTCTTCTTGTGCATAGGCTTTGCAAACTTATCTGACTTTGTTTCTTTTTATCTCACCATTCTTATCAATTTTGTTTCTAAACACCCATTTGGTACCAATTACATTCTTATTAGCCAGTCTACGAACTAGGGTCTAGGTTTTGCTCTTCTCAATCTGATCTATCTCCTCTTCCATAGCTTTACACAGTTCATCATCTTATAGTGCATCTTTCACTATTTTAGGTTCAACCTTGCTCAGTAGATATTATTCATTCCTTAGTCCATTCCTTGTCATTGGTCTGACATACTTGTCACCAATGATTTTATTAGTAAGGTGATCTCTTCTTACATATTTGGCCAACTTGGGTTTTGTCCTTCTTTCCATGTTTGATCCTTCAACTTTAGATTTTTTTTTTTCTTCTTCATATAGTACTTCATCATTTCTCTCATGTGCACTATTTTCAGAATTAGAATGTGCATTTTCTACATTCTACAAATCGGCTTGTAAATGTAGCTCGGTATTCACTGGCTATGACTCGACTGATACTGAAGTTTGTTGCTGACTCCCAACTTGATTTGTAGCATTTTCTTCAATAGTCATTCCTTCATAGAAGTATACAAAGGATTTATAAGCCTCTAATTTCTTGGACTCATCAACTTGGATTTCTACATGCTCATCAAAATTTACATTTCCACTCTCCACAATCTTTTTAGTGTTAGTATTCAAACACTTATATGCTTTGCTTCTAGTGGAGTATAAGGAATATGACTTCATCACTCTTTGCATCAAAATTTCCATTTCTACTATCTTTAAGAATATAGCATTTACAACCAAATACTTTGAAATGTTTTACATTAGGTGAGTGACCATACCACAATTCAAAAGGTGTTGCATTTGTACCTTTCTTGGCTTGAACTCTATTCAATGTGTAGACTACAGTCCTTATAGCTTCTCTCTAGTACTTTAGTGCAACATTTTTCTCCATCATCAAGGTTCCAGTATAGTCAATTATTGACCTATTTCTTCTTTCAACAATTCCATTATGTGGCCAAGTTTTTGGTGCTGATGTTTTCTTTTTGATACATTTGTCATTGCAAAATATTTCAAACTATTTTAATGTGGACTCACCTCCTTTGTCTAACCTTAGGCACTTCAGATTCTTTCGTATTTCCTTCTCAACTATGGCCAAATACCACTTGAGCATTTGAAATGCATCATATTTTTGCTTCAAAAACATAGTAGTCATAATCCTAGAATAGTCATCTACAAATAGCATTATGTATATATCTCCTAGGTAGCTTTGCACTTCTATTGGACCACATAAGTCTGTATGGACTAACTCTAGTACTTCTTTGGAAGTGTATGTTTCTCTTTTGAAACTAGACTTAGTCATCTTCCCTAGTTGACATTGTTTGCACATTGTATTTTTAGATTTCTTAAATTTTGGCAACCCTCTGGCTTTGTTCCTTTTGCTAATGTTGATCACATTATCGAAGTGAACATGACACAACCTTTTATGCCACAACCACACACCATCAAGTCTAACAACAAGACAAGTTGCATCTTCCATATCTAGGTAAAATAAGTTACTCCTACTTTGTTCACCTTTTCCTATTAGATTTCCATCAATGTCATAGATCTTGGCAATTTTGTTTCCAAATTCAACTTTACAACCTACATTGCCTAATTGTGATACACTCAATAAGTTGTAGTTTAATCCTTGAACATAGTATGCATTATCACATGAAATTTTCTTTGTGAGTTTAATGGAACCTTTTTCTTTCATTTGACATGGAGCATCATTACCGAATCTAACACTATTTCTATCATATTGAGTAAAGGTAAACTTATATCTCCTATCATGTGATGTGAGCATCCACTGTCTATGATCCACTTGTCATTCTTGTTCACACAGGTAACTAATGATGTTGCTTTATCTTTATCTTTATGTAATTCATCCTTCATAGCCACATAGACTACTTCATCATCATTCTCATCAAAGTCTTCTTCAACAATGTAGCATCTCTTGCCTTTTTCCTTGTAGTCTTTGTTATCATCTTCTCTCTTGTTCTTGTACTTGTTTCCTTCTTTTTAGTTCTTCTTTTGTGTACATATTGCAGCAATATGACCTCTTTTATTGCAATTGAAACATATGATAGGGAACTTACCTTTGAATTTACCTTTGCCTTTATGGAATCTCCTAGCTAGTAGTGCTTCTAACTATTCCACATCTTCCTCATCTACACTACTATCACTAGATGCATATTTTCCTTTTCTTTTTTTCTTGCTTAATGTCTCCTCCTCAGTATATTTTATTGTCATCATGGCCTTGAAAGTAGATTCAAGGTTCTTAGGTCTATAGTTGTCAAAGTTGAATAGCTCAAATGCAGTAAGTCTTCCCACAATTCCTTCAAAGGTTAGTGTGTTCCCTTGTACACACCTCAACTCTTGAATGGCTGAAACTCTAATAGCATAAATAGGGAGTAGATTTCTTAAGTATTTTCTGATAACAATTTCTTCTTCCAATTGACCACCTAGACTTCTTATTGCACTTATCACTTATTTTATTCTAGCAACATATTGAGGAGCATTTTCACCTTCCTCCATTTTCATGTCATCAAACTTTCCTCTGAGACTTTCTCTCTTTGCTCTCTAGATATTCTGATCTCCTCCATAGATATCTATTAGGGCTTTCCACATTTTGAATGTAGTGTCACAATCTTTGATATCATCATATTCTACATAACTGAGTGTAGAGGCAATTTTTAACATTGCTTGGTTGTGCTCCTTCCTTTTACTCAAATCATCTACAGTAAGAGGTCCAGTTGAATTTACATGTTTTGCTCCAATTGAGGTTTGTGTATAGTCACCTATTGATCCAATGTGCAATTTCATTAGACTCTTCAATGTATCAAAGTTGTCTTTGTTGAGCTTGGGAACTTCTCTCTTAGACATCTTGATCTCTACTTCTAGTACCTTGAAACTAAATCAGAAGTAAGCTCTGTTACTGATTGTTAGAAATGCTTTAGAATAACTAAGAGGGGGACTAAATTAGTTATTCAAGGTCCAAATGTCCTATTCAAACTTTTTGCTAAGTATAGTGAGCTCATTCAACCATTCATTCATCCAAGCTTTAACTTTTCCAATCAGCAAGTTATTGTAAATCAACATGCAAGCATAACACATAAAAGATTAACACATAACACAATGATTTATGTGGAAACTCAATTTGAGAAAAATCACCGGTAACATACTACTCAATTATTTTGTTTTGAAGTGATGCCCTATGAAAGGCCTACCCTATTAAAGGCTTACAACACACTATTAAATGTGACCTTGTTAGAGGATTTAACCACCCTATTAGAAGTGGGATTGGTTAGAGGACTTTAGTACATTCACTTAGAATTCCACCCTATTAAAGGATTTATAAATGGCTATTAAACCAACCTAAGTCCATAGGATTTCCATATCTAATACAATTTCTAAAGAGTATTAGAAAATCTTTGACCTGACTACAACATACAACTCAACTTGTAGATCTCAGATCACTCTTCACCTCTTCTCATTCCCTAGCCTTCAATCATTGCAACTCTTGACAGCTTGCCCTCCTTTTAGGCTTAGTCTCCTTGAGTCTCCATGCTTAATGTACTAGTGTAATCATCTCTTCATGACCACTTGTAGAAGAAGAGCCTCTGTTCTCTTCCTTCTCCTAGATGTATTCTCCTTGACACCCTTCTAACCACTTTTCAATTTGGCACTTCAGCAATAGCAGCATTAGCAACATTTTCTTCTTGGTTTGTGACTCCTTAAATAGAAGTCTTGGAGTTCCTTTTCCCACTTGATTCTTCCATTCTTTAATTTCAATTTGTATGGATTATGTAGGATTCATTACATCTAACTCATATTTTGTTTTCTCTAGAAACTTCTTGAATAATCATTTTGAATTCACTCAAAAATAGTTTACATAGAATTTTGTGCCATCAGCTCATCATCTTTGTCCCCCAACTAGTTCACAAAATTAATTACAACAACTTTGTCGACTCAAATTTGGTGAATCTTCATCATTTGAAATAATGTAGTAGCTCAACACTATTGAAATACTGGTGCACATCACATACTATGTTACTCGGCATCAACTATGTTTTTTCTTATGCTCGATACCTAAAGATCATTCAACATACACTAGAATTTACTGTTACTTGGCTCCAACTGAGAACTTTCTCGGTTTCAACTAGCATTCTGAACACCCACTAATGAACTTAGTTTAAGCTTTGCAATCATCCTTGTTACAACTTCTTCCTTCAGTGTTTCTAAGTGTGACCAACCTCTGTATCTTTGAGTATGTTATCAATGCATCATTTAACCATTTTCTTAACTAGTCCTTGCACTTCATTACAACATCATAACTCAACCTTTCCCTTAGGTGATCTTGTTACATCTTGTTGATCAAATCATCTTTATCAATCAACTAAGTGATAGTACTTGGTTGTTATAAGAAAATGTCATTCCTACAAATAGCAGGTTTGACATCAATGACAAAATAATGATTGAAAACAACAATCTTCCTTCTTTGCAAAAATCTTCCTCTTTGATCTTCATCAATGAGCTTTTCAATCAAATTTCCAATAGGTTCTAGCATCAAATCCTCCTCTGCAGCATCATCATGATATTCTGTTAAGTTTACAATATTGAAAATAGGAGAAATGTGAATCTTATCTAGTAACTTCACCTCATATGCATTTTTTGAATCATGTTTCTTCAAAATTTTATAGGGACCAAAATTCTTCATCTTTAGCTTGTTGTAGGTACCCACTGAAAATTGTTACTTCCTCAAGTATACCATAACTAGATCCCCAACTTGGAACTCCTTATGTCTCCTCTTTTGATCTTCTCTAGCCTTATACTACAAGTTCATCTTGTCAATATGTGCATGTACCTCCTTATGTAGGTTCTTGACATGTTCAACAAAGTCTTCTACCTCAGAACTCTTCCTCTCTCCTTGCTCCATCTTCCTCAGCTCTAGTGTAGTCCTTGGACTGCTCCCATACACAATTTGGAATGGTGATCTACTAGTACTCATATTAACAGAATTACTGAAAGAAAATTCTTCTTCTGGTAGAATCAAATCTCATCCCTTGGGCTTATCTCCTACTAAGCACATCTTTAAATTAGCTAAACTTCTATTCACTACTTCTATTTTTCCTTCAATTTGTGGATGAATTGCAAAACTGAACTTCAATTCTATCTTGAACTTCTTCCACAAAGCCCTCCAAAAATACCCAACAAATTTAGTATCTATATCAAAAATAATACTATTTTGTAGACCATGTAGCCTCACCACCTCTTTGAAAAGAAAATCTTCAATATGCACTACATCATGAGTCTTGTGGCATGGAATGAAATGTCCCATCTTGGAGAACCTATCGACCACCACAAATACTAAATCATTACCCCTTTTTGTCCTCAACAATCAAAGAATAAAATCCATACTTATGTCCTATTGAAATATTGGGTGTTGCACACATTGCATAATACTATTATATTATTTTATATTATTTTATATTATTTTATTATGTAATGTTGCACCTAGATCGATGAAAAACATGTAAAGAATCCTATGGGATATACTTGATGAGTTTTATTGTAACATTGTGATAATATTTCATGTAATTATTTATTATTGGAGAAAAAAATTAAAAATCTAATATTAAATGTCGGGTCAATAGGTTAGATAGCACACGGTTTATGTAATACCACTTAGTGATTTTGTGGGACTTACTACTATATAAGTTGCCACAAGGGTAGTTATTGGTGTTTGAAGAAGAAGGCAAAAAGGGAAATAGTCAAGTGGGACAAGGTTTGACAGGTTAGCCAAGGGAGAATTTGTGAAGGTTGGAAGCATGAAATGCAATGTGTGGATTCATGCTTGTTCATATAGATTGCTTGGTTGTGGCTATGCCTTTGAAAACTTCCATGGTTGTGTTGCAATGGTATTTTTGTTGAATAATACATGGTTATGGATGCTTTTGGAGACTAGATTTTTCCTCAACAAGGGTTCCCCAGGGTATATCTTGTATCATAATTTTTGTGGGTATGTTGATTCTCTTGCATATGAATTTCAATTACATATTTATTTCAGATCTATTATAGGTTATGTAGAAATAGTTATATACTTTCTTGCAAGGTTCCTTGCAAGTGGTATTAGAGCTATGGTTGTGTTGTTGTATCCCTAGATTGAATCCATGGGAATGCATTAGAGGATAAAAGAAAGGATAAGATATATGAGTTATTTATTAGAGATTTGAGGGTTTTGGGTTTGATATTATGATCGGATGTTGTTAGATTTTAGGCATGTGCAATTGTTGGACAAACAGGTTTTATGGATGTTTCATTTAAGTGAGGGTTTTAGTAGGAGCTTGTAGAAATGACCTCCTAGGTAAAAAAAAACCTCACCATTGGATTTTGGTCAATGTTTCCATAATTTTTGATATATAATGTACCCTAGTTTATCCATGTTTTGAGGAAATGAAAGAGTTTTTTAGTTTCATCCTATGATGGCCATCAAATTTAATCTTGTCAAAATTTTTGTCACAAAAAAAAATTTGCATTAAAAATGGTAAAAAGACTGTCTTAATAAATGACCATAACTTTCTCAAGATATCAGATTTTAGACTTCTTATAGGAATTGGAAAGCTAATTCGGAGCACTACAACTTTGTGTAGGGTTGGTTATGTGATATTGATATTTTGGTAGGTTTTAAGAGCCCAAAAGTTAGATGTTATTTATTTTGATCATAAATTAGTGCATAACTTGGCCATACGTAGTCAGATTTTGGCCTTCAAGTAGTCAACAAAAAGATCTTGGAGACCTTTACACATTGGTTTAGATTTGGTGCAAGTTTGGCATTTTTTATTTGGTGAATATTGATCTGAATAGTTTATGGTGTGTGTGTGTGTGTGTGTGTGTGTGTGTGTGTGTGTGTGTGTGTGTCTTTGTGTATACTATTGTGGAATTGTGAGTTTATGACATTGTATGTTTAAAGATTAAACACTTGATGTCATTGTATACTCAATTCATATTTGTGATTGATCTCATGATAATATGGTAATCAGTATTTTATTTGGATATGTATGATGACTTGTTGGTTCTACAAGTTGTGCAATGTTGTATTTAGTCTATACTTAAAGGTTGCATTTATAGCTTGGTTATGGGTTGTCTTTTCCCATTGATCTTTCATTATCAGTTCATATTTAGATTGGTGGCTTGGATTTGGGTTTTCTATGGTCCAAGTCACATGATTTGTTAATTTTTGTATTCATGTATAAGAGACGAGATGTTGTTACCAGGTATAGTCATGGTGGAGGATTGTGCTTGACTATTTTATGCTAACAACTTAGACACATTAAGGGTTAGATGCTTAGTTCATGGATGTGATCATGGTGCCATAAATTTTGGCATTACATGATTGGATATATAGGTACATCCTTAATGTTCATTGGCCTAGATTTCTATTTTGGTTATGGTGGTATAACTTCTTGGTTGAGCATCATGGTTATTTAGTTTCTTTTGAGGAGCATGATGTGTACTTTGAGTTATTTTATGGTTTGATACATTAGTTGATTCTCATTTTTAGAGGATGGTTTTTCATCATTATGTCATGGATAGCTTGAATACATAGTTTAGTGGGAGCTATATGCACCCTAAAATGGTCGCCTAGACTATGGGCTCTCATTATTCAATTTATCAATTTATCAAATTTCTTGAATCAATGGTGTGTAATATTTTATTAAATCAATTTAAATCAATTTCCTTGATCAAATTAAATTATTCTATTTTTCTAAGGTTGATCATTTTATCTTAAATCTTATTTAATTAAAACAAAATCTCCTCTTTTCATTAAATAAAATAAGTCCTCATTTAATTAAAAGAAAACCTCTCTTTTAATTAAATCATTCATACACATTTAATTAATGAAGAGAAAAACCCATCTTTTAATATAATTAAATATCTTCTATTTAATTAAACGAACTTGCTCCCTTTTTATTAAATGAAAATCCCACTCAAATATCACTTTTTGATGAAAAATAAAATAAAATAAATTCTTTTATTTAATTTCGCTACACTTAAATGCACATATTTCTAAGTGTGACTTATCTTTCCACTTTCTTCTCAACCACTCCTCTTTTCTCATTAGTGGATCCTTATTTCACATGGATAATTATTTCTCCACCCTTGATTAATTCTTTTTCCTCTCAATCTAGATCATCCAATCTTATTTATAAGGGAGAGCCCTCTCCTCATTTTGGATACCCATAATTATGCTATTGTTATGCTGCAGAATTGGAGAGAAAATTTTGAAGAAGGAGTTTTGAATGCTAAAGCTTTTGTGGAGAACTTCTATCTTCTTGTCTCATTCTCTCTTGCACCCATGGCTTTCATCATGGGCTTTTATCATTGCATTTGCATATTAGTTTAGAGTCATATTTATTTTTCATAGATTAGTATTGCATTGTTATTACATTTCCTTTCTTGCATTATTTGGCATTGTCATCATATAGATTAGTTTTCATTTTCATTTGCATGTATATTTTTGGATCCTTGAATCTCTTATTTCATGGTGTACTTGCATGGACACAAACTAGGTCAAGCTGAGGGCCTCCATTACAAACCCTTTCACTCCATGAGTAGAGAGCTACAAGTCCCTATTCAAGACCTCTTTTTGAAGTAATCTTGGATATAATGACTCATAGAAATGTGCTCACATTTTAGGCATACATTTTTGGCACCCACTTTTTTTTTTTGAGATACATCAAAGCACTTATTACTAAGATGATCATTTTTTCAGGACATTTTTCAATTTTTAGAATTTTCACAGTATATCATTTTTCCTGGATTTTTTTGAAATATATCATTTTTTTTTTTTTTGAAATATATCATTTTTTTTGTATTTTTTCAAGATCAATAAATATGTACAAATAATATACAATGCCCCCAAACAAAAACAAGGACCAAACTCTCAAGCATGATCACATCGTGCAATCTCAATGTTTAGCAAGGTAGAGGACATGATGGAGCAACAAGCTGATAAATATGATGGATAAGGAAGGAGTGTATGAAGCAAGTGAAAGTGATCTTCAAGGACTGACTCCTCAAGAGTACCCAAACTAGGAAAAATTATCATGTAAAGCACATTTGGACAAGAAATGAAAGGCCAACATAACAGGGATAACTTTAAGGAACCCCCCCCCCCCCCCCCTTCCCAAAATTTATAAAATTGTGGTGAATCACATGTCATTTGGGTGAAAAAAAATTAATAATGTTGGCGAATTATGCGTCAATGGATGGATATTTGGTGGCAATTTTTTTAATAGTTTAGACAATTTTTATAAAATAATGGCAATTATAATTTTTGTTTTTAATAAAATTATTAATATTGATGGTGAATTATGTTTTGAAATATGGATATTGGTTGGTGAATATTTTAATAACCGATATGTTTTTATAAAAAGGTGGCAAAATTATTTTCCAAATAATTGAATTAATTTATTTGTTATGGCGAATGGTTTTTAGAAAGTTATAGTTGGTATGGCTATTTTCAAAAGCTGGGAAATAAGTAGTGTAACCTAACATACCAACTTACATAAATTATTGGCCACTATCACTGTAATTATGTTAAATGTATTATTTGAGAACTCAGACAGTCTGATGATCCAAGATCAATGGTTGAGGTTTGATTTCAGCCAACATTTATTGAAGGAAGAAGAATTGTCAAGGTAGTCACCGGAATGTTGACACGTATCAAGGTAAGTTGTATGTGGAGTACAGTGCACCCAAAAAGAATTAAATTCCATGCCATGTCTAGAATGAAGCCTCGACCTTGTTCAAGTGTTCGAAATGGTGACACGTTTCTGTCCAGCGTGTATCACTTAAGTTGTAGGAGATAGTATATTGATATCTTGTCACTGTTAATTACAATTTACAATTGGCCTTTTCCATCGGCAAAGCAGCTTCGCATGCATTAAAGGACATGCCATAGTCCACTAGCAGTAGTACTATTACTACTAGTCTTAATTACAATTGGCCTTTTCCATCGATTAAGTGGCTTCACATGCATTACAGGACAATGGATGGTATTAGTGTTTAATTACAATTGGCCTTTTTGGCACGTACCTACAATTATGTTCAAGATTTGAGAATATTTGCTAATTTAATATAATTAAATTGGCAGTTGGATGGAAACAAACAAATAATCCCTGGCACCCTACCCGCCAAGCTTATTTATAGGCGATTGAACTACTTCTTTCATCATTGCTCATCTCATTTTTGGTAGTTGATAGGTCTGGTTTGTTAATTGTTTGTTAATTGTTTGGTGTTAGTTTGAACTTTGCAGTAAAGATGGACAACCCTATTCACCTGAGATGCATTTTGGAAGAGGAGCAAAAGGCTTTTCTAGGTCGCGTTCTTGAGGAAAACGTCTTGTCAATTTGCAATGAGGTTGTTCCATGCTCTGGTGTGAAGTTTGTTATTGTTGCTATCAAAATGGTTCTGGGGCATGAGTTTTTGAAGAATGAGAATCGGTATCGTGTCAACAGTGACATTACGTCACAATTTCTAGCCTCCTTGCTTGACCTCAGAGAAGCAAGGGCCAAAATTCTTCTGCTCCTGAGGAAGATTTTTAAAGTAGTATATTTGGGTGATGACATTGAAATTGTTGCTCATGTAGTTTTAGCAGTGGTGATCCCTTGGGCAGGTGAAGTCAACAAGCTTCTGGAACCTATCCAGAATGTGGTCCTGCAACCATTTTTACTGAGCTTGGCTACTAGGTAGTTGCAACACCATAGGAAATGTGCAAGAATTGGGTTGAATTTTTTTCGAAAATGGTTTTTCCTGGATGAAGTGGAAGATGGCAACAACTGGCTACAATAATTCACAACCATGGTCAATTCTGGTGGTTTCTACAATGAATAGTACAGTAGTTCTAGAGTCTAGGGTTTTCCCCCGATTTTATAAATTTGTAAATTTCAAGAAATATTAATAAAATTTCTCAAGTTTTAGTTCCATATAAAATTGTATTTCATTGTTTTAACTTCTTATGCTTACTTATGCAATATTGCAATATTTTGTATTTTTTAATTTTCTATGGAATTATTTATAAAAGCCTATGTGAATATAAAATATTATTAGTTCTTGCCTTAAGTAGGAAACTAATGGAATCACCTAATTCCATATTAGTTCTATAATCTAAAAATTTCATTGATATACCAATGTTTGCAAAAGGTTTATTAATTTGCATTTTTTTGAAATTGAAAAATACAATTTTTTTAAAAGTTTATTGGTTCATGATGAAAAAGGCAATGAAAAAATTCAATTTTCTTCATAAAAAATACAACTATTTTTTTCAACACCTCTGTTAATGCAAGCATTAATTGCAGCCTTATATTTTCTTGTGACAAGTGGATTAGTTTAAATTAGAATTTAATTATTTTTATTTTTACATATATAAACCAATGCTTTTAATAAATTTTCTTTTATTTTTTATTTATATATATAATTTTATTAGATTATACATTTATTTAACATATATAATTTTTACTATATTGATATTTTTAATTTATACTTTAAAATATATAATATTAATTTTGTATCAATTTTAATAAAGTTCAAATTATTTAGCTTGGTATATTATCAAATTTATTTATTATAAGTGTGTTCGATTTTTTTAAAGCATAAATGTTATTTTAAAATTAATTTATGTTTTTTTCTAATGCATTATATTTAACCTTAAGAATATTGTCCAGCTTCTGCAATTGGATAAATTTATCACTTGAACAAGATATATTAAACAATTTAATAATTGAAATTAATCAATTTAACTCTTTTTTAAAAAAATTATACAATTTTATCTATATCTCATGTATAATTAGTTGATAAATATCTTTGGTATGATAAATGTTTTTTAGGATGTCATCTAATTTTAATTTAGCATGATACTATAATGTTTATTTATATATTCTTTTACTATTTTAATTAATATACATCATTGCAGTTATATAATTTAACAAGTGCCACGTCGTGGCATGTACTTGCCTAATAGTTATTAGACTAATTAGAAATTAGGATTTTATTTTATTTTTTAAAGTTATTATACAAAAATTAGAAAAATAGAATTAGTATGGAGTTAAGTTATAGTTTTTATACTAATTAAAAATTATAATTTAAATAATAAATTTAACACTTTTACTAAAATATTATGTCTTTATAGTAAATTGAAAAAGAATTCTAAATTTGCATTACATTTATGAAGGATATACAAAAATTCTAATATTGGTTAAAATAAAGACAAGAATTTACTAATTTTTAACTTCAATTAAAATAAATTCTAATTAGGTACAAAATAATTTAAATATTTTATTAGAATATATATAATTATACAAATATACATTTAAAATAGTTTACTAAATTATTTAATTTTAATTTTAAAAAATGAAGTTAGTGAAGAAGGTTCTAACAAATTCTTCTCTAGATTTAAAATTGTATAATTTATAGATTATTGCATATCAAAATGTTATCAGAATCACCCAGCTTAGGATTAGCCCAATAAACTCTTTTTTCTTGAATTATTAATTTTTTTAATAATATAATTATTTCTTATTCAATTTACAAATTGTGATATTGAAATCTATGTAAAAGAAAATTTATGTCAAAAAGTATGCGAGAATCTAGCCGAAAATAAATGAACATGGAGGTAGCCTTTGAGAAAAGGGGTCTTATAACACTAAATAAAAAGAACCAATTATCATTTAGATAAATAGTATAGATAATATATGAAAATAATAAATTTATATAAAAACTTTAGAAATATTTGATAAAAACAAAAATAGTTCATTTTCATTGGTTGGTTGATTCTAAACTAATTCACTTATTGTGCAAACTGAATGCAATAGTACTAGCCTATCGGCAAGTACAATAATATACTAACTATACTCGTAATTTAATGGGAGTGGGACCCATGAGCCATGGGGCCACCACACCATTCATTGGTGTCGTTGGATGTTTATAGATCAACGACCGAAGTTGAGTTTTGGGATGAAAGGAAAAAGAAACCCTGTCATTTCAAACGCGTCCTAAAAACATGACATGTGTCACTAAACTCCTTGGTTGACCAAAAAATAACAATGTAGTTTCAATTTGGTGATGACGTGACACTGACACGTCTAACTTGTTATGTGAGTCATCCTAATATCTGACTAGCTTAGTTAATGGGATTGGGACCCACGACCCACGGGGCCACCACACCATTCATCGGTGTCATTGGATGTTTATAGATCAATGACCAAAGTTGAGTTTCAGGATGAAAGGAAAAAGAAACCCTGTCATTTCAAACGCGTCCTAGAAACATGACACATGTCACTAAACTCCTCGGTCGACCAACAAATAACAATGTAGTTTCAATTTGGTGATGACGTGACACTGACACGTCTGACTCATGATATGAGTCATCCTGATACCTGACTACCTTAGTTAATGGGAGTGGGACCATGAACCACGGGGCCACCACACCATTCACCGGTGTTGTTGGATGTTTATAGATCAACGACCAAAGTTGTGTTTCGGGATGAAAGGAAAAAGAAACCCTATCATTTCAAACGTGTCCCAGAAACATGACACGTGTCACTGCTCAGTTAACACATTGACATAATCACATTCCACTTGCAGTTAACAGTGACGTTATGAATGACATTAATACATTATGACGGGTTAGGTAACACTAGTGGTCCACAATTCCACTCACATTTAAATTGAAAGTGTATTGTGTGACAAGTGTGATGACTATAGACTATAGAGTACATATTGTACAATTTTGGGGCATTAAGTTTCTTTAATTTTGTAGTTATACATTGTCTGCAGATTTAGAAATTAGAAAGGGGTTACAAATTACAATTTACAAAGTTACGGATTCTTAATTTCTAGGTTGAGGACAGTGGTCCGAGGAAAGCAACAAACTATAGTCTCTAGACTCTTAGCTCTTTGCAAAATCGAAACTAAGGGCAATGTGAACGTGAACGGGTAAGTGTAACTACTAAAATCCTAAAAATTTATGTCTCGCATTTTAAATTTTACAACTTTACTATTTATATTATATAAAAAAATTTAGTTTGTAAGGTTTTAATTTTGAATCACCCCTATAGGCTTGTAGCTATTTTTAAATATTTACCACGATGGGAAAAATAACAAAATTCCACAATATGCTTAAAACACCAGGTTTTAGTGATTTATTCTATGATATACATGATCCTATTATTCATGGAAATAAGGGTATAATGGAAATAAGATTTGCACTTGAAAACAAGTGGAACGATCCAAATAAGGCTTCAAAATTTTGTTCATTTAACCCTAGTGTAAATGCAACTGCAAATAAAATTGCACTGTGGCTAGCTGGATCGGCGCACATGGCGTTACCTCAAGTATTCCCTTGCCCAGAAATTGTTATGCTCTGCGTCGAAAATTATGATGAAAATAGAAAAGCAATTGTGAATAAAATTACTCAGGAGGGAATTTTTTCCATAACTGAGAGTGAATTTTCTAGTCTATTGATCCTAGGGTTTCAACAACAATAGTCAAATGTACATATTGACCTAGGAAAGTTGGCAGATGATTATGAAAAATTAGATACAGAACAGAGAGATTCTTATATTAGAGGAATAACAAGCGGTTGTAGGTTGAGTCCAAATCACATGCCTCCTTATGATTTTGAATTTTTTGTGCCATGGGCACAGGATAGTATTTCCTTGCTAGAATTTTGTTTGGGATTGGATAGTAACAAACAAGTGGATGCCAGCATTCTTGGAATGCTTTATCATATTCATTTTAAAAAAGAACCAGTAAGATATTGTTTTATTGAGCACATTGTTCGTTACATGCAAGATCAATTACTAATGATTCAAAGAGGTTCAAAGAAGACATTTAGATTCACAACCTACTTGTGCTATCTTCTCCTAGCAAAGCATCATGCATTATTTGATGCAAACAAGCTTTGCAGTCAGACTGAAGGCCAAAATCCAATATATGAGTGGACACCTCAGATAAGGATGATTGATAATAGAAGGAACTACAACAATTTTGTAGACTTCTTTTTGGCACCAATGTACCATAAAATTACAGGCACTCCAATGCCTAGATTGCTTGTTACTTGTAGAAATTGCATTCAACTTAGAAGTGAACTACAATTGGCTAACTGGTACTTAATGGAAGAATACATTGTGTTAAGGTTTTACGGTTCATGGGTAGAACCCTACAAACTTTCAATACATGTAACAAAGAGGGTATTTGCATTGGAATATGTACGACAAATGGAGAGCACAGATGTACTCTTTCATGGTCAGCAAAAGAAAATGATATTTCCTTCCTTTCCATTCTCCTTTGGAGGGTTCGCATTTGAGAGAAGAGGATTCAAAGTGGCAGAAGCCTTTTTTTCAATTTTTTTATTTGATGTTGATAGTCACTGGTAGTATGATCCACTGAACATAATTGGAGCAAGGCTTAAGGGCATTGGAACTTCTACAAGCAAATATCAACATGAAAGTATGTCTTTGATTGAAAATTTTAAAAACATAGACTCGTGGGAGGAGGTCAAAAAATAGATGGAAAAATATGCTGCAATTGGAATTGTCATCACAAATAATGGCATTGCACAAACAGAAACGAAAAGTGTAGGGCATGACATCATCCAATTTCTACAAGAAAGCTGATAAACCATCTACAAAACCTATTTCAAAAGAGCTAATGAATGATTGTATAGATGCTGGATGGAGTCGAAGAAAAATTTCTCAATTTTGGGAAATGAGGAAGAATCTCGGTGAGCCAAAGACCTCTTTAGATTGTGATGAGGCTGAAAAGGATACAATATTTGATGAATTGTGGAATAAGGAGCATCCAACTCAAGCACATCATAGTGATACTGATGATCATTATGATGACCAGGATTCTTTGAATCCCTCATCTAGTACACAAATTTAGAGAGGAGTTGATGCATCCACCAAACTTCTATATAGCAAAGGGGTAGAAATTATAGAAAAAATGGGCTACCATGGTTTTGGTGGTCTGGGTCCTAGTGGAGAAGGGGTTTGGTTACCACCTCAACCACCAGCTGTAGCACCAAAACATGGTCAGAAACTAGGCCTTGGGCATGGAGATCAATCATCAACTTAGTCAATTCCATCCACATTGGATTCATCTCAGTTAATTAAATTTGTTCCTGCTTCATTTGCAGTTCCACTTCCAAGCACTTAGATTCAATCCGAATCAACTGTCACTCCCATAGCTGTAGATATCATGGGTACAACTACAACTAGTGATCCAAAAAGGACTTGTATATAGATGCAAAAAAGTTTGGTCCCAGAGATCAAGAAACTATAAAGAAGCAAAAGGTTATGACAAGTATAAGTAGTACTATCAGTACAACAACGCCAACGGTGACTATGAGTCCAACAATTGCCCATCCTTCAGGACAAAACCATCAGAATAGTCCACAAACCCCACTAATGGGTCTAGGTGTTGGTTATCCTCATGGTATTGGTGGAAGCTTGTACATCAGAGCAAGAGCTACTGCTATTTCACCATTCAAACATTCAATTGTCTCACAAAATGTTGATTTTCGTTACAATGAATTTGTAACTAACTATGAAAAATCAAAAAACAAGAATAGACAAAATAGTAAGACAATGAAGATGGAAGCAATTTCTGTAGATCATGATAAAGAACCTACAACCAATAGTCTATTTCCCACATATGACCCAGATAAAGATATGATGGAATTCATGGTTGTTATGCCCCCATCTAGAGATAACAATCCACCAGAGAGTCAGTTAGATCCATATGAATATCAAGTTAGTACCCTCCAAATGGATTTATCCAAAATTAAAAATGTGGACAAGATAAATGTGTCCAAAATGACCAACCAAGTGGTCTACAATTCAGTGATGAAGTTGGAGAGAGAGAAAGGAAAGCTTCAAGGCACAATAGATAAGTTAAAGGTAGACCTGGCAAATGTAAAGGCAAGTGAGAAAGCAGTAGTAAACAGATGCAAAAAATTAGAGAAAAGGATAAAAAATTCATCCTCTAGCTCTATAGAAGCAACTGAATAGCAAGAACAAATGGATGCGGAACTGAAAACTCCGAGGGAAAATTTGGAAAAAATGGGAAAAGAACTCCAGGATGAAAAAGAATCCTCAATAAAGTTATACAGAAACTTAGAGAATGTTGCAAATGTAAACAATAATTTAAATAAAGAATTGGAAAATGAGAGGGTAAAAAAAAAGAGTGAGAAGAGAAAGCAAAAGGGTGGGAAAATAAAGTAGAGAAAATAAGAAAACATAGTGAACACTATTGGAAATGATTGAAAAGATCATAAGGAAGATTGTTGGAGTGATCATATGGAACTGATAAAAGAATGTTCTCAATCATTGTTTTGTCATTGATGTCAAACTTGCTACTTGCAGGAATGACAATTGCTTTAGTGATCCAAATACTATAAATTAGTTGATTAACAAGGAGGAGGAAATCAATAAGATGTAACTAGAACACCTAGAGAAAGGTTGAAGTTATGATGTTGGAATGAAGTAGAAGGATCAGTCAATCCATTGATGAAATATTGTACTGATGACATACTCTAAGACACAGAGAATGGGCACACTGAAACATATCAAAGATATAAGGTTTTAATTAAGACATCTATAAAGCCTAACTAAAGTTAATTAGAGAGAAGGAGCCAAGCAAGCTAGTAGGTGCCAAACAGATTCCTAGTTAAAGCCGAGCAAGTTCAACTTCAAGTGCCGAGTGAACTTTAGATGCTGAGTGATACAAATTTTATCAAGTGTCGAGTGATACAGAGTTTATGAAGTGCCAACTGATATCAAGTGCCGAGTGATATCAGGTTCCGAGTGATACAGTTTTATTTAGGTACCGAGCTATCCAAGAAATAGATGTCGAGCATCAAAAAACCAATAGTGTCGAGTAACACAGAGATGTCGAGCATCAGTAAACCAATAATGCCAAGTTACTGCATTATTTTGATAATCGAGGATTTTCCAAATTTAAGCCGACAAGGTCGTTATCTAGAAGTCTGTGAATTAAATGGAAGATAAGAATGATGAGCTGGTGCAACTGAACACCATGTAGAACATTTTTGAAGTTACAATTGGAACCTAGACAAAGTCTCTAGATAAGAACAAGATATTAGATTGATACATTGTACCCTACCTAATCCATTTGAAAGCCTAAAAATTGGAGAGGGAGAATTGAGCGAGAAAAGGAAAATTAGATTTCTATTTAAGGATTCATAAGGTCATGAAGCAAAGCAAGAGAGGTTGTCAAACATGAAAGCATAAATTGTTGAAGAAGGTGCTAAGGAGAAGAAAGCACAAAAATATTGTTTAGATAGATGACAACAAGGATGATTGCATTGGCATGATGAGTGAGAAGACTCAAGGAGACGAAGCTTGAGAGGAAGAAAAGCTGTCAGAGCTGAAATGATTAAAGCCAAGCAATAGGACTAAACTGAAGAAGTGATCTGAAATCTGCAAAGTATGTTGTAAGTTGTATCAGATCAAAAAGCCATTATTGTTACTCTCTAGCAATTGTAATAGATAGTTTAAATCCTATGGACTTAGGTTGGTTTAATACCCATGAGGTAAATCCTTTAACAGGGTGACATTCCAAGTGAATGTTCAAAAGTCCTTTAACTAGGTCCATTCCTAACAGTTTGGTGAAATCCTCTAACAAGGTCACATTTAATAGTGTGTTGTAAGCCTTTAACAGGGAAGGCTTTTAATAGGGCATCACTTTATAAGAGTGAAAATTAAGTAGCATGTTACTGGTAGTTTTTCTCAAATTAGTTTTCCACGTAAATCATTGTGTCATGTGTTGATCTTGCATGTTTTATCTCTGCATATTGATTTACTGTAACTTGCTAATATGATTGATTTAAGTTTGGATCAATGAAAAGTGTATGGATTCATTAAAAGTAGTGAAAAAGTATTATTAGCGCATTTGGACCTTGGATAACTGATTCACCCCCCACTCGTAGTTATTCTAAAAGAATTCTAACAATTGGTATTAGAGCTAAACTGTTGATTCAGTTTAAAGGGACTATAAGCAGAAAAGATCAAAATGCCTAAGAGAGAAGTTCCCAAGCTCAACAAAGACAACTTTGTTGCATGGAAAAGTTTGATGAAGCTACATCTTGGATCCATAAGATATTATGCCCAAAATTCAATTGTTATTGAACATGTTGATCGAACAAGTACTCTTACTGCAGAAAATATGGAAAATAAACAGGAACACAATTCGAACAATGCTGGAGATTGCGTCTGCACTCAACTATGCTGAATTTGATGATATCAAAGGATGCAACACTACATTCAAAATGTGGAAAGCCCTATCATACATCTATGGAGGAGATCAAAATGTACAAAGAGAAAAAAGAGAAAGTCTCAGAGGAAGGTTTGATGATATGAAAATGGAGGAAAATGAGAATGTTGCTCAGTATGGCACAAGAATAAAGGAAGTGGTAAGTGAAATAAGATGCTTGAGTGGCCAATTGGATGAAGATACTGTTAATAGTAAGTTCTTAAGAACTTTTCTCCCTATCTATGCTATTAGAGTATCAACAATAGAAGAGTTACGATGTGTACTAGGAAACAATCTAAGTTTTGAAGGTATAGTGGGTAAACTCACTGTATTTGAGTTATCTAATTTTGACAACTATAGACCTAAGAATGTTGAATCTACATTCAAGGCAGAGCTATCACTGAAAGATGCTGAATAGATGAAATCAAAGAAAGGAAGAAAGATGAAATATGTGTCTAGTGACAGTAGCACTAATAAGGAAGATGTGGAAAAATTGGAAGCACTACTTGCTAGAAGATTTCACAGAGGTAAAGGAAAATTCAAAGGTAAGATGCCTATCATTTGTTTCAATTGCAATGAAGTAGGTCATATTGTTTCTAGGTGTACACAGAAAAATGATTACAAGGAAGGCAACAAATTCAGAAGAGAAGATAACAAGAGAGATTACAAAGACAAAAGTAAGAAGTGTTATATTGTTGAAGAAAATTCTAATGATAATGATGATTAAGTTGTTTATGTAGCTATGAAGTACCAATATGATGAAGAAGAGCCCATAGCACTGGTAACATGTATGAACAAGAATGATAGGTGGATCATAGACAGTGGATGCTCACATCACATGACAGGAGACAAAAGTAAGTTTTTTAACTTTACTTAGTATGATGGAAATAGTGTTAGATTTGGTAATGATGCTCCATGTAAAATCAAAGGAAAAGGTTCCATTAAGCTCATAGAGAAAATTTCATGTGATAATGCATACTATGTTGAAGGATTAAACTACAATTTGTTGAGTGTCTCACAGTTAGGCAATATAGGATGCAAATTAGAATTTGGAAACAAAACTGTAAAAATCTATGATACTGATGGTAAATTGATAGGAAAAGGAGATCAAACAAAAAGTAATTTTTTTTACCTTGATATGGATGATGTTTCTTGTCTCATTGCAAAATTTGATGATGAATGGTTATCACATAGAAGGCTATGCCATGTCAACTTTGAAAATTTGGTCAATATCAGTAAAATGAAGAAAGTCAGAGGTTTACCAAAATTGAAGAAGCCTGACAATATCATGTGCAAACAGTGTCAGCTAGGAAAGATGACAAAGTCAAGTTTTAAAAGAAAAAACTATACATCTAGAGAAGTACTTGAGTTAGTTCATACTGACTTATGTCGTCCAATGGAAGTACAAAGCTATAAAAGAGATAAGTACATAATGTTGTTTGTTGATGACTGTTATGTTCTTAAAGAAAAAGTATAATGATTTTCAAATGTTTAAGTGGTATGTGGCTAAGTTGAAAAGGAAATAGGAAAGAGCTTGAAATGCCTAAGATTAGACAGAGGTGGTGAATTCACATCAAATAAATTTGAGATATTTTGTAATGATAAAAGAATCAAAAGACAAACGTCAGCTCCTAGAACTCCCCCACATAATAGAATTGCTGAAAGAAGAAATAGATCTATGATTGACTGTGCCAGAACATTAATGATGGAAAAGACTGATGCTCTAAAATACTAGAGAGAAGTTGTAAGTGTAGTTGTTCATACACTGAACCAAGTACAAGTCAAGAAAGGTACAAATACAACACCTTTTGAATTATGGTATGGTCACTCACCCAATGTAAAACATTTCAAAGTATTTAGTTGCAAATGATTTATCCTTTAAGATGCTAGAAATGGAAAATTTGATGCAAAAAGTGATGAAGGCATATTCCTTGGTTATTCCACCAGAAGTAAGGCATACAAGTGTTTGAATACTAACACTAATAAAATTGTGGAAAGTGCAAATGTAAACTTTGATGAACATACAAAAGTTCAAGCTAAAGAACCAAAAAAAATGGATGAATATAGAACATTTGTGTATTCTTATGAAGGAATGATTGTTGATGAGGATGATGTCAATCAAATTGAAGCTCAACAACAAGTTTCAGTTTTAGCCGACTCACAACCAGTGAATACCGAGTTGCATTCAGAAGCCGAGTTGCAGAATGAAGAAATTACACAATCCGATTCTAAAGTTAGTACACATGAAAGAGATGAAGAACAATCTGACAACTCAGTACATAGTGACCCTGAATTAGAAAGATCAAACATGAAAACAAGGATAGAACCAAGATTATCCAAATATGTAAAAAGACATCACCCTACTGAACAGATAATTGGTGACAAAGATGCAAGACCAATGAAAAGGAATAGACTAAGACATGAATCACGTTTGATTAAAAAATTTGAACCTAAGACAATATATGGTGCATTACAAGATGATGACTAGTATAAAGCTATGGAAGAAGAGATTGATCAAATAAAGAAGAACAAAACTTGGAGTTTGGTTGCTAGACTAGTTGACAAGAATGTGATTGGCAGCAAGTGGGTATTCAGAAATAAGCTAGATGAGAATGGTGAGATTACTAGAAACAAAGCCAGACTAGTATGCAAGGGTTATGCTCAAGAAGAAGGACTAGACTATGGGGAAACATTTGCCCCTGTTGCTGGAATGGAAGGAGTAAGAACTTTACTTGCATATGTTGCATATAAATATTTTAAAGTCTATCAAATGGATGTAAAGTCTACCTTTTTAAATGGAATACTAGAGGAAGAAGTCTATATTGAACAACCAGAGGGATTTGTTAATGGGAACAATAGGGATATGGTTTGTAAGCTACATAAAGAACTCTATGGTTTGAAACAAGCACCTAGAGCATGGTATGAGAGACTTCACAAGTATCTAGTGAAAATAGGATTTGAAAGAACTGATGATAATAGCAACATGTACATCAAAGGAGAAGAAGGTAAGGATATTATTATATCTAAAATCTTTGTGGATGACGTAGTGTTTGGTGGAAAGGAAGTGCTTTACAAAGGCTTTGCTAACAAAATGAAACATGAATTTGAGTTGTCTATGTTTGGAAAAATTAATTTTTTTGTTGGATTGCAAGTACATCAACTCAAACATGGTATATTTGTGACACAATCAAAGTACATCAAAGAGATTCTTAAAATGTTTGGATTGGAGGAGTCCAAACCAGTTAGCACACCAATGGGAACAAGAAATAAGCTATCCAAAAATGATGAATCAGCTAAAGTTAATCAAACAATGTACAGATCCATGATTGGAAAACTACAATATGTTGTACATAACAGACCAGACATATCATTCGCAGTTGGAATAGTGGCTAGATTCTCTGCTAATCCCAAAGAAAATCATCTCATAGCAGTAAAAAGAATAATGAGATATCTTAAAGGAACAGATAACTTTGGTATATACTATAAAAAGAATGGAAAGTTTGAGCTCAATGCATGTACAGATGCAGATTGGGGAGGCAACATTGATGACAGAAAAAGCACAAGTGGAGGTGCATTATTTCTAGGCAAAAGGCTAGTTACCTAGACTAGCAAGAAACAAACATGCACATCCCAGTGCACTGTAGAATCAGAATATGTGGCAACAGCAGTCAATTGCACAAACATTGTGTGGCTCACACATCTATTGAAAGGAATGAAAGAAGAGGTAACAAAACCTATGATATTGTATTGTGATAACACAAGTGCTATAAACATATCCAAAAATTCAATAATGCATGTAAAAACCAAGCATATCATCATCAAGTATCATTATGTGAGAGAATTGGTAGAAGACAAACAAGTGAAGTTGGAATACATTCACACAAAGGAACAAACTACAGATATCTTCACCAAACCATTTCCCAAGGATGCTTATGAATATCTTAGAGGCAATTTGGGGGTAATAACCCTAACTCAAGCAGTTTAAAGCAACAAGGAAGTTGCCCTGCATCAACAAGAACAAATCATTGAAATATCAGAAGAATGATGCAGAGGATGATAGTAGGAGTAGAAAATCCAAATCAGTCACAAGCATGGTGACAGAGGGAGAAGACATCAAGAAGCCAAAGCTTATATTTTGCATGATAAAGATGTTACATCTTTGGCATTTATGACAAAGAGGGAGAAATATGTAGAAACTTGATCAATACAAAGCAAGAGGGAGATATATATGAAAGAGGGAGATATATGAGATTAGTAGTAAAGATGCACCAACCAAGAAATGTAGTAGACAATGTATACAATCTTGGTGGTAACTAAGTTGATCAATTGATCAATTTGGTTTGCCATCAATGCCAAAGAGGGAGATTGTTGGAAATGATTGGAAAGATCATAAGGAAGATTTTTGGAATGATCATATGGAACTAGTAAACAATGTTCTCAATCATTGTTTTGTCATTGATGTCAAACTTGCTACTTGCAGGAATGACAATTGCTTTAGTGATCCAAGTACTATCAATTAGTTGATTAACAAGGAGGAGGAAATCAATAAGATGTAACTAGAACACCTAGAGAAAGATTGAAGTTATGATGTTGGAATGAAGTAGAAGGATCAGTCAAGGCATTGATGAAATAATGTACTGATGACATGCTCTAAGACACAGAGAATGATTAGACTAAAACATATAAAAGATATAAGGTTTTAGCTAAGACATCTGTAAAGCCTAACTAAAGTTCATTAGAGAGAAGGAGTCAAGCAAGCTAGTAGGTGCCGAACAGATTCCTAGTTGAAGCTGAGCAAGTTCAACTTCAAGTGTTGAGTGAACTTCAAATGCTGAGTGATACAGAGTTTATCAAGTGTCGAGTGAACTTCAAGTGTCGAGTGATACAAAGTTTATCAAGTGCCGACTGATATCAAGTGCTGAGTGATATCAAATGATGAGTGATACAATTTTATTTAGGTGTCGAGCTATCTAAGAAATAGATGTCGAGCATCAGAAAACCAATAGTGCCGAGTAACACAGAGATGCTGAGCATCAGTAAACCAATAATGCCGAGTTGCTGCATTATTTTGATAATCAAAGATTTTCCAGATTTAAGCTAACAAGGTTGTTATCTAGAAGTCTATGAATTAAATGGAAGATAAGAATGATGAGCTGGTGGCACAAAACACCATGTAGAACATTTTTGACATTACAATTGGAACCTAGACGAAGTCTCTAGATAAGAACAAGATATGAGATAGATACATTGTATCCTACCTAATCTATTTGAAACCCTACAAATTGGAGAGGGAGAATTGAGTGGGAAAAGGAAAATTAGATTTCTATTTAAGGAGTCATAAGGTCATGAAGCAAAGCGAGAGAGGTTGTCAAGCATGAAAGCATAAATTGTTGAAGAAGGTGCTAAGGAGAAGAAAGCACAGAAATATTGTTTGGATAGACGACCACAAGGATGATTGCATTGGCATGATGAGTGAGAAGACTCAAGGAGACATATCTTGAGAGGAAGACAAGCTATCAGAGCTGAAATGATTAAAGCCAAGCAATAGGACTGAACTGAAGAAGTGATCTAAAATATGCAAAGAAGTGAATGCTCAGAAGTCCTTTAACGAGGCCCATTCCTAACAGTTTGGTGAAATCCTCTAACAAGGTCACATTTAACAGTGTGTTGTAAGCCTTTAATAGGGTAGGCTTTTAACAGGGCATCACTTTAGAAGAGTAAAAATCAAGTAGCATATTACTGGTGGTTTTTCCCAAATTGGATTTCCACGTAAATCATTGTGTCATGTGTTGATCTTGCATGTTTTATCTCTTCATGTTGATTTACTGTAACTTGCTAATATGGTTGATTTAAGTTTGGATGAATGAAAAGTGTATGGATTCATAAAAAGTAGTGAAAAAGTGTTATTAGGGAATCTGGACCTTGGATAACTGATTCACCCCCCCTCTCAGTTATTCTAAAAGAATTCTAACAAACACTAGTACTCAAAAATGAAAGAAGACCTAAAGAAGGCAAATGATACTATTAAAAAATATGAAAACGGCTTCAATGACCATGTAAATAATATAGTAAAGAAAATAAAAAATTACTTCTGGGAGCAAATAAAGATTTCTGCTGATAGGTTGTGTGATTGGTTCGAACTCTATGAAGCTCTTACATATGTTTTTGGGAAGCTGAAAGAGCAACTTGAGGAGAACAAAATTTTTGGTCAGAGACAAAAAATTGTAAAGCAGATTATGGAAGAAATCAACAGCACTGCTGACAGGCATTTGGCAAGCAAGGGAATTCAGGACCGCATTGGTTCAATAATAAAGGTGACCTCTGTATTTCATAAATGTCAAAAACTAACAGAAGCAGAAGAAGTTCTTTCTTTATTTGGGTCAAAGCTCACCAAGATGAACAATAAAATAGCAAAATTGATATCTCTTTGTTTACTGAGTCCTGGACCTGATTTCTCAACAACAAGTTTTGTTGGAAGAGAAGTTTACAAACAAAAGTTGGAGGACCAAATAACCTCTGATTTAGGCAACCTTCCTCAGGACAAAACTCATGAAGGCATTGCAAAGTGCATCAAAATACTCACAAATTTGCATGCACTAGTGGAATGAACATTGCTTGAAACTCGCTCTTCCAAGTATGGAATGCTGACGAGAATGTAGGTCATTTACCATAACATCAATTTTTTTTCCCTTCCAACTAAATAAGAATGGAGCATACTACAGAAACTTATAGTCTATATGTGAAAGTACTTTCAATTTCAGTAATCTCTATATCTTTACTATATACGAATATCTTTCATATTATCCTACATACTACAGTCTAGACTCTAGAATTGAGTTTAAACTAACAATTTTGAACTTTGGTTTTTGAATAGGATCAATGTTGCAGTCTTGTAGATGCTATTGCCTTTGCTAAAATTGCTAATTTACTATATTGGCTTGTCAAATGCAGAAATGTACAACTAAAGTTGTAGAGATGTTTTAGACTTGTAGATGTCTTACTGATTTAGATTTTGGGACTTCACATTAGGAAAATTGACCTGAAGCTATTGTTGCTCCCTTTTTTCTATAAAATGGAATTTAGGGTCATTGGCTTACAAGAATTGTACCATATTAGCTGAATATTGCAAATGAAAACCATTAATAATTATTAATTGTGGAATTGAATCTATGATTCTATCTAATTTTCATGTTTTCCAATTCAATTTATGTTGAATAAATGAATAAAATAGAAAGCAAAATTTCATTTATGAATTTCAAATTCAAATATGAATGATCATTGATGACATGATATAAACTACACTCTACAGTAATAATACTCTTTGTTCTCAAATTTTAATGATGAAACATAATACATTCTAATTTCTTGCTTTTCTAAAATGAACATTGAATGATAGCATATCATATAGTAGTTAATAAGTTCAAAAAATACCTATTGGTTGCCACTGCTAATTTAGCAAAAATTTCTTAAATTTTCCAATTCATCTCTATGTCATCATCATCATCCAATTCTGGTAGTCCAGTTGCTTCATTGTTCTCTTCATTTTCGTTTGTGTCTTCTTCAACTTCAAGTTCACTTTGACCTCCACTTCTATGAATCGGACTCCCAATCGCATGGCCAGTGCCACTGCCAACTATACTTGTCCCACTTGGAGTCACTATAGGAGATTGGTTAATGGTGTTGCCCAGTCCCACCCTTCTTCTTTTGCATCTTTTCTTCCAGATTTTCATTGCTTTTTGAAAAGGAAAAGTATTGACATTATACCTAGATGTGTATACCCTCAAGCATGATTCCAAATTCTTGTCTAGTTTGTTTCTTAACTTTGATTTTAGGAAGCCCAAAGCACTAAAAACTCTCTCATCCTCCACTAAACCCAATATCATAGTTTGACATAGATCAGCAAGCTCTAAGTATTCTAAAATTTCTTCACGCAACAATGTGCTCTGTTTTAGTTCTGTCCATAGCTTTTTTGCTAAGCCCTCTTCATGTGGGTTACGCATTAATTGATATTGATGCTTCATGGTCCTTGCAAAGGTGCCTAATTGCTGTCTAAGAAGACCCTCATCTAATATTCCGTTGATAGTCACTCCATTGAATTTTATAGATTTGCAAAATTCCTTTATCAAAATCAACAGCCTTCTACGATAATCTTCCTTATTATTGAAGGACCAATATTGAGGAAACACAATTGCCATGGCCTCAAGCAGTTAATCATATGGGAATCATGATATTATTTCAAAGGAAACTCTATAGGCTATGTCCCTTGCAGTAGATGCTATAGACTCGATGATCTTGGTAAACTCTTCCCTTGTAACTCTTGTAGCTCACTTCTTTGGGGCACTGTAGTACATTGGTATCTGAAATCCCTTTACACAAACACATAAATCTCCATTGTCAACAATCTTTAAATAATTATCAGGATCATCCAAATCTATTAGTTTTTGCTAGTGATTAAATCTATGATCGGATAAATTTAAGTCAGTACAATAGAGACTATCAAGGGCTCAACATGACATTTTACACAACTGCGCATATTCTGCAATATACATGGCTCTTTTCTGGGCTCTTTTCATAATTAACCTCATTTCTTCTAACATGGGAAGAAGAGATTCCAAAGTCAAAAGTGTCTCTATATTACTCAACCTCCAAAGTAGGTTGCCACATCTCTGATTTTTTGCATTGTCCTAATTTTTGTACATCAGTCCAATCAAAGATTGATATTCAAAAAATACTCGATGCGCTAGTCCATCCAAAGAGATCCATCTGGTATCAACATCTTTTAAAAGCTTGTTTCCATTGGTAATTCCATCAACAAACTGTTGAAATTCCCTAAATTGCTTGGGACTTCGACAAAAATATGCATACAACTCTCTTACTAAATGTTCAACCTTGTTTACTGAAGGAAACTTCTTCACCACTCTAAAAGAAAGATTCATCCTATGGGCCATACAATGAATGGCAACAACATATGGTGAACAAGAATCCTGTATCTTTTTGCAAAGACCATTCCTTTGACCTTGCATTACTGAAGCTCCGTCCGCTCAAACACATACCAACTTCTTCACTATTGTCAATTCATCCATAGCTCCATATTCAATTAAATTTCTCTATACTAACTGAAATAAAGTTTCTATTGTCACATTATCTCTCAATTTAGCAACAGATAGGAGATGTGGTTGGTAGATATTATTCTGTATAGTATAAAGATGCATGCATACCCATGATGTATTATCTATTGTCGTAACTTCATCTAAGGACAATGCAATAAAGCTTGACTCTTTTATTTTTCTTTGTACATCCTCTATTTCAACTTGCGCAATACAACTTGCCCATTCCCATCCACTGTTTATTGACCAATGACTGACAAGATAGTTAGGAACTTTCAAAAAGTGTGAAAAACCACTCATTTCTAGATAGTTTGTCATTGGACGCCCTCTGCTCAAAATATAGAAAACATTACTTAATTGAACAGCTTTTCCATGTTCTTCTACTTCACTTGCTTTTGCAAAAATAGCATTAATAGAACCTTGAACTTCACCAGGCTTCATTTGAAATTTTTGAAGCATATAATATTCTTCAACGTTCCTTTTATGTTGACATTGCTCCTTTTTTTATATCTTACCACTTTTATTTCCTTACCATCTACAGTAGAGGTTTCGTAATTCTTACCAACATGTTTCTCTATCGTGTCTAGTTTAATCTGCAACCGCTTTTTCTTTTTATACTTCCAACTACAAATTGCACATTTGCATTCTACTGGTGGCTCACCTACAATTGGATTGTCCACAGGCTCAATGAATGGATACTTTGCTGCCCAATCAAATTTAAATCTCCTGGCCATCTCCCACTGACGATCAATTTGTCTTTCGATTTTCCTCTCCCTTTAGTGTCACTGTTACTGTTAATTGCACCATCATCATCATCGAAGTTGATTGATTCATCCTAGTACTGGTTATTTACTGGATATTCTTCTTCAAGGTCATCTTCATTAGAGATATCAGGTTCTACAACTTTGTCACCAGATTTATTAAAGGCTCCCCAATTTGTTGAATGGACTCCTATGTAGGTTGAGAGTGTACAGGCTCCTCTGATGATGTACCTTCCTTTCTTTGACCAACACTATTGTGTCTATCCCCACCAAAGTATGAAGATATATTTTTGCATTTCGTTGGCCTCTCTTGGAAATCTCCACCTACATTAGTCCTACTCCTCTTCCTATTTAAATTTGACTGTGACATCTCCATCAAATTAGGGCTGCAATAAAATACTATGGACTTGTAGTCATAGTCATTCTGATTCTCTATTGATTGCAATACTATGAAGAAGGCTCCTTCTTTTGGCATGTTTCAATAATGAAACTCATGTTTTAAATAGACAACTAAAAAGAAACTATTTTCATTTTGGTGAATGGGCCGACCGTTACATATGATAAGAACTAATATTTGGTGAAACCCACGTAATTTCAAGTAATTGAGTGGGCGAATAGGGCGGGAATTTGGGACCCCATTATGTGTGATGCATGGTGGATTGGGTCCTAGGACAAATAAAAATTTCACATAGGAAAATGGGAATTTGGCGAATGATGATCGTCGAAAGAGACACTCAATTAATTTCGTGGCGAATAAGAGTAAACATTAAAGAGAAATATGGGTAAAGAACCCAACTACCAAACTGAAATTACATAATAATAGTGACGAATGTTCCAACCACTATATGAGTATTCTATAAAATTTGGGTGAACCGATCAACTAGTATACTATGTTTTTTTACCAATTTCTATAGCTCGATCGGGACATATTTGCCAATTGGAAACTAATCACCACTAAAAAAATCCTTGTAGCATAAGATAATTCATGAAAGCATAATGTAAAAGTGGAAAAGATGCAATCCAAAGGAGTAGACATGTCAAGGGGCTTCATAGCATCTTATTTTGCTCTTTTTTTATTAGATCAAGACCAAAGGGATAAACGGGAAAAGGACAGCGAAAGACTAGAATGAATGGAGGGAAATAGATTTGAAGAATAAACATGAAAGGAATGAAGACAAGATCATCATAATATAACTCACAAGATAGCCAAATGTTTGCGTATAGGTCAACATTGTCAAGATCAAAGAGAGAAGACAGAATGAGTGAAAGATGTAGAAGAACTACGCATGATGCCTAATTTCTAGGTTTTCATCATGGTACTTATCCAAGGTGCCACAAGAGAGTGTTTTTAACCATATAATGAATTTATTTTTCTTTACTTTTGCTACCAAGGTGCTTGATTACCAAGTTTTCACCAGGGCACATTTTCAATTTTTTCATTTTTTTCCAAATGTTTTTGAATTTTTCAAAATTTTTCAATTTTTTTGAAGTTTTTTGGAAGAAGTCAAGCTTTATAGATAATTCTCTTTGAAAATTTAAACCATGATATACAAAGAATTTAAAATGATATGCTTAAAGATGCTAATAAGGAAAGGTAGAGGGAAGACGAAAATGGAGGATATGGCTTTATGGAAAGTGAGTAAGATTGGAAGATGGAAATGAAGGAAAGATCAACGTCAACCCACACCTTGAAGGGTGAAAAAGGGATGGATGAAATATGAATGAAGGAATATGTGAAGGAATATGATAAGTGGATAGAAAAGGTTGCAGTTTAGACACATGGAATGGAAGAATGCTTTTGGAAGAAGATGAAGTGGAATTCTTTGGAAGCTTGAATGTCAAATTCAATTGTTGTTCAACATTAGACTCTCTCAAGAGAGATTTTGGAATCCATATAGCCATAGGCCTCTTTTCATTTCTTTTTGGTGATGTAGAGATAATATCTTCAATGATGGATTTTGGAACCCATACTCGTCTAATGATTTTTTTCTTAGATATCTCTTTTGACTTTATGCCCCCATGTCGATTAGAGGAGACATGGTGGTCTTCTTTTTTATACGGATTCTTGAATTGATTCTTTTTATTGTATTAAACATTTAGGTTACTTCCAAAAGACTTGGGACTTGTGGAAGAAGAAGGATGATATGACTAGTTTAGATGAGTGGGTGGATGAAAAGGATTTAAGGATATGCATCTACGTTTATGTTAAGGAAAAATAGGAGTGGAAGGGACATAAGGACCCAAGATGGATGATGAATTAGGAGAGTTGGGAGGGGAAAGTGAAGGGACATAGGACCCAAGATGGAAGGAAGACATGAAGCATTTAGTATTGGTGGGGGAGGTCCAAGGATGGATGTGGAAGATGCAAAAGGGTAATCAATAAGTTCATTAACATCTATATGACAATCAAGGACATTAGCATCTTTAGGGTGAGAATTAGGATTTCCAATAGGATCATGAACATCTTGAATAGGAGAAATTTCTTTGATAGGAGTACTTGAAGCTTGAGAAGACTTAGGAAGAGTAGAAAGTGGAAAGGAACATGGTTTGGTAGAACAAGAAGATGGAACAATTTGATCTTGACAAGGATCTTTGGATAACATAAGTGTAAAATTTTTCTCATAGGCTCAACACTAGAAGCATCAATAGTATTTTTAATATCCTTAATGGAAGTATCATTTTTGGAAGGTGCAACTATATTACGGTCATTTTGATTGTCAATAAGCTTAGTAGTGTAAGTAGTAGCTTTATCTTGCTTAGGAGAAGACTTAAGACATGGTGGAATGAATGAGAAAGGGTGTAAGGGATCAAAAGAAACATGAAACATTTCAGAGATATCATGAAAAGGATTGGATGATGTGGAAGGTTCTTGATCTTGATATTTTTTTATATTCATTTCTTTATCATTTTTAGAGTCCTCTTGACATGAAGCCACTCCTAAAGAGAAGGAAGCATGTTGGAATTGTATGGAAGACTTTGGAATAGATGATGAAGGAGTAGCTTAAGTAGGCATTATAGTGCATTAAGGCTTAGGCTCTTTAGGTTTAGAATTATTGGAAGTATTTGTAGCCAAGTGAAGGTTATCTTGAGTTTCTTTAAGAGGTAGCCCTTGAGGATAACTATAGGGAACTACATGAAAACCATTAGGATCTTTGTTGGATGAAGGATTTGTAGAATATTTGAGAGACTCAAAATCTTTAAGATAAAGGTTCAACATTAACATGATCTTGCTCAAGAGTGTAATCTTTATTTTCAACATGAGGATTTTTAGAAAAGGAACTCTTGCAGCATTGATGTTTTATCTCAGATGAAAACAATGCTTTCTCTTCCTCAAAAAATGTAGATTTATCATTTAGGTATTGTTCACAAAATTTATCAACGTTATTTTCAATATTTGAGTCATATGGATTACCATCGATATCTATATGTGACTCATCCCCTTTAAGAACAAGCATAGAACTAGGAGGACTTTTAGGATGCATAGGAATATAATAGTAATCATCATCATAATCATTTTCACTATAGGCATTATAGATAGGCATATCACAAGACTTTTCATGTTGTTCATTATGGTCTATCTCAATAAGAGGAATAAGACTCTTGGTAGAAGTAGAAGAAGAATGATATTGTGAAGTAGAGGTAGGTGAAGACCTATATGAATGATGTTTAGAAGAATCATCATAAGACTTAGAATATGAAGAATGAGAATGATTTTTAGAAGAATCATGATAAGACTTAGAAGATGAAGAATGTGAATGATATTTAGAAGAATCATGATAAGACTTAGATGATGAAGAATCTTATCGATATTTAGAAGAATCATGATAAGACTTAGAAGATGAAGAATCTGAATGATATTTAGAAGAATCATGATAGGTCTTAGAAGATGAAGAATGTGAAGGATATTTAGAAGAATTGTGATAAGACTTAGAAGATGAAGAATTTGAATGATATTTAGAAGAATCATAGTGAGACTTGGAAGATAAGGAATATTTGGAAGAAAGATATTGTGATTTGATCTTGCACATGATCCTAGCAAAGGTGTCTAATTTATCCATTTTTTTAATCATTTTTGTCGCAATGTTAGAATCCATGTATCTATTGGAGCAACAACAATTTTCAAATTCAGCAAGAAGGTCAAGGTCAAAAAATCAAAAAATTAAATTTTTTTTTTTTTAAATAGAAAAAGTGCCTTGGTGAAAACTTGGAAACAAGTTCCTTGGTAGCAAAAAATACTAAAAAATTATTAAAATTCCTAAAAAAAATTAAAAAAATAAAAAATTCATGTGGTGAAAACCTTGAAACAGGCACTACTTGAGGCCTTTGCACCCCTATTTCTTAGCGCATTTCGTTGACACTTAGCCTTTCTCCATCATGCCTTTTCCTTGTTGCCTTGGTTTGGAATTGGTCTTTGTCTAGGGGCATAAGTATGTTAGCTTTGGTCTCTTGGATGTGTTAGTCTTTAAGACACCTCGCAAACGATGTTTTTCAACACCACCCCAACTGCATTTTTTAATGCAACCATTGACATCGAGTGTTTTTCAACACTTATTGGTTTGGTCTTACCCAATATCATCATGTGATCTTCCCTTCTTGCAAGCATTTGATCCTTATCCTCGAAACTCAGTATTAGTTAACAAACTTAAATTTTAAACGCAACACTTAATGCTTGACTTATGTCAAGATTTTTTCTTTGTGTGCTAACTATTATTGATTTTTGTTAAGTGTCCTTTTCTAATAAATCTCTCCATGATGCATCCCTAGAGGACTTGGGGCATGGGACATGTTTTTATTTCTTTTTTTTCTTGTGAGTGTGGTCTTGAAACTCTAGAGTGTCTCTTGTTGTCCCCTTGAAACACTTAGGTGATTTGAGGCATCATCCTTGATTGTTTTTGCACAACCATTCTTATGGTCATCTTGGCATCTATGCCTTGATGCGAGAATGGTTTTGCTACATTAAATTGGGTAATCTAACATTGAAGTCATCTTGACCTTTATGTCTTTGATGCTTATGTTAGAATCTTTCCACATTCCAATTTGATATAAATTACATTCATATCTTCATAGTTGCACTTGTGACTAGTGATGATTGTGTGATTTTTTGATGTTTGTTAATAATGGCCCAATGATGAAAATAAGTTCTTTTACATTCCTTAATGAATGATGAACACAAAAATCCTATGTTACAGTTTCTCTTTTGCAAGTACACCTTTGCATTTTCATGTAGCTTGCATTATTAGACTTCATGTTAGTTTTCATTTTTTAGGCTACATTATGAGTTTGAGAGGGTTTTCCCTTCATCTTTATTATGGACTTTTAATCAAATATGGTCATGTTTTGATCTTCATTTCCTTATCTTCTTTTGTGATCTCAATTGAAATTTCTATCTTCAACAGTTGATTGGTTTTGGAACATTTTATTATCTTCTTTCTATTTCTTTCCATATCCTCCAAACTTCTATCATCCATTTTCTTTTACCCCGCTTCTTTTCTTCTAAATCACCTTTGGGGCATAATATTTCATGCTTGATGATCTCCCTTGGTTCTATGATTCTTATACCTTTCATCTTACATTAAGAACTTTATCTTTTGTTTGATTTGATCAAATTTATCAATTTTTTGTTTCTCCTCTATCTCATTTCGATTACGATCACAAGGGGGCAGTAATTATCAAATTCAATCTTTGATTCAGTTTTATCAATTTTATCCTTGACTTTTTCAAGTCAAAATTTATTTGTATTCTTTGCCCTGATGTGTTCCCGATTTGACCACACATCTGGGTTGTTATGTGATCCCAAATTGACCTCACACTTCAATTTCTTTCTTTGACTACATGTGTTCCCAAAGTGATCACATATTAGTCAAAGAGGGGCAAATGTATGCACCCTAAAATGGTCACCTAGACTATGGGCCCCCATTATTCAATTTATCAATTTATCAAATTTCTTGAATCAATGGTGTGTAATATTTTATTAAATCAATTTAAATCAATTTCCTTGATCAAATTCAATTATTCTATTTTTCTAAGGTTGATCATTTTATCTGAAGTGTTATTTAATTAAAAGAAAATCTCTTCTTTTAATTAAATAAAATAAGTCCCCATTTAATTAAAAGAAAACCTCTCTTTTAATTAAATAATTCATCCACATTTAATTAATTAAGAGAAAAACCCCTCTTTTAATTTAATTAAATATCTCCTATTTAATTAAAAGAACTTGCTCCCTTTTAATTAAATGAAAATCCCACTTAAATATCTCTTTTTGATGAAAAAGGATATAAAATAAATTCTTTTATTTAATTTTGCTACACTTAAATGCACATATTTCTAAGTGGGACTTCTCTTTCCACTTTCTTCTCAACCACTCCTCTTTTCTCATTGGTGGATCCTTATTTCAAATGGATAATTATTTCTCCACCCTTGATTAAATCTTTTTCCTCTCAATCTAGATCGTCCAATCTTCTTTATAAGGGAGAGCCATCTCCTCATTTTGGATACCCATGATTATGCTATTGTTATGCTGTAGGATTGGAGAGAAAATTTTGAAGGAGTTTTGAATGCTAAATCTTTTGTGGAGAACTTCTATCTTCTTGTCTCATTCTCTCTTGCACTCACGACTTTCATCATGGGCTTTTATCATTGCATTTGCATATTAGTTTAGACTCATATTTATTTTTTATAGATTAGTATTGCATTGTTATTACATTTCCTTTCTTGCATTGTTTGGCATTGTCATCATATAGATTAGTTTTCATTTTCATTTGCATGTATATTTTTGGATCCTTGAATCTCTTGTTTCATGGTGTACTTGCATGGACACAAACTAGGTCAAGCTGAGGGCCTCCATTACAAACCCTTGCACTCCATGAATAGAGAGCTACGAGTCCCTATTCAAGACCTCTTTTTGAAGTAATCTTGGATATAATGACTCATAGAAATGTTCTCACATTTTAGGCATACATTTTTGGCGCCCACTTTTTTTTTTCTTTTTGAGATACATCAAAGAACTTATTACTAAGATGATCATTTTTTCAAAACATTTTTCAACTTTTAGTATTTTCACAGTATATCATTTTTTTGGATTTTTTGAAATATATCATTTTTTTTGTATTTTTTTAGAATAAATAAATATGAAAAAATGATATTTATATGTTGAATTTGGAGTTAGCACCGATTGATTGGTTACAAGTGCTCATGGATAGTCAGAGACGATGATGATGTTGATTTCTCCTGATTAGAGACGTGTTTGTTGGGACAGTTGATGATTTCAGCAGAAAGTTTGAAGGGCATTCATCTAATATGGACTTTAGAGGAGATTGTTCTTAGATGAGTCTTGGTTGGAGACTTGGATATCTTGATGATAATTCTCATTCCCCACTCTTGGTCTAATTAGCAATTTTGTTACTTGAGAGGTATAGCCCATTATTTCTCTTAGGAGCACTATGTTTATGCTTGTCTTTCATGGGTATGGATCTTTAGCTATGGTACATGTCTTATTTCTAGAGGGTTCATTTGAGGGATTTTTTAGCATTGGTTATCTCCTTTTGCATATGTTTTTATGTTATTTGAGTTTGGGAGATCGTTCTATAGTGGGCATATTCCTTAAATTAGGAATGGTTTATGAGTTGATCTTCTTTGTAAGAGATTTACATCCATCATTAGTTATATGGTATGGTTTGGGTGTTTTTGAGGCTTCTTGTTGGGGTTTTATGAAGGAGATCATACTTGCACAATTTACATATAGAGGTGTGTGTAGAAGGACATGATACATGTTATTATTTGTAAGGTTTCTCTTTGGTCTTAGCAATCTTCTTGAATGTTCAGTTTTACTTACATTGGATTTGAAATTGGTTAGAGATTGTGATCACTAGTTTGTGCTCATGTATTTCATGTGAGAGATGACATGGTTATTCCTTTATCTCTTTCCTCTATTGGTTGTGGAGAACTTGGGAGACTATTGGAGATTTCTTATGAGAGTTGTTCTTGCAAATTATTGGTTTATATGTTGTGGGTGTCCTTGAGACTATATGGATTCACTTCTTTGAGATGTTGTGAGTGAACTGGTTATAAATTTGATATTATCTTTTGCAATGAGATCTTCTTGGTATTTATGTGGCAAGTATTACTCTTTAGGCTTGAGATTGTAGGTTACAGATTGCATATTTTGATAATGTGAGATTCACTTGGTACACCTTTGGAGATATAGATAGTTGGATGTGTTTGGCACTTGTTGTGGGTGATATTTTAGCTATGGATATTTTGACAACTATAGATACATGTTATTACCTTTGGATCAGGTTTTTGTGCTTGGCATTTTAATTGGTACAAGATTTTATGATCTTCTAATGTGATAGGTTGGGTGGCTTTCCGTTTGGATGGCTTCTATGTATGTCTAGTGGCAATGGCATGATAGGAGGTGGCTTCATTCATGTTTGAGATGCTAGATACATTGATTTCATTGTGGATACTAGGATGGAGCACACAATGTACTTTGATCCATGATGGTGGATGTGTTGGGAGGGATTGTTCCCTTGTTCATTTATGTGGCTATGGATTGACCTTATGAAATGTATACAACAAGTGGGAGATTGTTGATATATTGGGTGTTGTACACATTGCATAATATTTTTATATTGTATTATTTTATTTTATTATGTAATGTTCCACCTAGCTAGACATGCAACATGTAAGGATTCCCATGGAATATACTTGATGAGTTGTATTCTACAATTAAGATAATATTTCATGTGATTATTTAATATTGTGGAAAAGAATTAAATATCCAATATAAATGTGGGGTCAATGGGTTAGGTAGCATATGATTTTAGCACATGATAGTTTTGTGGGACTTGATACTATATAAGATGCCACAAGGGTAGTTATTGGTGTGAAAAGAAGGAAGCAAAAAGGGAAAGATTCGAGTGGGACAAAGCTTGATAGGTTAGCCAAGGGAGAATTTGTGAAGGTTGAAAGCATGGCATGGGATGTGTGGATTCATGCTTGTTCACATATATTGATCGGTTGTGGCTATGGCTTTGAAGACTTTTATGTTTGTATTGCAATGGTATTTTTGTTTAATAATACATGGTGATGGATGCTTTTGGATGCTAGGTTTTTCCCTCAACAAGGGTTTACCAGGGTATATCTTGTGTCACAATTTTTGTGGGTATGTTGTCTATTCTCTTGCATGTGGATTTCAATTACATATTTATTTCAAATCTATTATGGTTTATGTGGAAATGGTTATATTCTTTGTTGCAAATTTCCTTACATGTCCTCCCAAGGTTTCAATGGAATAGGCAATGGTTGACAGAGTCCAGTATTTTGACAATATCCTTTGGCCGTTTAACATATTTGACAACTCTACACAAACTTCTTCACATCATGTGACAATTGAGGCCAAAAATAATGTTAACTAATAATGGCAATGGTCTTATCTTGACCAAAGTATCCTACCATCCCTTCATTGTGTTTCTCCTTGATCAAGTTTCCCCTCGTGGAACTCATTGGAATACACAATTGACTACCCTTGAACTACATACCATCCTAAATCATGTAATCTAGCCACCTGGTTCTATCTAGAGTAACATGTTATTTAAAAGCCTTCCAAGCCTCTGCAAAGTCAAGGTCCTTAGGGTATAGATTCTTGAGTTCATCAAACCCAACCACTTCAACTTGCATTTCTATCAGTAACAACTGTCTCCTACTTAATGCATCTACAACCCTATTAGACCTTCTGCTTCTATGTTTAAATACATTTTTATAGCTTTGCATGAACTCTACCCATTTCAAATGTATTTAATTCAATTTAGTTTAGCTATTTAGGTACTACAATTTTTGATGATCAGTATATAAGAAAAAAAAAATTCGCAACAAATAATGCCTCCATTTCTTTTAGGCTTAAACTATTGCATAGAACTCTTGATCATAAATAGAATAATTCTTCTTTGCATCATTAAATTTTTCACTAAAATAAGGCAATAGGTTTACCTTCTTGGCTCAACGCAACCCCAATAACACTATCACAAGCATCGCAATCCACCTGGAGCACTTTATTGAAATCAAGAAGTGCCAACATAGGTTTCTCTATCACCTTATTTTTCAATAATTCAAAACTTGTTGCAACTCCTATAGTCCACTTGAACTCTTTTTTATCTCCATCATTGTTTCCTACTAAAATTCCTAATGAACTTCCTCTAAAAACTAGCCAAACCATGGAATGACCTCACCTTAGTGGCGAATCTTGAGTAGGCCATTCCAAGATGAACTTAAACTTCTCTAGATCCATTTTGAGACCTTCATCTAATACAACAAACCCCAAATAGACTAACTCCCTTTTGATGAAGCTGGACTTCTTCAAATTAATCAACTTATCTTCCCTCAACCTTTCAAGGATACTACAAATGTACAATGAATTTTCATCCAAAGACTTACTGAAAATTAAAATATCATTTTGATAGAAAATAAAAAATTTTCCCAAAAATTTCTTTAGTACCTCATTCATAAGCTGCATGAAGGTGCTAGAGGATTGGTTAGTCCAAAGGGAATGACTGACCACTCATATAGACCCTCCTTGGTGTTGAATGAGTCTTCCACTCATCTCCCTATCGTATCTATATATAGTGATAGCCACTCTTCAAATCTATCTTTGTGAAGTACTAAGCTCCACTCAAGTAGTCCATAAGATTATCCATCCTTGGAAAAGGAAATTGGTAATTGATGGTTATTTTATTTGTACCCTGAGAGTCTGTACACATTCTCCACTCTCCATCCTTATTTGGTGCCAGCAATATAGGTACTACACATGAAATCAGGCTCTCTCAAATCAAACCTTTCCTCAATAGCTCTTGAACTTGTCTTTTTAGCCCCAAAGTCTCAGTAGAAGTCATTCTATGAGTAGCCTTGTTAGGAAAACTAGCTCCAGGGACTAAATCTATTTGTTGACTAATTTTCCTTATTGATGGAAACCCTTCTGGAACATTATTAGAGATGACATCTCCATACTCAATAGCCCTAAAACTTCAATTTGAACTTCACTACTACCTTCCTTATCCTTTCTAGCAATTAAAGCATAACACATGTTGATGTTTCATGCCATCTAGAAATTTTCTTCCATTGACAAGACATACCCTAGCACTACTGCATACCTTTTCACCATTCGTTATTAAGGGCTTTAATCTGTAGCGGACTCCATCCTTTTTCAGAGAGTATGTATTTGCATGAGTATCATGTATAGAATGCTTATCAAAATACCATGACCTTCCCAATAGTAAATGGTAGCAAATGATTGGGATGATATCATAGAGAGCCTCATCATGAAAACTGCCAATATTGAAGTTTACCATACATTTCTCACTAACCAAGACCTTATGATCATCCTCCACCCAAGAAATTTGATAGGGATGAGGATGTTTCTCCCTCTTGAGCTTTAGCTTTGAGACCATCTCCTCTACGACCAAGTTGTCAATGCTCCCACCATCAATAATCACATATCAATAATTACCCTCACACTTGCAGCTAGTACAAAAAAAAATCCTTCATTGTCTAGGTCTAGTCTCACTGCTTAGCAAGATCCTTTCATTATCCAAAGCCTCTCCTCTTTTTGTGTCCCTTAAATGTGATGATTGTTCATCATCATTGACATGAGAAACCCTTGCTTGACCATCAACTCTACTATCTTTCCTTCCTTGGTATTGAGTGCATTCATAGGCATGATGACCTTCTTCATTGAAATGAAAGCAAGTACCACTTAAGCCTCCTCTATTGATCTCCTCTATTGATCTCAGATTGGTTTTGACAAGTGAATGTCAACACATTTAAGTTACTTACTTAGTTCATGTCGAACAAGTAACATATGTTAAACAAATCATAGACCAAGCTAAGTCATAGTGAGTGCCAAGCCACTCATGTGTTGAGTCACTCAAGTGCCAAGAAAATAGTATATGTTGAGCGATATAAGAGATGAGTAAATAGTGGATGTCGAGAAATGTAAGCATCAAATCACAACAAAAATATTAGTAAATGCTGAGCATTAGAAACTTCAGATGCCGAGTGACACAGTTTTGACATATTTGTTTGTAATGTCACAAACAACTATGTAAACCATGATTGAGCTGACTTAAAATTGAATTTTGATATTTTGGAGATAAGGATGAATCTCCAGTTGGATTCCCTATAAAAATAAATGTAGCCAAAAAAAAAATGGGAAGGATTAAGTAGAAAAATTGATGAATGTCATCCATAGATTCATACCTAACTCTAAGTCACTAAGCCTTCTTAAGGAGGATGAAACCATAAACTCTCTATTAATGAGTGTGTAAGGAAATGTAGGAGCAAAGAGAGATGTTTGCATATGCAAATAGAGCATTCATGGTTTCTTAGAAGTTATGAAGTGAGATTGAATAGCATAATTAGTTAAAGTAGAAGAGAGGATAGAGAAAAGTGTATGGCATAGAGACATCGAATCGAGAAGTATGAAGAAGACAAATTTTTAGAGGTGATTTGTTATCAGGAAAACAAGTGCTAACCATAGGATCAAAGCTAAGACATTCTAACATGTGATTTCAATCAAAATTTCTTAACAGAGTAGTACTAATAGTCTATATGAAATCCTTTAATAGGGTGCTTACATAATTTTGAGTTAAAGTCCTTTAACAAGGCACAATTCTAACAAGTTGTTGAAATCCTCTAACAAGGTGAGACCTAACAGTCTTTGTAAGCCTTTCACAAGGCAGACGTTTCAAAGGGTAGATCAAGACTCATGATCAAGACATTATAACATTTATTGGATACACTTTATTACTATAGTAGTGAAGATTCGTAGTTGTCTTCCCCACCCAAGTTTTACCTTCTCACTTGGAGGGGTTTTGTATAATCATATCTAGTATTATGTGTGTGAATGCTTATATATTTACATGATTTAGATGTATATGCTTTACATGTTATTTCAGTTTACTCATTGAATTTCTAAGATAGATGTGTGGTGAAGGTTTTATGGGTCCAAGTTTAAACTACTAGTTCAACCCCCACCCCAGAAGTTTACCTTTTGCATTGTATTTTCAACAATTGTATCAAAGCCTTGTTCTCTAAAAGAGATGCTTTATAGCTTTGAGGAAAGATATTTAAATGGAAGTCTACAATTTGGGAAAGACTATTGAGAAATAGAAGATTGAAATACATCTCATACTACATCAAATGAATCAAGCAAGAGAACACCTAAAGAATTTTTTGAAGAGAAGGAAAGAGATTATCATTGCAAAGAATGACACACAATACAAAGAGATAGGCACCACTAAGCTATTTGCAGATGGAAACTCAAATGAATTTGATGTAGTAGTTTCAAAACTAATGAAAAAGAATAGAGCCCAAGTAGAGAAAATTAGAAATCTCAAATTAGAGCAAGAATCACAAGCTATACTACTATGTGAAGTAGGTGAACAAAAGAAGAAAGCCACGGAAGACAAAGCCCTGATTAAAGAAGACAAAAAGGTTTTGGCCAATACAATGGAAGAGAAATCATTAGAAATAACCAAGATTTCAAACATGGAATTAGATACTCTAAGTCAAGTGATGAATCTCAACACTAGATTCATACCTAACCCTAAGTCACTAAGTCTTCTTAAGGAGTATGAAACCCTAAACTCTCTATGAATATCTGAGTAAGAAATTGAAGAAGCAAAGAGAGAAGTTTGCATGCACAAATAGAGCATTCATGCTGGCTTAGAAGTTATGAAGTGAGATTGAATAGTAGAATCAATTAGAGTAAAACAAAGGATAGAGAAAAGTATACACCATAGAGACATATGATCAAGATGCATAAAGAAGACAAATGTTTAGAGGTGATTTTTTATTAGGCAAACAAGTGCTAACCACAAGATCAAAGTTGAGACATTCTAACAGGTTACTTTAGTCAAATTCTCTTATACAGTAGTCCTAATAGGTTGTATGAAATCCTTTAATAGGGTGCTTATTAATTGTGAGTTAAAGTCAATTAACAAGGAACACTTCTAATAGGGTGTTGAAATCCTCGAACAAGGTGAGACCTAACAATATTTGTAAGCCTTTAATAGGATAGACCTTTCATAGGGTAGATCATGACTCATGATCAAAACATTGTAACCTTTATTAGATACACTATATTACTGTAGTAGTGAAGATTTTTGGGTGTCATCCCCACCCCAATTTTAACTTCTCTCTTGGAGGGTTTCTATGTAATCATATCTAGTGTTATGTCTATGAATTCTTATGTCTTTAAATGATTTAGATGTATATGATTTACATGTTATTTCAGTTTACTCATTGAATGTCTGAGATAGATGTGTGGCGAAAGATTTATGGGTCCAAGTTTAAACTACTAATTCTTCCCCCCACCCCCCCTCCCCCCATATATTTACCTTTCCTATTGTATTTCCAAAATCCTCTTCCTAAACCTTTTCCACATCCTCTACCTCTTCCTCTTTGATCTCCAAAGTTTTGATCAAAGGAGTGATTGAAACCCTCGTTCCTCTGGTTTTTGGTGGTACCCACATCTTCATTTTTCTTCTGGTTCTCATTTCGGCCTCCAAATGACCTACCATTGCCCCTTCCTCCTTTACTATGCCCTCTTTTCCTTCAATCAAAGTTTTTATTTAAACTTCTTCTCAACTCACAAGGAAAATTGGAATGCCTCTTCAATGTTAGTCACTCTAATGAGACTTAAGTCCTCCTAAATGCTAGTTCTTAACCCATTAAGGTAACATGAAAAATTCTCCTCATTTGCTTCCACATGCCCTACACTAATAAGGACTTAGTAAAACTCTTCTATGTATATCTATATATATTTTCTTGCTTGCTTTAACCCTTGTATCTTCTTGAACAAATCAAGCTCGTAATCAACAAGAATGAACTAGTTCTTTAGTTGTCCACCATGCGATCCCATCTTATGATTTTATTCTTTCCTCTTTTTCTTTCTAGTTGGACCTCTTGCCACCAAATTTTGGCATGGCCTTTCATTGTGACCATTGAAAACTTTACCCTATTAGGGTCCTTGATATCATCACACTAAAAAAATTCCTCAACCTCATTGATCCAATCGATCAACTCATCTGATTTTAGATTTTTTGAGAACATGCCAACACCAATTTTAGGTCTTTTTCCTAGCTTTGCAATTGCCCTAAAAAGCTTATCCTCCACCTAGTTTAGGAATTATTTGTCTCCTTCCCTTTCCTAGACAATATTTCCCTCTTCATTTTCCTCCTCAATTTTGTCATCTATGACAATATTGATCCCTCTACAAATCTCCTCATGCAATGCTTGAGCTTGTCTTTGGAGGGCTCTAACCTCAAGAGGAAAAACTTTGGCCCTTCCACCACACTCCCTTCATGGAGAAATATTCTTGCTATATCAAAACCCACAACCACACAAACTTGGTGCAAACTTCTTCACAATTGGTGCTCTATTTACACACTCAAAAAAACCTACTCTAATACCACTTGATGAGGGAACAACCCAAGAAAAAATGAACTCAATAGGAAAAGGGGAATATTATTATCAAAAGTGATATGCTATTACATTTAGTACAACAAAAATAGACACCACAACATGCCCTATGGGCTTACAATGTTATCAGATTCTAGAGAAAACCCTTCTCATAGTACCTTCTCCCAAACTTTGTCGAAAAACTATGTTTACAATGCTAGAAATGACCTTCAATAACCCAAATTAGGTTTAGGGTTAGGAGTAAATTTTAAAATATGCCATTTGGAATCAACCTCAAAAATAGAAGGTTCTAGAAGACACGTCAGGAGTTGGTGCAAAATTAGAAGAATCCAAAAATGGTAGTGCAAATTCTAAGAGGCGTAACTTTTGATCTACGACTCTGATTGACAAACCAATTACATTTTTGGAAAGATATCTAAGTTCTCTATAGCCTTATAGAAAGATTCCCTTTTATAAATTTTTTTGGGCCCTTACAAGTCCTTTTAGTACCTCAAATCTGACTTTGAAGCACTCTTAAGGGGTCTCTAAGCAACTTAAAAATGTAATAACTTTCAAACTGTAAAGCCTTTTGATCTGATTCTTTTTATAGAGTGCTTTAAATTACAAGAATAATCATCCCTCCAACTTAAAACCTCTAACTCATCATAATTATGGCTCAATTACAAAATAATCCATTTTCTACATTCACACATATCCCAAGGTGCTCAAAAAATCTAACATAGAAAATCAATAGTGGAACTATGAGAGTTGGAATCTTTATTTCACCCAAATCGATATCCAAAACTAAAAACACATTAAATAGAAACTAATACTAAGAATATATTTGGGTGACACAAGATTTCTGTTGCACTACTTTATGGTCCTACATCAAGTATACATCTCTTCATATAATCAACTTCTGGGCTAACTCTTCATGAATCCTTGTAGATGGTCTGAGAATGACATTAAGAGTAGTAAAGAAGGAATGAGGATATCCATTCACCACTACATCCAATCATCCAACATTATCCACAATGAAAAATGCAATTCCCAAGATGTTGACTCCATTACCTCACCACAAATTATGATGTCCACTAGTTTGGTGCCCTATTACTTGAGATCCTTAATGGGTAGAGGCAATGAAAACATAATTTACAAGTATCATAGATACCATTCAATGACTTCAATGCTAGGTTGGGGAAAACTTTGTTTGGTGGGTCAAATTTAGTGTTGAATCTAGCGACTTCCAAAGTTGGATCCTTTGTCCTTATAACATCCACACATGCTTTTACCAAAGGACCTTGTCACTAGTGTTCCTATGACAGAATGGTTTCTTTCCCCTTTGTGTGTTGTTGTGTCTTCTCTTCATGATTGGTGCCAAATGCACCTCCTTACATAGCACATCTTAGCAACTACATTTTCTTTGTTGATTATGGTCATCACTACCTCCTAGCTATTGAACTCAAGTGGGAAACTCAAAGAAGAAATAAGATGTTTCCCTATTGTAGTCATCACTAGTGAAGACCTTAGGCATGTCTGAGCATAATCTCACATGCATAGCAATATAATATTTTTAAAAATATCATTTTGTATTTCAATTGTTTTGTGTTCGCCCTTGCCTAATGTTCTTAGTCTTCTATGAATAGCTCTCAACATCCATAACTCACTGGTGATTCTTCTTTATAGCAGTAGTAGTGTATTCCAAACCTTGTACATCTATTTGTGAAATTTCATTTAGTCTTAATGAATATTGGAAACTCCACTTTGACCATTTCCAAATCTAGTGAAATTATAGATGTTTCTTTTGGTTTCAAAAATCATGTGCGCAATACAAGAATAAAAAATGATTAGAGGTGTCATAATCCCTTTTTAAAACATCTTCAACTCTTGATGTCTAATCAATTTGATGAGAATTAGTCAATCCCCAAAGTGGGTCTGGCTAAACAAATTTTTGAACTCAAACACTTGAATTCTCAAAATGGCATATTGGACCCTTTATGTTAATGAAAATTAAAATTCATCAATGAACTAAAAATTAAAACTCATTTTATCAGTTTTTGCAAACTTTCAATCTTTTCCTGGAATGCCTTTGAGTTGGCTTAAAAGACTAACCGAAACACCTAGCTGAGCTCTAAAATCTGAGATGTTGATTCTCTACTACACATTCTCTTACCTTGTTAGATTTTTTCTCATGAAAACTTCAAGTTAAAAGGATATTGACCATCAAAGTTTCTTATTTAAAACTTCCTATAAGCAAGCATGTTAGAAAACCATAAATTGCATTTAGTTTTTGCTTTGAAAATAGGTCAAATTGACACTTGAGGGAACAAAAACTTGGGCATTGGCTCACTATTATGAGGAGAATATAAATTTTTTATTTGGACTCATGGAAAATAACTAGGCACATTTGGCGAGTGGTCAAAGTGGGCTACTTGAATTTGTTGAACTAGAAACAATGACATAAACATGATTTTCTCAAATGGAATGTACCTAGGAAAGTGTGTAGACAAATTCATCAAGACTTACAAATTGGCACACTTAAATAATTTTCAAGCTAAAACATAGTGGTATAGTCAACTTGGTTTCACCTATCATGGATTTAGTGTTATGACATCCCAACCAAGGCTACTAATCAATCTGCACTTTATGAAAGTAGTAAAACTTTAGAAATTCCATTTGGAATCACGTTTAAAAATAGATCAAATAGATTTTTCATAGGCTCAAATCTAGAATATAGAAATTATCTAAACCCTATAATGTAATGTAAAAAGGAATTTTCTCACTTTGGTCAACTAGGTCAAAGTTACAACTACTCAAAAAGGATCTCCTAGAAATTTTTACAATTTACATCAGCATGACAATAATAAATAACAAACTTTGAGGGATTTAAAACCTAATAAAAACATGGTGATATGAATTTAAATTTGAAACATATGTTCTTTGATATGTGTAATAAACATTCCCAAAGGTGTGAGTCATGAAACTTTACTCAGTGAGAGATATTCACATGCAAACTAGGCTACCTGTTATTTTTTGACACTTAGGCAAAAATGCAAATTTGAACATTGCTCAAAATGGAACTCTACAGAATAACTTAGAATAAAAATTTATCTTCATGGATGCATGGATATACTAAATACAAGGTGTTAGAAACATTAAACACCTCTTAGGCCTCAAATGGACATCTGGGTAAACATGCGTTAAAGTGCACTTATAGGGCTCAGACTTTAGAATGGTACTCAAAATCAGGGCTTCAATTTTGAGTCCCAACAAGGTCAACCTTAATATAAAAGATTTACTCTAGAGTGATACAATAAGTAGAAAGTAACAGTAAGGATTGATCTAATAACAAATTACAACTCACTTGCAGATTATAGATCTTTGTTTTAGTCCTCCATTTTGCTTGGCTTTCACAAACTTCAGTTCTAATAGCTTTTTCACCCTTCAAGAATTCATATTCTTAAGCCTTCTTTCTTTGATTTCCAATAGAAGTATCTACTATTTAGCCATTGAATGAAGTAATACCCTAGACTCCTTTTCTTCCTTAGGTTTTCACACATGACAACCTTAGTTCTGGCCAACACTCTCTATAAATAGAGATTTAAGATCTTTCTTTGTTCAACCTCAATCAACCATTTTAGGGTTAGGTAGGATTAGGTAGGATATAATGAATCTATCCACTTTCTCATTTGGTTCCTATATAAACTTCTCCCTCAATCCTCTTTGAATTCACCACAAAATGGTTTACCTTGAATTTTGTGCCACTAGCTCATCATAGTTATCTTCCACATGCTTTACAAAATTCAAGAAAACAAAATAGTTAGCTTAGATTTTTCAAATCTATGATTTCACATGAATATTAGCACTCAGTATCAAAATTCTATCACTTAGCTTCCATGTTGTTCTTCCACTTGTCTTACACTAGATAACTCAAGAAACACTAAGTTCAATTGGCATATACTAAATCTTCACTTTTCTGAACTCCAACTAATTTTATGCTCATCTTGCACTTACTTTGTTTGGCACCTACTATCCACTCAGTCAAGCTTGGAAAATTCAATTATTCTTACTTGTTCTTCTGGACTTAATCAATGTATCCATCCTTTGTAGCCTGAAGTATATAATCAATACACTATGTCATCACTGTCTTGACTAAGCTTTGTACTCCATTTTCTTACCATAGCTCAACCTTTTCTCTAAGTTCTCTTTTTTATCATATTTGATCAAATCCTCCTCATCAATAAAACCAATGATAGTACTCAAATCAACTAAGTAGTCGTGTTACCAAATAATACCAAGTTTGACATCAGCAACAAAACAATGATTGAAACATTACATGTTCTTCACTTCAAAGCAATCTTATATGAAAAATCTCCCTCTTTGGCATTGATCACAAAAAATTACCAACAACAATACCAAAATGAAAAATATTCTTTGTATTGAAATCTCTCTCTCTATCATCAACTTTGTATAGGCTACAAAATTTTATTCTGATCAAAAAACAATCAACTCATCCTTATGACTCCCTCTTTATCACTCCTTTTTGATATTTAGGTATCTCTACACTATTCTTATATCTCCCTTAGCAGTATCTCACTTGTACTAGGTAGATGTATCTTTTAGTCATTTCTTCTTCTTTTGTAAACATCATGTACATCATCTCCCTTTAAGTAGATATTTCATGCTCTGATCTTATATCCTTTTTCTTATATCTCCATCTTTGATAATGATGCCAAAGACTTGTTATCTCAATATGTAGATGTTAACAATTTTAGTTTCTCCCTTCTATCACCTTTCTTGTGGCTGATCTATTTTTCCAATTTTCTCATTACTTTAGGAAGCTCCTAAAGTAAGATCAACTGTATCAATGTGTAAGATACAACATCTAGCTCCAGTTGATGTAGGTCACTACTTAGCTTTTCAAGAAGCTTTGGATAGGGGTCTCACACCTATTTTACCTCTTAGATACTCATGAACATCCTTAGGTAATTCTTTGGTGAAGATAACAGCTATATGCCCTTTAGTATTCACATATTCCATCTTCACTTCGTTGCCTTGAACTAACTCTCTTAAGTAATGATACTTTGTTGTAATGTTCTTAGTCTTTGTGTGAATCATAGGGTTCTTTGATATATTTATAGCATTTGTATAATCACAATAAAATATCATTAGTTTAGTGATTTCTTCCTTCATATCTTTGAGTAGTTGTTTCATCCATACAATGTTTGTATAATTTACTACAATAGCAACATATTTAGCCTCAACAATAGATTGAGATATGCAATTTTGTTTCTTGTTTGTCCAAGTAACCAACCTCTTTCCTAAGAAAAATTTTCCTCCACTAGTGCTCTTTTTATCATTAATGTTTTCTACCTAATCAACATCAGTATAGGCTCTCAACTTGAATTTTTCATTTTTCTTGTAGTATAGACCAGAGTCTTTTGTTCCTTTTAGATATTTGATTATTCTCTTTAGATTAGTAGATAATCTTGCAACTATCCCAATAGATAATGCAATGTCATGTCTACTATGTACTACATATTACAATTTCTCAACCATAGACCTATACAATGTTTGATTCACACCAGTTGAATCATCATTCTTTGACAACTTGTATCCTATCATCATAGGTGTGCTAAATGGGTTTGAATCTTCCAATCCAAAAGTTTTTAATATTTACTTTACATACTTACACTGAGTGATGTATATACCATATTTTACTTGATATACTTGCAAACCAGCAAAGAACTTGATGTCTCCAAACATAGACATATAAAATTATTTCTTCATTTCATTTGCAAATTCTTTACATAATCCATCTTGACCTCTAAATATGATATCGTCAACAAAAATTTTAGATAGTAAAATACCTTTACCACCTCTTGTCTTCAAGTATAAATTGTTGTTATCATCAGTCCTCTCAAATCCAATCTTCATAAGATAATTGTGAATTCTTTCATGCCATGCTCTTAGTGCTTGCTTTAAACTATATAAAGCTTTGTGTAGTCTACATACCATGTTCTTGTTGTTAGCATCAAAAAATCCTTCTAGTTGTTCTGTGTAAACCTCTTCTTTTAATATCTCATTTAGAAATGTAGATTTCACATCCATTTGATAAACATTGAAACATTTGTACATAGGGTAATCAAGCAGAGTTCTTAATCCTTCCAATCTTGTAACAATGGAAAATGTTTCTTCACAGTCTATCCCTTCTTCTTGTCCATACTATTTGCAAACTAATCTTTCCTTATTCCTTTTGATTTCACCATTTTCATCTAATTTGTTTCTATACACCCACTTGGTTCCAATCACATTCTTATCTTTTGGTCTAGGAACTAAAGTCCATGTCTTGTTTTTCTAAATCCATTCAATCTCTTCTCTCATGGATTTACTCCAATCCTCATTGTCTAAGGCATCTTTCATTGACTTAAGTTCATGCATGCTCAACAAACACGTATCATTTCTCAACATTTTCCATGTCATTGGTCTAGCATCTTTATCTCCAATAATTTTTGTAGTAGGGTAATGTCTTTTGAAATACTTTGACATAATTGGTTCTACTCTTCTTTCCTCATTATGTTTGTCAACTTTTGAATCACTATGTACTTATCTTTTAGGTAATTCAACATCTATTTCATGTACACTAATCTTAGAATCAAAATGTGCCTCAACTTCATTCTGCAACTCAATACCTAATTGTAGCTTGATTCCTGAATGTAACTTGGCATTCATTGTATGTGACTCAACAATTACTAAAAATTTCTATTGATTTGCAACTAGATTTACAACATCTTCATCAATAGACATACCTTCATAAAAGTATACAAAAGATTTGTATTCCTCAAGTTCCTTCATAGGTTCATCCTCAAGTTCCTCTATATATTCATCAAACATCACATTTTCACTTTCCACAAATTTGTTATTGTTAGTATTTAAACACTTATAAGCTTTAATTCTTGTGGAATAGCCATGGAATATACCTTCTTCACTTTTAGCATCTATTTTACCATTTTTTGAAATCTTTAAGAATATAGTACTTTCTTCAAAATACCTTAAAATATTTTACATTAGGTGATTATCCATACCATAATTCAAAAGATGTTGACTAAGTGGCTTACATGACATGCACATGGTCCAAGGTATAGACAACTATTCCTACAGTCTCTCACCAGTATTTCAAAGAAAAATTCTTCTTTATCAGGATTTTCCTAGTGCAATCCATTACATATATGTTCCTCCTTTCAGAATTTCCATTTTGTGGAGGGGTCCTAATTGCAAATGCATGCCTTTTGATTCCTTTGTCATTATAGAATATCTCAAACTCATTTAGGATGTAAATTCTCCTCCTCTATCATATCTCAGACATTTTAGGTTTTTACTTGCTTCATTTTCAACTCTTTCTAAGTACCTCTTAAACATTTGGAAAGAGTCAAATTTCTATTTTAGAAACATAACTATCATCATTGTAGAATAATCATCAACAAATAGCATAATGTACTTTTCATCCTTGTAGCTTTTCACATTAACTAGTCCACACAATTCAGTATGAACAATCTCCAAAATTCCTTTAGCAGTGTGTCTTACTCTTAAAATTCCTTTAGAAATGTGTCTTACTCTTAAAATTATATTGTCAGGTTTCTTCAACTTAGGCAAACCTATGACTCTACTCATGTTACTAATACTAACCAAATTATAAAAATTAACAAGACATAACCTCTTGTGTCATAACCACACATCATCAAATTCTACAATAGGACAAGTAGAATCTTTCATATTAAAATATAATACATTACTTCTAGTTTGATCACCTTTCCCAATTAGTTTCCCATCAGTATCATAGATCATAGCTATCTTGTTCTCAAACTCAACCTTGCATCCTGAACTATTCAATTGTGAAACACTCAAAAAATTGTAGTTAAGTCCTTCAACATAATAAGAATTGTCACATAAAATAATTTCTATGAGTTTTTTAGATCCTTTTCCTTTTATCAAACATGGTACATCATTACCAAACCTTACACTATTTCCATCATAATAATTCAGGGTAATAAACTTACTTTTATCTCAAGTCATGCAATGTGACCACCCACTATCAATGATCCCCTATCATTTTTGTTCACACAAGACACCAGTGTAGTTTCGTCATCCTTCATTACAACATACACCACTTCATCATCATGAACATCAAATCCATCTTTGGTTTCATCTTCTACAATGTAGCAAGACTTCTTGCCTTTGTCTTTGTAATATTTGTTGTCCTCATCTCTTTTACTTCTATATTTGTCTCCATTTTTATAGTTCTTCTTCTATGGACATCTAGCAGCAATATGACCAACCTCATTGCAATTAAAACACATGATAGATAACTTATGTTTGAATTTTCCTTTGCCTCTATGAAATTTGATTGCTAGCAATGCTTAAAGTTGTTCTACATGCTCCTCATTTGTGTCATTGTCACTAGAAACATATTTAACCTTTTTCTTCCTCTTCTTCTCCTTAGGTTCCTTTAATCATAGCTTAGCATTGAAATTAGATACAACATTTTTAGATTTGAAATTATCAAAATTAGAGAGCTTAAAGGTAGTAAGCCTACCTATTGAACCTTCCAGAGTTAGATTAGAACCTAGTATACATCTCAGTTCTTGTATGGTAAAAACTCTAATAGCATAGATGAGTAGCATTCTTAGTACTTTACTCAATATAGTATCATCATCTATCTTACCAGTAGCTCCTCTTATAGCATTAACAACATCTTATATTCTAGAGCAATATTGAGCAACATTTTCACCTTCTTCCATTCTCACGTGATCAAACTTACCTCTAAGACTTTCACATTTGTCTCTAAGAACATTTTGGTCTCCTCCATAAATGGTGTGAAGAGCATCCCACATCTTATTTACACTATCAAAACCCTCGATATCATCAAAATCAAACTAACTTAGGGCAGAGGAAATCTCCAACATTTCTTGGTTGTGTTCTTTCTTCTTTTCTAGATCTTCAGTAGTTAGGGCTCCAATAGGATCAACATGCTTAGTGATGATGGTAGATTGTGCATGATCTCCAAGACCTCCTAGGTGTAGCTTAATCAGACTTTTCCATGTAGGGAAGTTTTCCTTGTTAAGCATGGGTACTTGTCTTTTTGACATCTTGATCTTTTTGTCCTAGCACCTTCAAAAAAGTTGTCTTAAGAAAATGGCTCTGATACCAATTGTTGGAATTCTCTAGAATAATTGGGGCGAGGGGGAGAATTAGTTATCCAAGGTCCAGATGTATAGATAAATCTTTTCACAGCTTAGTGAACCCATATCCATAAAGAAATTATATGCATGTATCCATTAGATCATACAATACTAAAACTTGTAGGTTAATATTCTAGGTCAAAATATCTCTATAGAAATGTAAACATGAAACATAATAGATTTAAAAAAACATTTGACACATGGCTTTTATGTGGAAACCCAATTTGAGAAAAACCATCAATAACATGCTACTAAATTCTCACTCTTCTGAAATGATTCCCTATGAAAGGCTAACCCTATTATAAGTTACAATACACATTGTTAAATGTGATTTAGTTAGAATATTTCAATCACCCTATTAGGAGTGAACCTTGTTAGAGGATTTTAGATCATTCACTTGGAATCTCACCAGATCAAAGGATGTGCAAATGACTATTAGGTAAACCTTAATCTAAAGGATTTATCCTAGACTGATACAATAATTAGAAAGTAACAATAATCACTTGCAAAGTAAAAATCTTTGTTCCAGTCTCTATCCTACTTAGCTTTCACACACTTCAGTTCTGATAACTTATGCACCCTTCAAGCATTCATACTCTTAATCCTTCTTTCTTTTCTTTCCAATAATAGTCTCTACTATCTAGCCACTGAATGAGGAAATACCCTAGACTACTTGTCTTCCTTAGGTTTTTGCACATGAGAGCCTTAGCTTTTGACTAGCTCTCTCTATAAATAGAGATTTAAGATCTTTTGTCATTCAATCTCAATTGTCCATTTTAGGTTTAGGTAAGATTAGATAGAATAGAATGAATCTAACCAATTTTTCATTTGGCTCATCTAGAAGGGTGAATTCACAAAATTAGGTCGCAATTCTACAGAAGGTAATTCCGCAGAACGAGACCTCTTTAGAAATGGGTACTCAATTTATGGTTCAGGTGCCCGATCTATATTTAAAACTTGGGTACCTAATTTTTTTAATATGGATTAGGTACCCAAAGTGCAAATTTAAAATTGGGTACCCATTTCTAGAAATCATGTACTTGATTTCCAAAAACTATAAAACTTTCCTTTTTGGGGGGATTATATTCATTTTCATTGGCATCATAAATGGGAGCTTGATTTAAAATTAGAAATGCGAGTTCATTTTTGGATTTCTACTAACCCCCATTGTTGTTCTTCAATGTACTAGGTATTTTACTTTGTTTTCTAGTATTTTATTTTATTATTTTTAGTTTTATGCTTTATAATTCTATCAATTTATTTCTTTTTTCATGTTTAATAGTTTTACATTTAGATTATTATATCAGTTAATTTAAAAAAATAAACATTTGTTCATTTAAATAGTTTTGTTTCTATTCATTTTAATGGTTGTTTTATAGATGTCCATTTAAAAAATATTAAATTTTAGATGTTTTGGTGTATTTAATAAAAGTTCTAGTGATAAATGATTAGATAGATGTAAATTAGATTGTTTAAACATGTAATTACATTTATGTTTTAGATTTATCTCTGTTGTCACAAAGGTTTGCACCCATGTCCAAAGTTTCTACCTAAGGACAACATTGTGAAACATGGAAACAACCTTCAAGCTGTGGAACTTGAACTATGAGGTTGAGTCTTCAGAGAAGGCCAACTTCCTTTACTATCAGGGTGCACCTAACTACTCTTGGAGAGGAAAAGGGAGAAGGAATGCATGAAAAGAAAATCTACCTATTCTAATCTAAGGGGCTAATGCACCAAAATAGAGTGTTTGAACCAATCTCTACCCATACATGCACTATTGAACCATCATGACTCAAAAAGATATACAAATTCAGACTTGCTTTAATCTAACAATCACATGCAGATCAAGAAAACAAACTAAATGACACAAGGAATGAGAAGATTCACTTATATATCATTCACAGGCCAAAAGAGATACAGTCATGCAGATTGCGGATCTCTACAAAACACCAATGAGAGGCAAATAGCTCTTGCACTTTCACATTAATGGCTGAAGGAGATAAGGCAGAATGTCATACAGTTCAGAGGCAAAGGAAATTTACACTAAAGTTGCAAAGCAATATCAGAGAAGTTAGAGAAGATTCAACCCATTTAAAATTTACAAAAATTGCCTTTATAGTTCAAGCATAACTAAAATTACTCTACAACCACTGCCATTAAGTCGTACCAAGAACAATCATGTAGATCTGAAGGACATCCAATCTAAATATAGATCCAGATGCAATGATATCTGATCTCCATTGAAATAAGGCCCCAAGAAGACAAAAACAACACCATTAAATTGTTTGACCAAGTAGACAGATCAGATTAGAGGTGATAGATCATTTTCTTGTGTTCACTAAGTTCAGCATTCATTTGAGGATGGTTGGAATTGATCACAAGGATCAGATTGTGTAAAGAACCTCAAATTCCCTTGTTCCTCTCTTATGAATCAATGAAGATCAGCAGGTCAACCTAACTCTGCAAGCAAAAAAGGCCACATGGACCAATCAGTTCATTCTGTTCTGCAACCCCACAATGTCCCCACGTGGTTGGCCAATTAACTGTGATGCCTCCTCAAAGTCTTGACTTTGACAGTCACATAACTGCCAGCCCAACTCTCGATGCTATCTATTAATACCTTGGCCGGGCCCACTAGGACACATGTTGCTTAGGTGTTTCCCCATAATGTCTAACTTCCCTATAACTTCATAATGCAGGAAAGCCCTAATCGTTGATCTCTGTGAGATCAATGATCATGAAAGATCCCCATACTATGTGATGTCCCCTTCTAGCTAGAGACATCACTTTAGCTGGTGATTAGCCTATCAGAGACCCTCGTAGGCTAATAAGATTGGATAGAGGGTCACCTTGGTGTGGAGATCCTCCAAGGACTAGAGCAGAGTACTCTTCTGGGTTGCCAGAGTTTGTTTATGATGAGTTTTCCTTTGAGTTTGGCTTGGTCAGGCTCTTTTTAGCAGTTTTGGAGTTATAAAGATAGACCCCTACTATTTTTAGAAAAGGGGTATGGTCATATGCAGTTCTATCATGTAGGCTCCCAGTCCAAATGACATTCAAAAATTTTGAGTAATAATGGAGATATTAATGTTTATTTAGTTAAAATAAACATTATTGGTTTTGAGCCTATATTGTTAAGTTATAATATATAACTTAAGTGAGGGTCATGATATCATAAAAGGGGCCATCGTTTCAATTAATTGTGGGTCCAAGCTTATGGAAAAATTAAAAGGGTTTTTCTAAGTTTTAATGTAATAACATTTTTTTATGTTATTATTATATCTTTTATCCCACATTGAGCGTGGAGACTCATTCTAGAGTTGAGGAGTCCTTATAAACAAACATTGTCTTCCTTCAAGAGCAGGTTATGAGAATTGCTTAAAAAATTTGCCTTGTGAAATTTCTTGAAGTTGTGGCAACAAGGGTTTCTACAAGTTTAAGAAGAATTCAGACTGTGGAGAACGTAGTATCTTCAGAGTTTATGCAATTTGAGGCTGTGAAATATCACTTGAATTTTTCCTGTGAGTTGACTTCATTCTAGAGTCAATATTGTGTTTCAGTAGGGAAAAAGTGGATGAATCTGTTTACAAGTTGGAAGGGGTTATAATAGCAGCTACAGTGCTGTGAATAGTACAGTGCTACAATGAATTAAAAATTAGAGATTTACTATTGTGGTTTTTGATAGGCACTGCCCAAGGAGGAAGCAACCAGCAGCGTGGTTGCATATCGGAGACAAAAATCAGGTTTTTTCAACTATTAATGATGATCTTTTTTAATGTATGCTTCCAGCAATAAGTATTGTACAAACATTAGGAGCCATTTGAATAAATGAATTTGATTAGCATTATAATCATATTTGAGTTATAATTTGAGGTAGATTAGTTTTCAATATTTGTATTTTCTTTTCATCAACTCAAAAACCAAAAAATAGCTTAAAACATTCAAAACAAACCAAAAACAATTATTACACCCAGGGAAACAAACAGTGATCAGCATAGAGCCTATTTGGGGTTCTTACATTGGTATCAGAGCCTCATTCCTACCATCCCGAGGGTTTGGGGAGTCATATGCAGCCACTGGAAATTGGACCACACAGGTACCATACTCGTCGGAGAGCTCTGATTGAAAGAGAACAGTTACAGGAAATAGGAAATATGGAAGAGAGGCATGATGGTAGTCCACCTAGAAACAGGAGGAATAATGATGATCAGGATACCAGAGAATTCTACCATGCCATGGTTACAGGGCAGCAGTAGATGGCATAGGCATTACAGGCACTCAATACTATGGTAGAAAGGATGAACCCACCTGTTAGACAAAATGGGGAGCCAGGAGAACAGGGAGATAACAGGAGTGCTACAGGTAATCAGAGACCACAACGGACCCATTCCAGAATAGCTGATAGGCCTACACACCCTATATTTGTTTCGGAGGAGCCAGAAGAAGCTCCAGTAGAGGAGGCGATAGGAGACCCCATATTCGCAGATGCACTCATGGCTGCAAATGATGAATGGGAATTATTAGCTCTGCAGGTTCAGGAGAGGATGACCTTTGAACGCTTTGTAAATCAGAGGAGAGAGCATTACAGGTCACTCAGACAAGATAGGAGGCCTAGAGGTCAAAATATTGAGTTGAAGAGGGCTACAGGCAAGCTTACTATGCCTACATTTGATGGGAGTGGTAAGATGACAGCTCAAGCTTGGATTCATAAGCTTGACACATTTTTGGCACTAAGGCCAATAAAAGAGATTGAAGCTATCAAATATGCCACCTTGCATTTGGAGGGAATAGCACATGATTGGTGGTACCATGGTATGGTAACACTTCAGCATAAACAAGTAACAGAATACTAGGACTTCGTGAATAGGTTGGTTGAAAGATTTGACAAGAAAGATCCAGAGATTTACTTCTGAGACTTAGCACAGCTGAAACAAACAGGCAACTTGGAGTATTTCATTGGTGAATTTCAGTGGTTGGCAGTCATGGTGCCAAACATTTCAGAGCATAGATTGATAGTTCTTTTCATTGAGGGCCTATCCGAACCACTGAGAGGTTGGATAAAGGCATTTGATCCTATTTCTTTATAGGAAGTGATGAGAAAGGCAAGAAGTACGGAACATGCAGTCCCAACAAACAAATTTTAGTTCAAAGGAGCATCTTCTAGTAAGGATAACAAACCATTTTATAAAAAACCAGAGAGGACTGATTTTAAAATTGATTCTAAAGATAAAACTCCAGCACCTTTTGACAGGGAAACATTAAATGATTCGAGGAAGAAAAAATTATGTTTCTACTATAAGGGACCCTATGATGCAAACCATGATTGTCCTCTTAGGCCAAAGGGAAAAGCTAACAGAGTTATGTGGGCATACTATGAGGAATCAGAATCAGATAATTCAGATCAGCAGTCTGATATAGAGGAAATAGATGGTGAAAAAGAGGAAGACAAGGCTGAAAACTTGTCTAAAATGGAGTCCAAGGATGGGGAAGGAGATGGGCAACTTAGGGAAGCTCGTCTCACTAGTATTAAGCAAGAAGGGTCATTCCGGATGAGAGGAGTACTTGCTGGACAGCGAGTCATAAATTTGGTTGATACAGGTGCCACTCATATTTCATTGATGCTAGGATGGTGGAGAAGCGTGGCATACAAATAGAGGAGTTTGGGGGAATTAGAGTGAAGGTAGCGGATGGCTATGTCCTCAAATGTGATCGTAGGATCACTAGACTCCCATTGAAAGTTAATAATTATGACTTTAAGGCAGATTTTTATGTTGTACCTATGGGAGATACAGATATAGTTCTTGGGATGAGTTGGTTGCACGATATTGGTGAGTTCACTCTTAACCTCAAGGAGATGGAGATGAGGTTTAAAGTGAATGGGAAGACACATATTCTTAAGGCAATCAGGGACATTGATCTCAAGATGGTCTCTTTTCGTAAAATGGCTAGATTGATTCGACATGATTAGGTAGAGTGGGCAGCAGAGTGCATGTTGATGCCATCACAAGAGGGACAACATAAGATTGAATATCCTCCTGATATTCAGGATCTTAGAGTTAAACACTCTAAGGTTTTCAGTGACATTCCACCAGGTAGACCACCAGACAGAGGTATTGAGCACATAGTTGAGTTAGAGGAGGGGGCTAAGCCCATCATGATTACACCTTACAGGCATCCGAAGAGGTTGAAGGATGAAATTGAGAAAACCATAAAGGATTTACTTGCTATGGGCCACATTAGACCAAGTAAGTCTCCTTTTGCTTCTTCAGTGGTGTTAGTAAAGAAGAAGGATGGGACATTGAGGATGTGCATTGATTACAGAGTGCTTAATAGGAAGATGATTAAAAATAGATACCCCATTCCCAGGATCGATGAGTTGATAGATGAGCTTCACGGAGCTTGCTTCTTCTCAAAGATAGATTTGAGATCAGGTTATCACCAGATTAGAGTTAGAGAGCAGGATATCGAGAAGACAGCCTTTACATGTCATTGTGGCCATTTTGAGTTTGTAGTTATGCCATTTGGGCTAACTAACGCACCTGCTACTTTTCAGGCAACAATGAATAGGGTTTTCCATCCTCAGTTGAGGAGATTTGTACTTGTCTTCTTCGATGATATCTTGGTATATAGTAGATCTTGGGAGGAGCACTTGGTTCACCTGGACATAGTGCTGGGTATATTGGACAGAGAATCCTTGTATGCAAAGGAGTCGAAGTGTGATTTGGGCATGACAAAGTTGTTGTACTTGGGTCACATCATCAGTGCGGAGGGTGTGTGCATGGATCCTGAAAAGATTCATGCCATTGTGGAGTGGCCTTCACCGGTGAATCTTACACAGTTGAGGGGATTTCTAGGACTATGTGGTTTCTACAGAAGGTTTGTGGATGGATATTCTAGGCATGCAACACCCTTGACAGATTTGATGAGAAAGGGAGCTTTCTTGTGGACTCTTGAGGCACAGGAGTGTTTTGAGAAATTTAAGGGGTTGATTACTTCTTGTCCAGTGTTAGCATTACCAGATTTCAGCAAACCTTTTGAGCTACATTGTGATGCTTCTGGAGAGGGCATTGGAGCGGTGCTTATGCAGGAGAAGCACCCTATTGCTTATGAGAGCAGGAAATTGAGAGGGCCAGAGCGGAGCTTTAGCATATATGATAACGAGATGTTAGCCATTATGCATGCTTTGGCCAAATTCAGGCAATATTTGGTAGGTAGAAAATTTTGTATCAAAACCGACCATAATAGCCTAAGACACTTTTTGGGGCAGCGAGATCTCAATGATAGGCAACAAAAGTGGGTGAGCAAGTTACAGTCCTATGACTTTGACATTACATATTTTAAGGGGACACAAAATGTAGTTGCTGATGCCTTATCATGTAGGCCCCATTTGAGCTTACTGACAGACATATCAGAGGATTGGAGACACTTGATCCTTGCAGAGTATGCAAAGGACACTTGGGCAGCTAGATTCATAGATGGGACTATTCAGGATAGAAGATACACCCTTGTGAATGAGTTCATCATTTACAAAGGACGAATATTTTTGGTCCCAGGATCAGTAGTGAGGAGGGTGGTTTTGAAATCTTTTCATGATTCACCTATGGCAGGACATCCTAGTTTCTACAAGACATACCGATAGATTAGAGAGCGATTCACATGGAAAGGGCTCAAAGCAGAGGTACTTCAATATGTTAGGGAGTGTCCCACTTGCTAGCAGAATAAGCAAGAACACTCCTATCCAGCCGGTTTACTTCAGCCACTTCCAATTCCTGATAGGAAGTGGGAGTGTTTGTCTATGGACTTCATCACAGGACTACCTAGAGCCCAAGGCAGAGACTGCATATATGTGGTTGTGGATCACCTTACGAAGTTTGCACACTTCTTTCTGAGCACTGATACATACACTCCTACACAGGTGGTAGAGTTGTTCTTCAAAGAGATATTCAGATTACATGGCTTACCTCGAAGCATTGTAAGTGACAGAGACAGTAGGTTTATGACTCACTTTTGGTAGGAGCTATTTAGGTTGTGTGCGACAAAGCTCACTCCGAGTACTAGCTACCACCCTCAGACAGATGGTCAAACAGAGATAGTAAACAAATGGGTGGAGGGATATCTCAGAAATTATATAGCAGGGCAACAGAGGGCATGGGTAAAGTGGATTTATCTTTGTGATTATTGCTACAATACCACTTATCACATGTCTATTTAGATGTCACCCTTTATGGCCCTATATGGGTATGAGGCACCTAATTTTATGGATCTGCTTTTGAGTGATAGTAGAGTGCCCAGTGCAGGTGATTTGTTACACGAGAGTCAAGACCTTGTTAAGACTCTCAAGGATAATCTAACTAAGGCACAAAATCAGCAAAATCAGTATGCAGATCAGAAGAGGACTAAGGGGACTTTTGAGGTTGGAGACATGGTGTATCTTATGTTGCAGCATTACCGTCAATCCACTCTCAAGAAGAGTGGTGCCAAGAAACTCAAGCCACAATACTATGGTCCATTTAGGATTATCAGGAAAGTGGGAGAGGTGGCTTATGAGTTAGACTTGCCGACGGAGAGCAAGGTGCACAATGTTTTTCATGTGTCATGCCTCAAAAAGGTGCTAGGGCATCATATTGTGCCTTCTACAGTACTACCACCCCTTGATGATGAGGGAAAACTTGTTTTGATATCGGAGGCTATCATTGATTTTAGAGAGAGGAACTTGAGGAAACGTACCATCCGAGAATATTTGGTGAAGTGGAAGGATTTGCCGATAGAGGATGCTACTTGGGAGAGTGAGGAGATTTTACAGCAGCCAGAGTTGAGATTGCTTGAGGAGAAGCAATTTCAAGGAGGGCGGACTGTGATGTCCCCTTCTAGCTAGAGACATCACTTTGGCTGGTGATTAGCCTATCAAAGACCCTCATAGGCTAATAAGATTGGATAGAGGGTCACCTTGGTGTGGAGATCCTCTAAGGACCAGAGCAGAGTACTCTTCTGGGTTGCCAGAGTTTGTTTATGATGAGTTTTCCTTTGAGTTTGGCTTGGTCAGGCTATTTTTAGCAGTTTTGGAGTTATAAAGATAGACCCCTGCTATTTTTAGAAAAGGGGTATGGTCATATGTAGTTCTATCATGTTAGCTCCCAGTCCAAACGACATTCAAAAATGTTGAGTAATAATGGAGATATTAATGTTTATTTAGTTAAAATAAACATTATTGGTTTTGAGCCTATATTGTTAAGTTATAATATATAACTTAAGTGAGCGTCATGATATCATAAAAGGGGCCATCGTTTCAATTAATTGTGGGTCCAAGATTATGGAAAAATTAAAAGGGGTTTTCTAAGTTTTGATGTAATAACATTTTTTATGTTATTATTATATCTTTTATCCCAAATTGAGCGTGGAGACTCATTCTGGAGTTGAGGAGTCCTTATAAACAAACATTGTCTTCCTTCAAGAGCAGGTTATGAGAATTGCTTAAAAAATTTTCCTTGTGAAATTTCTTGAAGTTGTGGCAACAAGGGTTTCTACAAGTTTAAGAAGAATTCAGACTGTGGAGAACGTAGTATCTTCAGAGTTGATGCAATTTGAGGGTGTGAAATATCACTTGAATTTTGCCTATGAGTTGACTTCATTTTAGAGTCAATATTGTGTTTCAGTAGGGAAAAAGTGGATGAATCTGTTTATAGGTTGGAAGGGGTTATAACAGCAGCTACAATGCTGTGAACAGTACAGTGCTATAGTGAATTAAAAATCAGAGATTTAATATTGTGATTTTTGATAGGGGCTGCCCAAGGAGGAAGCAACTAGCAGCGTGGTTGCATATCGGAGACAAAAATCGGGTTTTTTCAACTATTAATGATGATGTTTTTTTTTAATGTATGCTTCCAGCAATAAGTATTGTACAAACATTAGGAGCCATCTGAATAAATGAATTTGATTAGCATTATAATCAGATTTGAGTTATAATTTGAGGTAGATTAGTTTTCAATATTTGTATTTTCTTTTCATCAACTCAAAAACCCAAAAATAGCTTAAAACATTCAAAACAAACCAAAAACAATTATTACACCTAGGGAAACAAACAGTGATCAACGTAGAGCCTATTTGGGGTTCTTACATATTACTGTGCTTGCTCTTCAAATCTCTGTTCCCATGAAACAAATTGATATATGACTTATCCTAACTCGGCCTCAACTGGCATCACCCTAGCATACAACTGGTGCCACCTTGGCAACCCACAAAGGAAATAGGTCCCATAGAGACATGCAGTAGCAAGGCGCTTGCTCGCATTCCTTAATTTCCTCACAGCTTCTTATTGTGGGCATCTGCCAGTCGCTGATCCTGGGAGATCTGAAGATGCTCATAACACGTGCTTTCTGAACCTGCGTAACTATCCTCTATGATGTCACATGGATGCATGTCGCAAGGGCGCTTGCTTGCATTGTCAAAAAGTCTGATGAAGCTCAGAATGCGGGAAAGCTGGCACTAATAGAGTCGCCAACTCACTAGCCACCTTATCCATCCTACGGCCCACATGAGAACATGGGCCCACTTGCCATGCATCGCTAAGGGGCTTCCCCACAATGTTTAAAGATCACTTGCTTTGATAATGCAGGAAAGCACCCACAGTAGATCGCCAGAGATCTGACAGCGTGGAAAGTTGCAGGCCGATGGAAATAAATTTAGAGAAAAAAAGAAAATTCCATAAGGTTTTAAATTTTTAATTTTTTCTTATTTCAGGGCATTTTAAATAATATTAAAAAATGGAAGGTGACCATTGGGTGGGGTTTGCATTCAAAGTTCAAATTTTGGCGGTAGGCAAAATGGGTAACAATCTCAATTAAATAGTAATTAGTTTTAAATTAGTTTGTAAACCCTATAAAAAAAAAGGAAAACTAACTATATTCCTATGTCCAACCTCAACCTAACCATAACAATACAGTAATTTAATCTAAACCCTAAACATAAAACTAAGTATTTAATGGTCTCTATTACCTTAAAACCATAATTTTAACTCTACGTCCTAGATTCATGTAACTCTAATCATAAGCCCAACTCTTTAATCCTAATAGTAACTAAAACACTAATCCTAAAAAATCATGTAACCAAATACTTAACACAACCTTAGCCCTAATTATGACATAAACATAGAATCTCTTTAATTCTATTTCTGATTATCAATAAGTAATGTTTCCCTTCCAAGTCAAATGTATTTTTAAATCCCCTACTCTAAATTATGTGTAATCATATCTATTTATCATTTCTTTATTTAGCTAGATAAATTTTACAACAACATTTTCAATAATTCAATGACCATATCTTTTTTTTATAAAAATACTCACTAATCCTAGACATAGTATTAACCTTGATGTAAAATGTCACTCTGACTATAATTCTAAGCGTAATCCTAACAATATTTAAAAATGAGAAACCTAAACCTAATCATTAATTAAAAACCCTAAAACAAGTATCCTGACCTATTTCTCGAATGATAAACTTAATACTAAATGTTAAACCCTAATTCTAATTATAACTTCAAATCTTAAACCTAACACTTGATCCTTGGCTAGATAACCATGATAGTAACCATACGGGAAAGTAATCTTAATGCTAACCATTATTACAAATCACCATCCTTAAAGCTAGCATGTGATCTTGAAATGTAAATCCAAATTCTAATCCTAATTTTTGAACCCTAATTCTAATTGCTAAACCTTAATAAAAAAATACTGAAGCATAATCCTACATATTTAAATATAAATGTTAAACACTCATATTGAATTTCCTAGAAAATACATACCATAATCCTAATCATATTTCTAAATTAATGGTATAAACCCTTAACATGATCTTTACCCTATCCCTAATTCTAATGTGAAACCATGATTATAAATGGTAGACCCTAATTGCTCAGTAATTACCCTAAATGCTAAAATCTAAATTACTAAACACTAAATTATCCCAATCTTAACTATAATTAAAAATCATAATCCTTAAAGCTAGCATGTGATCCTAAAATTTAAACCCTAATTCTAATCATAATTTTTTAACACTTATTCTAAGAGCTTGTAATAATTTGGTATAGCTTTGATACCATGTAAGAATCTTCCTTAGGGAAAAATTGCCCAAGACCAAGAAGCTCAAGCACTAGCACAATATGGACGGATAGAGTATGATCAAAATAAAAATATGAAAAGGAATTAATGTACATACATACTAGGAGTGCCTATATATAAAGGCCTCTAGAATGGGTAGGAGTCAGAAAAGTAATAAGACTCACAACTAAGCACATGTCCACTAAGAGTGGATTGTCCTCCATTGAGCACAGAAGTTAGTTCGATGATCAAAGGATAAGCTTAGATAGGTGTGTCATGTAAAAAGGATGTTGTAGAGACCATATTCTTAATTAAAGTGCAAAAAACTATGTTTTCTACATGGTAGCTTAGATAAATATGCAAACTCCTCTATTGTATACACCATGTGCTAAAATAGAGTTTCTAACTCTTGTGTTCTCAACAAGACAACTCATATAATGACACAAACTCCTAGGTGTCTAACTAAAAAATAATATAATAATGCATTAGCCTAAGTAAACTTAAGTAAAGTGTAATAATAATTAATTATTTACACTAACACCCCCTCCACCCCCCTTGAGTGCAACTTAGGGGAATGCACTTAAGCTCATGAAAGCTATGATAAAAATACAAAATGGATCCTAGCTACTAGGCTGTATTATGTACCCATGTACAAATGCAAAGAAATCTCTCTAAGAGAAAGAGAGAAGACCTCATGAGGAAAAAGCTCCCCCAAAAAGAGAGATGAAAAAATAAGATGCATGGATGGATGGAGTAATTAAAACCCCATAAGAGGAAAAATTCCCCCCCCATAAGAGAGAAGAAATAGAAGAAGAAGAAAGGAGACAAGGTAGTCCCCCCCCCAAATGTAGATTTTTGATTAGTGATAGTTGCTCCAAGATGAATGTAGAAATTGATCCATGACTACTACATAATGATCCTCCCCTTAGGAAGAAACAATATCATAGGTACATATGAGATGTTTCCCCAATGTGTAGAAAGAATCTTGAAGATGAATGGTGTCTCTGAAACCTACTCAGTTGTCCCTGTGTTAATACTGACCTTCACCCCTTCCAATACTACTGAAAAGAACAAGTTTAGATCTAGCAAGGATGGATGCAGAACATTTCCAAAAGAACCAACTATCTCATTGAATGATAAAGAGACCTCCTACAACTATTGTACATAAGGATCCACAATAATATCAACCTTGTAAGACTAATCATGTAGAGAATGGACAAGAGGATAAGAGTGTTCCACCACAACAACTAAAGAAGTATCTTCTTCATCAAAGAGAAGATGTATATCATCAATAATTTCTCCCAAATTTTCTATGTAGGACTCCATAAATAAACCTAAAATATCTATCATGTAGTCATCCCTCGATGCTAGAATGGGAAGACAAGGTGTACCCAACTATATTGAATTACATGGATCTATCATTGTAGTGATGTATGCATGTGGAATTTTATGATGTTGTGATCTTGTTCAGCATCTATCAATAGGATACCTAATTTATAAACCTCTTGAATCACTATCACTATTGTCATTATCAGTTTCCCCAATGTATGAATTATTGAGAGGATTAGATGATAAGCTAGGTGAACTTTCCTCAAAGTGAAGATTCCTCTCTATGAATATCTCATGAATATCAGGTTCCATAAGTCTATATGCCTTAACACTTTTTAATATCCAATGAAATTACAAGGCCTTGGTGGTGGTGTCTTACATTCCCTTTAAGATATGTGTGCCCATGTTGGACAACAAAAAACTCTAAAGTGTTTCAAAACTAGTTTTCTTCTGCACCATGCCTCAAAAGGAGTCATTTCATATAAGACCTCAAGAGGATACCTATTAAGGATGTGATTAGCACTACTGATTGCTTCAACTTCAAGTGATGGATCAAGAGACTTAGCTTGAATCATGCAATTTGCCATTGACTTAAGAGTTATAATCCTCATTGCTGCAACACTTGTCTTTTGTGGACTAAATGCTATAGGATTCTGAAGATCAATACCCTCAAGGTCAAAAAATTCTCCAAGTCTTGAGTTCACATATCTACTTTCATTGACCATATAGAGAACTTTGATTGCTTTACTTGATTGCTTCTCAAAAATGACTCTTTAAGGCTACAAACTTATCAAAAACTTCATTCTTTTGATCAAGAAAGTAGACCCATGTGTAGTGTGAAAATTCATCAATGAAAGTGAGGATATAGTGACTCTTACTAATTGATGTCAGTGAAAAAGGGCCTGCTAGAATTGTGTGAACTAACTCAAGAATAACTAATGCTCTCCAAGACTTCCCTTTGTCAAACTTCTCTTCTAGATGCATATCCATTGAACAAGTTGAACATTCACACTTAGAAAATTTGATTGTAGGTAGACCTTTGACCATATTTTTTGAGCTAAATTGATGAAGATAGTGGAAGGCAAGATGTCCATACCGCTCATGTCATAATTTACTTTGTGATTGTGAATGTGTCAACAAGGCATGTGAAGGAGACTTAGCCACAAAGTGGGAGAAAGAATAAAGCCTTGTGTCATGATTAAATTTACCCATTGCAACCAATGAATCATCCTTTAAGATTTCACACCATAACTAAATCAGGAAGGAACTTAACTTTATTACCACCTCCATACTAAGTGATTTGGTAAATTGAAAGTGGAATAGTGTTAAGGTTAGGAACATAGAGAACATCTTTGAAATCTCCATTTTCCATTTCAACTTGTCCTTTCCCTTCAAATTCCTCTTGTGTATCATTCCCTACAAAGATGTGACGTACCTTAGACTGCTTCAATGAAGAAAATTGTCCTTTTGAAGAACCCATATGATGTGAGGCACCTGAGTCAAGAATCCATTCCTCTCAAGAATTTTAACTTGCCATAAATGCTTGCCTCTTTCCCTTTGAAGTGGATGGATTTGAATCCTTGGAAGCATTTGGCACAATGATTTCATTCTTCCTAAGTATATTTTCTAACTCATCAATTCTCTTAGTCTTGCAGTGATGCTCATCATTATTTGGTTTCTTGAAATATGTACAAAATAGTTTATCCTTCTTCTTGTTGTTTCCATTGTTGTTTGAAGAAGAATTGCCTTGTTGTGAGGAGCAATATTGATGGGTCTCTGATTGTGATTTTGGCTTCCAATACTTTTTCTTGTTGTTGGTGAAACCCTTACTGCCTTGATTTTTTTGGTTCTCATTACTAGCTACCAAATCAATAAACTTGGATGACTTGAGAATTCCCATATCTATCAACTTGGATTGTTCCAACATCAACATTTTTGCAAATGCATCAAATGAAGGCTTAGTGAAGGAACTTCTCATGGTCAACATGTGAGTGTTGTAACTTGAAATAAAAGATGCATACTCTAAATGTAGCCTCTTCAATATGTGATGGATCAATCTATCATCCTTAATGGGATTACCACAATTGTTAAGTAGTTCTCTCAATTCAATGGCTTTGTTGACATAGTCTTGAATTGTGTCAAAATTCTTAGGATCCAATAGAAGTAGATCATCATCAATTTGGAATCCCTTTTCCTCATCCACCTTACCATAAAAACCTTCAAGTTTCTCCCAAGAACCCTTGGCATCCTTAAATTTTGAAATGTGGAAGAAGAGATCTCTATGAATACAACTCCTAATAATTTCTAAAGTGAGGTTGTCTTTAACTTGCTAATCAACTTGTGTAGCAGCATCAATGGTTTTTACAATTGCACCATCAACATATAGATTTAAACCTTTTTCAATTAGCCTACTCCATACAATATCTTTCCATGTATTATAATTGTGTGAAGTTAGAAGTGGAGTTTTAGGTGAACCCATGATGCAAATAATTAAAAGAACCACAAGAGAGAAAGAGAGACACAAGAACACAATACACACCCCCACTATTCACTCAATAAAAGAACCACCCTAAAAGTGATGCTTTTGGCACTTTATGTGTAGTGCATTTACAATAGTCGACTTGTCAAAATGAAAAAAAACTAGGCTTTTGATTTTTCTATTTACAACCTCCTTTTGGAGTTCAAATCTAGTGCTTAGCAATGTAGCTCAACTATTGAACAATTTTGAAGCTTATTTAAAGCAATACAATATAAAAATGAACCTATTTCTGAAAGTGGTATTTCTATCCACACAGGCCTATAATTTGATTGCAAATTTGGAAAGTAGACAAAAAAAATTCAATTTTTTAAAAATGAAACCTAAAAATGTGTTTAGATGAGCTCGACCTAAGCCTTTGAGGTTGCAAAAATTGGGATTTTCAATTTAAAAAAAAATTCAGGAACAAAGATCTCAAAAATCCTGCACCGATGTGTAGAACACAAAATTTAACCCTGAAACAAAAAAAAAAATCGCTTAGAAAAAGGAATCCATATGAGGGAGATATCGTTGTTTGAAAATCAGCTCTACAATTATTTTTCCTGAATCACCGCCATCGAACCTCCAAAAATCAATTGACTCTAGATTTCACCTCTAATATCTAATTTTGATGAAACAAAAGTCTATTTGGGAGTTTTATGACCTTCTGAATATGATGTCAATATCTAATTTGCACTAGCAAGCTCCAATCTTGTCTTGCGAAAAATCTCTCCTACTAGCCTAAAAGGCCAATTTTTTCATAGAACTTTAGGAATAAAATACAAATCTGAAAAGCAAAAATGCAGAGATGTAAAAAATATTTAGATCTAAAAAATTAATTGCATAGATCTAAAGAGATCATACCAATTTCACAAATCAGGCCTTCAAGTTGTGATTTGCAAAAAAAATTTGCCTCAGATTTGACTATGGCCTAGGGTAGGCAAATTTATAGTCAAAATTAATCAAATTGATCCTCTAGATGCAATGGTGAGGTCCGCTTTGGCTCTAGATGCTCCCAATAACTACAGATACTCCAGCTCTAAATTGTGGTCATCTGAGAGATCAAGCAAAAATGGTCTCCAATGGCTATGAAATAATGCTCCTATGGCACTAATACCATGTAATAATTTTTTATAGCTCTAATACCATGTAAAATTTTCCTTAGGGAAAAATTATGCAAGATAAGGAAGCTTAAGCACTAGCACAACATGGAGCAATAAAGTATGATTAGAATAACAATATGAAAATGAATTGATGTACATACACACTAGGAGTACCTATATATAAAGGCCTCTAAAATGAATAGGAGTCGACAAAGTGATAAGACTCACAACTAAGCACATGTCCACTAAGAGTGGATAATCCTCCATTTAGAAAAAAAGTTAGTGCGATGATGAGACGATAAGCTTACATAGCTGTGTCATGTAAAAAAGATGTTGTAGACACCATGTGCTAAAATAAAGTTGCTAACTCTTGTGTTGTCAATAAGACAACTCATATGAGTATGCAAACTGCTAGATGTCTAACTAATAAATAATAAAATAATACATTAACCTAAGTGAACTTAAGTAAAGTGTAGTAATAATTAATTATTTACACTAACAGTGCTAAACTATAATCTTAAATTATCATCTAGGAATCCTAAATCTAAACCTAAACCATAATTCTAAATTCTAATGCCTAATCTTAAATGAGAAGCCTTCAAATAGTAGTCATAATCCTAAATCTTATATTTTGTATCCCAATCATAATATTAATTATGAGCTACCCTAATTCTAAATGGATAACCCTAAATCCTAACCCAAACCACAATCTTATTTATGTTAAATCCTAATTGTTAAATACTATTAAACCATAATCGTAAATGCTAAAGCATCATCCTAAACATTTAATTATAAATGTTAAAAGCTCATATTAAATTTCCTACAAAATACATATCATAATCCTAATCATATTTCTAATTTAATGATGTAAACCCATAGTATAATCTTTACCCTAGCCCTAATTCTAAATGCAAAATCATGATTATAAATGGTACACCCTAATTGATCAATAATTGTCCTAAATGCTAAAATATAAATTACTAAACACTAAATTATCCCAATCTTAACTATAATTAAAAATCGTAATACTTAAAGCTAGCATGTGATCCTAAAATATATAACCTAATTCTAATCCTAATTTTTAAACACTTATTCTAAGTGCTAAACTATAATCTAAAATAATTAAATCTTAACCTAAGCCATAATTATAAATTCTAATACCTTATCTTAAATGATAAGCCTTGAAATAGTAGTTGTAATCCTAAATCTTATATTTTGTGCCCCAATCATAATACAAATTACTCTACCCTAATTTTGAATTGATATTCCTAAATCTTAACCCAAATCACAATCTAATTTATGTTAAATCCTAATAGTTTTTTGGAGTCTTATTTTACGATTAGGCTTAAATTTGGTATAATGTTCAATTATCCTTAAAATTATAGTTTACTTAAGTGTTTAACTTTATTTATATAATTGATATGGTTTTTGAGATGTACATTTATATAATTAATATTTTAGATTAATTTTTTAAATAGTAATTTTTTGATTTTTTATGTTGTTTAAACATATATGCTCCACCACCCCCACCCCCTCCCCCTCCCCCTCCCCACCCCTGCCCCCTCCATCTCCACCTCCACCTCCACCCCAACCTCCACAACCACCTAGTCCTCCTCGAGCACTGACCAAAGAGGATTTGAGGGAGAACACAAGGCACAACCTTTGTGAACTCATGTGTGATATTCAAAGAGTTAGATGTGATCCCCCTTGACTTTGCCTTGCAGATAGTATGCAAGGCATTGTACACTCTGTCTAGCATTTGGATAGTGACATTGATAGTTTTAAATTATGCAGGAAAAACATACGTGCTTCTATTCTGATGGCCTATCCTATAGAGAGGTCCATCAACTCAAATTAAATAAATGACATTTTTAAAGATATTTTGTATACCCAAAGTTGGGTCATGAGATTAGCGATAAGAAGCCTTGCATTTCTTTTAGATGGTGAACAAATCCACATATATCAGCACATTTTTGGGAGCAGTGGTGGATAGTATTTGACCATCCACCACATGAAAATCATGAGGTACCTAGCTAGTTTCTTAAGAAACTATGGGTTGAGTTTGAATTGAGTTTGTAACCCAATTATATTGATATTAGATCATTTCTGGGGGTTGGTGGAGGGATTCCTCGGGATAGGCCTAAGGAAAAGTTGAGCAATAATATGTGGAATCACATACATCCTTAGCCTCTTGTACCTCTTCCTATAGTAATTGTCTTAGTGCCTCACCATCATGAAGCAGTGTCATCTGCTCTTACTTGGTTGAGTGCCCTTTTAGGCAACTTGGTGGAGTAGAGGATGCAGGTGACAGATATTTGTCCACTTGGACATATTTGTACCAGTTGTGGAGGTATATGTAAAGGACCCCAAAGTGATATCAATGCAATAGATGATGGCCATGATGCTAAAGGCACTTATTTTGATGATGAGACATACGTTTCTCATGGTGATGGTAGTGATAATGTTGATGTGTCATCATTCATTGACCTTCTACATGGAGAGGGAAACAATCAGGAGTAGCAAGTAAAAATTTAATTAAAATTTATTAAGTACATAATTATTTTATTAACCATATTAATGTATGTTGATTTTTAAATAATAGAGAATGGATGATACTGCTCATCCTAGGAGGCAATATTGTCTATTTTTGATACCTACAAACATTGGTATCCCTCATACGATATGCACTTTGAATTCCATTGTAAATAATGTACATTCAAATTTGAATTTAATAACATGTTCTCATATGTTCTTTTTATCTGATTTTGTAGGGATTGTCATCTATTGTACATAATTCAATTTTTGTATAGGTTTTGATCCATCGACCACTGAGGCACAACCTCAAATACCTATGGTATGAACTTTTGAAGATAAATAGTTTGTACTATTTTTATGTGCACATTGTTATCAACCTATCTTCACTTTGATTCATGCATAACTTTATGTATTTTGGTTTTATGAATAGGAGATGGATCGTAATTATCCATATAGGCCTCAATATAGTTTTTTTTTTTACTCCATCTTTTGACCATTTGAGACATGGTTATGATCATCATGGTAGAATATCTTTAAACACATCTGTGGCATTGGCTACTACTCAGGTATGATACATATGTTTTTATTTCAAAAAAATGTAGTGTAAATTATGTACTTTTTAATTTAGGTACTTTGTAATTCATGTATATATAATTTTGACTCAAGGTTTATGTAATCCATAATTTTAGGAATATGTAGCCATGAGTGTTGCTAAGACTACGAGACAAAGCTAGATGGAGGTAAATACATCATCCTTTGAGGTCAGTATTGTGATTTGTGTAGATACATAGTTCATTATGATCTTTATCAAATTTTAAAAATTTATGTATTATAAATTATAGGACCTCACTACTGCCACATTTGGTAGCTTTCATAGTATACCTCCTCTTGTTATAGAGGGACACTCATCTCACATGGTATTATTTTTATTATGTACTAAATATTTTATTTATTTGCAAGCTAGATTTTGAAACCCATTTCAATTAAACATGTACATATTGTCTTCGTAGGATGTGACACACAATGCCCTAAAGGGTGTCCCACATGATGAGACACCTCATCTTACAGAGGATGATCCATTTGAGTCCTCTTATGTGGAGTGAAGAGGTTAGGTCTTTTGGCACCTTTAGATTATGTTTTTATGTCACATATTGTTTATTCTAATACACTTTGTATTAGGATAGTTAACTTTATTATATGTTTTTTTTTGCTTCATAGATCATGTTATGACATGTTAGACCATATACTATATTTTTACAACTTCTTATCCTGCTATTGTATGTAGTATAGATAATTATGTTATCATGTTATAGGAACATATTTTCTTCATGCTATGACACATCTTATATGCATATGGTACATGCAAAATTATTGAAATTATTTATATAGGAACATTAATTTAAACATGTTTGAATGTAAAAGTAATGGGAAAAACTAGGAGGTCATTACTTGAATTGACAATTAACTTTTAATGTCAAGTGCACCCCTTTAAATTTTAGGAAGAAGTGAACTCCTATTTTTAAATGTTTACAACTTTTTTCACAATATATGTAAGACAATGTGATGAACTAAATAGAAGTGAACTCAAAATATAAAATTGGTTCAACATGTTTTGTCAAATGAGGTCTTGCAAAATAAAATTGTAAAACAAAAACATGTCTTAATAAAGGCATAAATTAATGTGAGATATCTAAATTATATAAATATGTGAAATGTATGTACTGATTCTCATCCATTGAAATTGTCCATAATACCTTATTGGTTGGTCTCCATTTGTATCTTTCTTATTTGATATTCATTTCCACTACCAAATGACACTAGTGTAAAATCTTCTTTTTAGATTGGTAGTCTTCAAATGGTAGTGAACCATTTTTTCTTGTTAGGTATGTACATAGCTAGGTGCCAACTATAATGACAGACCCAATTGGATACTCAAAACCATCATCATCTACTTGAAGACATGTCAATTTTTTCTTAGGTTCCACACATCTAGCTAGCGAATACTCAATATGCTCATTGTTTTCATTAGGTGCAATAATAGCATAAACATGTCCTACAAGATAAGATAAAGTAAATAAACACTTTAATCACATGTGTACATGTATATGAATAATATATTAATGACATATAATTGAATTATATTAATGACATGTACATAAATTAAAAAAAATAAATTGAAGCATGATCAAAATAAAATGTAATTAAATTGTGCATACTAGGTTGTATGAAGTCTGAAATATGACCATAGTCTTCTAATGTAAAAGTAACACTCTAGCCTTCATTTACTATATAATCCTGAAAATGTTTTTAGTAGGTGCTAATGATTTATGTTGCCAATCTACAACCCATTTTGTATTCTTGCATTCTTCTCATTCAGTTGTAAGACAAAATTGACAAAAAAAAGGAAGCTCCCTAGTCTCTATAGTCCAAGTGCTAGAATCTAAAATCCTAAATGAATGTCATTTGGCTAACTCACTAATTGTTCCACAATCATATAATGAAAGGATATTCTTCTCTTCAACTAGGCAGAAGAAACTTTTGATTGTAGAGTTCTGACTTGATCCTGCACGTATAAATATTTCTTACACCATTCCACAATCTCATGTCCATTTTTTAATTTGGATTTTTCCTAAAATTTTAATTTCTCTCTACTAAGAACTCTCTTCACACATGAAATAACACCATCATCTTCTACTTTACCATCTTCAGCCTCAAAAGAACTCCACACATGTTGGTTATTAGTTTGCCTATGTGTCCTCCTCAACCAATAAAACATTCTAGCATTCTTGAATTGTCTTGAACAATTATCTTACCATATCCAATGTTGTGTCATTTGAATTTTTCTCTCTTTTAAATTATCATAAAAGACCTTGAAACAATATTGGACAAACTCAGATGAATGAAGTTTATTATCACTCATATAGAAATGGTACTCTCTCAATATTTTTCAATCCTCCTCTCTACTATTAGGTGCATGCCTATAAACTATGTGAACATAAATTATTACTTGCATTGAATTTTAATATTGTGGTTGTACGTCATCTTGTAGGTGCAAGTGTGTAGTTCTCTACAAAGTCAACAAATAAAAGTACATTACCAATTGGAAACCTATTCTTACATAAGTGAAATTGTCCATAAAGCCATCTAGCATATTGAGAGTGTTTAACATATTTTGTTATGATCACACTCTTAAAATCATTCATAAATACATGACAACCAACTTTATCTGTAACTAGATCAAAACTTCTTCCAATCTTCCCATCCTTCAATGGATATTCAATAGTTTTGAACCTTTTTACATCAACTAATTGTTTACCAAAAGTAGTCAAAATATTTTCATGTAAACATTCATCTAACAAAGAAAGATTGCCACACATATCACATGTACTTGAAAGACATGTATTAAAAATAAAGTATTGGTCATTATGTGGCTTACAAAATAAACCTGATATGAAATCCTTTATAATTTGACGTGGTATTTTTGTACCACATTCCTGCAACATTTCTTTACTATGCATGGTGCCACTTATAAATTGAAATACATCATAATGGTATCAAAATTGAACATGAGTTTTAAAAAAACATGTGATTGTTTCCTTGTTAATCCTTGCATACCATGGTTTACATTTTTCAAAAGATCTTTGACTAATGGAAATAGTTATCACCTTACCATCTAAAAATTTTCAAAAAAAATTAGTTTGAGTCATGTCCAGATGGTGTCTAGGACATGGATCACATATTTTTCAGCCATATCTAAATTTAAAAACATCTCATGAATTAGGTGATACTCTTCTGTCACTATGCCAAAAAATTTCAACCAAACTTTTGACTTTACTAGTATGTTTCGTAATAGATCTTGCGAGTGTACCACTAGAAGTCCACAAACTATTTGCTAGATCACATTCAAAGTTAACCCTTCTCTTTATAGCTCTTTCTAAAGTCTTATGATTCACATTAAGATATCCACTTATGTTACTAATCAATCTTTTGTCAGTATTTGATTTGTTAACTAAAGTTGTTATTGCTCATTGTGCTACATTCTTATCTTTAGAGCATCTACTCTTTCTGATAACATCAAAGCAACTAGTAATAGTGGATACAACTTGTTTTAGAGACTCATTTTTATTCTTGGTTTTTGCATAAATTCCTAACCTTTTCATTACTTTTTGTATTTTAGACATTTTAATTAGTTACAACATCAACTAACATTGAAACCAAAATTTCTTATTATAAAAAAATGTCTAGATAATCTATTAGCATGTGTCCTAATTTGTCTCCATGAAACCAATCCATAAAGATTATCTGGCACATCATTAGATAAATGAAAATTATGTTCATGCACTTTAGTACAATTCAGACATGTTTGTTTGATACTTGGTGTTTCCATGTCTACATTCATACCACTATTATTTTCAATTGACATTTTAATTTCAATGTTATTCGGAATTCGAATCTCATTTACATTTTTTCTTTGTATTTCTTTTAGGGCATGCATTTCCATTTGATTTTTTTGTTCATGATCATTTGGAAATCTATTCTCATGAAGAAAATCTAAATCATTTAAATTATAAAACTTCTAAAAAATCACTAATTTCATTATGCAAAAAAACTCAAGGGTTTGGAGACACCTATATTGAATGTTTTATTAGAATGTGCACCTAAATCTCCTTGTATAGGGTTCTCTTATTCACCCTCTTCATCCATTGTGGTATCCTTAATGTCTTTCTCCTCTAAAACATTGCTCAACTCTCTAATTCTTTGTCTACTCTCTCATTGACATTGTGCTTCATTCTATTTGTTTGTTGCAATCTCCTCATTTGTCAAAACTTTTATTTTCATCTTTCTTCATTGTTTTGATCCCATGTTTGCATTAGTTTTGAATTTGAATTAGTAGCTTGCAAATTGTAGAAGATGACAAGAAAATACAAGAACTATGACAAAAATTCATTGTTGCAATTTGAAACTATCATTCAATCATTACAATCATTGAAACATGCTTTGTGGGGCATCTTTAGGGGCCCAATAGGTATAATAAAATATGAAAAAAGTAAAATTCGATTAAATTATAGTGTCTGTACATGAGAGGTCTTAGAAATTAGCTTAATCATCAATTAAAAATTAATGATTATAAAATATTCATTAAAAAGTTAAGAAAATGATTCTCATCAATCTTTGGTGTATCAGGTAACTTCATTTAAAAGGATTAACAAATATTCATTTATTTGTGTCAAATTATGGTGTCCGTACATGAGCCTGGTATGGTCCTAAAACCAGTATTTTGAAAAAGTGGTTCTAGAGATCCATACCAAAGAAATAATCTATCATATGGGTATACAAATAAATTACATATTCAAAAAGTAGATTCTAGGCACTACAATTTTTATTTCTAAAGTTTTTTTAATAATTAATCTCTATATGCCTCAAATATTGGCATCAATTAATGATATATTTCAAAAATAAGAAAAACACTTCCACTGTTTGGCCAAAAGCGAGACCCAACTTGTTGCATCGACCTAGAAACTTCTCCCTCAATCCTCTTTAAATTTTCCACAAAATGGTTTACCTTGAATTCTATGCCACCAACTCATCATAGTTATCTTCCACACACTTTGCACAATTCAAGAAAACAAAATAGTCAACTCAAATTTTTCTAATCTATGATTTAACATGAATACTAGCACTTGACATCAATATGTTGTCTAGCTTCCTCAATATTCTTCCACTCATATTCCACTAGATAACTCAGCAAAAACTAAGTTCACTTGGCATATGCTAAATCTTCATTTTTCTCAGATCCAACTGATTTTCTTCCTAGCTTGCAATAACTTTTCTCGACACCTACTATCCACTTCGTCAAGCTTGGCAGACTCAATCTTCTTAATTGTTTCTTCTAGACATAATCAATGTATCCATCCTATGCATCCTAAAGTAGATAATCAATACACTATGTCATCAATCTCTTGACTCAATTTTGTACTTCTTTTTCATACCATAACTCAACCATTCCCTTACGTGCTCGTGTTATCATATTTGATCAAATCCTCCTCATCAATCAAAGAAATGACAGTACTCAAATCAATAGGAAGTTGTCTTTCTAGCAAGTACTAGGTTTGACATTAGTCAAAAAATAGTGATTGAAACATTACATGTTCTTCACTTCAAATTTTTTTATATCAACAACATTAACAAGGTTAGAAATATCCTACGCAATAACTTCAAGTTTCTCTATACGTTTTGCATCAAACTCCTCAATTTGATCAACAAAACCAAATTCCACCTTGACCTTGTCATAACATCTTCTTTCTTTAATAATTCTTCTAACTAGCTAGACAACTCTCTTTTAGATTGGTAGACTCAACCTCTAAGAACATACAATTTTCTTCTTCAATTCTTCAACTCTTTTAGAAAAACCAACATCCACAAGAGTAGTTGTCTCATTAATCCTTGTCTTGACTATATTATTAATATTCCCAATCATCCTAGGGTTCAATCTTCTTGAAATCATCTTCCAAGATCTTTGCAAACCCTCTACAAAAAATATTTTCCACACACCTTGTGACAAACTTGAATTGTTTTCATTTTAGATCGCAATTACTCTCCTCACACAAATGACCAGGAAAATATCAAAAGTTTAGGAACATTGATATACAACATAAACTCTTTGTGATCATGCTCTAGCAAGATCAACCTTCCGTCTTTGTAACCATTGATCCATCAAATCAAGATCTTCTCACTAGGTCACCTTCTCCCAACCCTAGGTCTGGTGCAAAATGCCCTAACATTGGTGATCTTTCTACATACTCAAGAACAACAATTCTTTGATACCATCTAGCATAGTGCAAGGCATGAAATCACTAGAGGAGATGTACTAGCCCTTAGAAAATAATCAAACTATGAAAACACAACACAAGATACAAGATTTGATACCAATTATGACTCTTTATTCATAAAATAACTGATTACATGCAATGTGCTCAGTTGTAAGGCCTTCCCAGTTATGACTAAATATAGTAGCAATAATAATAATAGTTCTACAAGATCCCTCAAGATCCAACCCACACACTAGCTAGTCTAGATCCACACTCTAGTAGAAACCTCCAAGGAAAATCTCACCTTGTGCTCACAAGCCCACCAAGCAATCTCCTTGTTTCTCAAGCCTTGGCTAATAGCCTTTCTCAAAGTTCTCTCTTGTGTCGCATCCTCTTCTCCAAGATAAATGATTAAAAATGACAAAACAAGTTACATTTAATAATGCCACCTATTAAATGCCCTTTTCCCTATTTTTTTAATTTTTATTTATTTATTTACTATTTTTCTTCTAATTTTTGTCACTTTATCTCTCCTCCAATTTTTATTGTTTTAATTAATAAGAAAAATAATACCCCCTTTATTTTTTGATGCAAGACGTTCCTACATCAAACCCCCCAAGTAGATAGAAAAGTGTGTCCCACACTTGATGCCAAAAGAAATCTTCATCTTCACCAAAGGCTTACAATCCATCAAGGACAAGAGAAAAAATTTGTGCATTAATCATTTATGCTTAATCCACTCAAACATCAAAGTCAATCAAGTCTCAACAAACCAATCAAAATACTCACTCCCAGAAATTAATTGAACATAATGCTTCATAGGTAAATTCTCATCTATATCAACCATTAGAAAATCAAAAATATATAGATCTATAGTAACATGTAGATCCAAAACTAGATCCACATAAGTAGCATCACCAACAAATGTCAAATTTCCAACACCAACAATCTCATTTCTCATAACAAGATCACCCATAGCAATTGGATCATTCATGACCAAGTGCTCTACAATTTCCTTGTCAGACACAACCAACTAATCATTAGAATAAGTCTTTGCCATAGCATAAACAAGGCTAGGAATATCCTCAGTAACAACCTCAAGCTTCTCTATAGGTTATGCATGAAACTTCTCAAACTGATCAACAAACCCAAATTCCACCTTGACCTTGTCATGTCATCTTCTCTCTTGAAAAGTCTTCTAATCGACTAAGAAAATCTCTTCCAAATTAGTATACTCCAACTCTAAAAGTGTACACTTTTCTTCTTCAGTTCTTCAACTCTTTTAGAAAAATAAGCATCCATTTGAGAAATTGTCTCATTAATCCTTGTCTCTAATATATTACAAAAATTCACAATCATCCCAGGGTCCAATATTTTTGAAAGAATCTTCCAAAATCTTCATAAACCATCTATAAAAAATCTTTCCCATTCATCTTGTGAAAAACCTGAATTGTTTGCAAGTTAAATCATAATCAGTCTCCTCACATGAACAACTAGGAATAAATTACAATTCTAAAAACACAAATCTGCAACATAAACTCTCTGCAATCATTCTCCAACAAGATCAACCTTCCAACTTTGCTACCATCAGTCTATCAGATGCAAATCTTCTTAGATCACCTTCTCCCAACCAATGGTCTTGGTACAAACTACATCAACTTTGATGATCATTCTACACACTCAAGAATAATTGTGCTATGATATCATCTAACATATTGCAAGGCAAAAAAATCCCCAGAGGAGATGTTTGAGCCCCCAGAAAATAACCAATTGTGGAAACACAACACAAGATAAAAGATCCAATATCAATTATAACTCTTTATTCATAAAATAAGTGATTACATGCAATGTTTTGAGCTCTAAGGCCTTCCTGATTATAGCCAAATACAATACCAATTACAATAATAGTTATGCAAGATCCCTCAAGATCCAACCCATAGACTAGCTAGTCTAGGTCCACACTCTAGTAGAAACCTCCTAGGAAAATCTTAACTTGTGCTCACAAGCCCACCAAGAAATCTACTTTTTTTCCAAGCCTCATCTACTAGCCCTTCTCAAAGTTCTCTCTTCTACCACATCCTCTTCTCCAAGTTGGATGATTAATGATGACAAGGAAAGGCCCTCTACTTATACCAAACCAAACCATAAGTTTGTCTAGAGAGTTACATTGGATAAACCCTCACATTAAATAAACCATCAAGCCACAAGTTACATTTAATAATGCCACCTATTAAATGCCTTTTCCCCATATTTTATTCATTTTTATTTATTTATTTACTATTTTTCTTCTAATTTTTGTCACTTTCTCTCTCCTCCAATTTTTTTTTAAAATAAAAATAAAAATTTATGCCCTCTTTATTTTCTAATGAAAGATGCTCCTGCATCAACTACAATTATACTACAAAGTTCAACCAAGCAATATGTGACAACTACTCATTTTCAAAATATCACATAACACTTGATCCTTGTACTATCCAATCTAGAAATAAACAAGACACTACACCCTCACTTCAAAAGCATTTTCATCTTGTAGCTAGCCAATCCTATAAGGACAATGATGTCTCATGTTCTAAAAACCATCTTTCTAAACTATCTCCTTAGCAACAAGGTTATGTATACTACCACCATCCACAATCACATTGAAAAGTTTACCACTAGACTTGCAATGAGTTATGAACAAATTACTCCTTTGACAAGGTTCTAGTGCCCTCTTACCAAATAGTACTTGTTGAGCTAACAAGTTCTCTCCTTACTTAGTGTCTATGATTGAGCCTTTGGATTCATTCATCACAATAGCTCTCCTATCACCAACCTTCTATGAACACTCACAATCTTTGTGGCCTTCTTCACCAAAATGAAAACAATTACATTTAAATACACCTTGATCAATCCTTCTCTTTTGATCAACAATTTTTATTTCCTCTTCTACACTCAGTTTATCCTTTACCAAGTGATCCTTGTTCTCTTTCCCTTAGGAACTACCTTCATTTCTGCTATTCAACTTACCTTCTGCCCCAAGGATATATTGATAAGAATTCTAGACCAAATAAATCTTCACAACATCATCCTCATCCTAAATATTGAATCTCAAATCATTCATGTACTAAGCCACCTTTTTCATTAGATAGTTCTCTATGTCCAGAATGAATATTCAACTTTTAGAACTCCTTGGTAAAGTCCTTCACAAAAAAAGTCCTTATATTTTAAATTTTGCAATCTCTTAAACAATTCAAGTTAATAATCAACATGTATGAACTTAGACTTCAATTTTGTCACCATCAATCTCAACGAAGTGATCTTCATTTCACCTTCCTCTTCCTTATCTCTTTAACATTTGTATTCTTTCCACCAGAGAGAATCATGTCCTTTTAGCTTAGATTGCACTAACCTCACTCTAAGTGGATTTCCAATATCCTCTAACTCGAAGTAGTCTTCCAATTCACAAATCCAATAAATCATGTCTTAAGGATTCAAAGTACCTGAGAAATTAGAAAAATCCATCTTATGCTTTAGCTTTAACTAAGTCTTAGATCTATCTGACCGACCAATTATATCTTCCATAGATCTAACCACACAATCAATTCTATCTTCACCACATGATCTAGAAACATTGATGTCTTCAAAAAATTCCACATAACCATGTTCAGTACCCACATGCCAAGGTACACCATCTATAGCCCCCATGATCACATTCTTCATCAACTCCATCTTATATTTGAAATATATTTCAACCTCTTCTTAGATCCTTGCTTCCAAAACATCATAGAGATCTTCAATCACCCTTGGGTCCAATATTCTTGGAGGTATCTTCCAAGATCTTCATGAACCCTATGAAACAAATCCATAAGATCAACCAGATCCTCACTCTGATAATATTCACCCTAGGTCCTAGTGCAAATTGCTTCAACTTTGGTGATTTGTTCACATGCTTAAGAAAACTTAAGATCTAATACCACTTGATGTAGTATAAGGTAGGCAAATCACCAAAGAAGATGTCCTTGCCACCAAAAAATTACCTCACAATGGAAACACAACAAAAGATACAAGATTTGGTACCAAACACAACTATTTTTTCATAAAATACCTAACTACATGCAATGCATGAGGCTATAAGGCCTTTCCAGTTATATCCAAATTTAAAGAAAGTAATAGTTTTTCAAGATCCCTCAAGATTCCACCCAAAACCTAGCCAAACTAGATTTTTAATACAACATAACTCTAGTAGAAATCTCCAGCAATAGCTAAACTTGTGCTTGCAGGCCACCAAGAAATCACCTTTTTTCCCAAATCGCATCTACTAGCTCTTATACACTTCTCTCCTCTTAGCTAATCCTTCTCTATATTTAATGATCATGATTCAATACTCTAGAAGACCCTCTACTTATACCCAACTAAGACACAAGTTGGCCTAGAAAGTTACACATTAAAAAATCCTTCCATTAAACACATATTTAAGCTAGAAGTTGGCACACAATAGATATTAAATACCAAATGCCTTAGAAGGATTACAACACCCATAAAATACAAATAGGAAGAATAAAAAAAACCCAAATAGGTGCACACAAACTCCTATGATCACTCCATGTCATGATCTCATGCACCATGCATTAAATACATCAATTTGATTAAAAAAAATTGTAAGAACTCCATTCAGAAAACCAAATTATCGAGCATCAGAAAAAACAACCATAAGCATCATAGAGCTCTCACAAGCATTCCCAAGTTCCATATGTGTTGAACAACCAACAAATGCTAAGCACTAGAACGAGTGCTAAGTAACATAGTATAAGTCGAGCAACACTCTATGAAGACCAATAGTATATGTCAAGCTGATTTAGTGATTGAGCTCCTCAACCAACACTACACCTCATAATGACTCATCTCCCACAAGAATTGTTGAGTTCCACATGTGTAAAACAACCAGCACACAAAAAGCACTACAACAGGTGTCAAGTAACATAGTATAAGTTAAGAAATAGTGTATGTCAAGTAATAGTATACACTTACCTCCTTCAATGAAAAAGCTCCTTGACCAGAACTACACCTAGTAATGGGTGAGCACCACTATTCGGTGAGTGAGTCTACAACTCCGAAGCCAAAATCAATCCCTCCAACATGTAGGATTGCCAACTACCCTAGGATGCTTCTACATCATTTTCCACAAAAAAATTGATATAAAAAACACAAAGAAGACATCAGTTTTTTCAAGAGATTTCCTATAAGGAACTCTATGAGATTCCTACCATAATTTGATGCTACAATCTAAAAAAAGTTCAACAATTGCAAATTCAAGTGTCACTAATCCTTTAGAAGCTTTCAATATTTCATTCTTTGCTCCTCCAAACCTCTGTGTGTACAAATGAGCTCAAATCACTTAATAAAGAGTCTAACCCTACCTAGGGTTTTCATTTTACAAACATGCAATGACCTCTCATTAAAATCAACTTTTACTATTTTAATTTATTTAATTCTCTTGTGCACACTTTTTTCCTTTAATTAGATTAAACCATATTTAAATTATTCCCACTTTATTTTCAATAAACAAGAGGTTTTTAGAAAACATATTTATTAATTTAACTAATAATAATATTTAAAGTTCATTATTTAAATGCAACTTCTAAATTTATTACTATTAAATTAAATAAATATAATTGCACCAAATTTAGTCTTTCAATTAAATATTTAAATTAAACTCTTATATTTAATTAACTTTTCAATTAACTAAATATAATTAAAATGGATTTTTCTTTATAAAGAAAATTGTTTAATTAAATCATTTGATAATCTCTTAGGCTGATTTAATTATACTTGAAAATCACAACATATAGACAAACTCAAGAAGATTAAATTCGACTACAACGTCAAAATGAGAAATCAAACTCAAAGATTAGGATCTTGAATTCCCATCACTTTGAAAAATTTTAAAAGGTGAAGAACTCAGATACTTGTCCTTTATCATAGGAGAAATAGGCTTAGGTTTAGGATTTGGACTTGAGATTTACCTCCCCTCTTTACCGTTGAGATATTTTGATAGGGCACACTTATCCTCAAAATTCAAGGAAATCAGTGCCCAGTACCTATAATTTACATAAAAGTTGAATATATACATATGCATATACATCTAAACTAAATAGAAAATGGTAGGGAATGTTACATCGTTTAGATCCTGACTAGCAGGGGACTATGACTCTCTCCTTGAACCACATCAGATATGTCATACATAAGGTAAACCATACATGTACACCATACACATGCAAGTATGGGGTAAGTAACCATAGAACTACATATAAATCATCCATATAATTATCATCATGAAAGCAAATGAAATCACTATATGGAGTATGCACAACATCTGTTGGAAGCATGAATGATGATGGCATTCCTATGGGGGAGTATTCTCGAAACATGATTAGATCATTATCATATTGGATTTGTGCATTTAAAGATGCTAAAATGATGGAACATGAATCTATGAGAACATATAGGCAAAATATCAAAAATAACAATAGGTATTAAAACTCAAGGAGGAACCAAAAAAGATGATGAGATTATATGAAAGATATTGAATACCCTAACACCACTATTTAACTCAACAGTTCAAATGATACAGCTATTGATATCTTGTACCAAAGATTTCACAAAGGATGGATTGCTTGGAAGACTTGAAGCCGTGTAGAATGACCTTAAACACTCCAAAGAATTGATCAGAATAGAAACAAATTTTAGTACCTTGAATATTTGACCTAATTTATCAAGGAGCACAAGTGCTAGAGGAGACTTTGCTAGCAGTAGAAGATTTGATGAGGACATAAATATTATAGAAGGAGTAGCCCTTATGGTGAGAAGAGAAAAAGATGATAAAAAAAAATATAATGTTGGACCTAAAATGAATTTGATCATTATGCATCTAACTGTCCTAAATGAGAGAAAAAGTATAAAGGAAATGTCAAACCTAGAAGAGATAGAGAGTGTCTATATGAAAATGAAGAAGATGAATCTTATGAACAAGAAATAAGTGCCAGTGATGATGAAATAAGATATGTAGCAACGAAAGAATAAATTTTGGAGAAAGTAGATTTAGTATCATAGGTTAAAAAGAAATATGATTGGATAATTGACAATGGTTTTGTACATCATATGACTCGTGATATGAACAAGTTTGTTAACTTCAAAAGTCAGCATGGAGGCATTGTCAGAGTTGGAAACAATGCAGCATGTCATGTTAATGGTATTGGATCTATAACTCTTGATGGTAAAACTAACAATGAGGATGTATATTTGTTGATGCTTTGAAGCACAATATTTTGATTATTGGACAACTAGTGGATAAACGTTATCGGTTGTAGTTCATAGAAAAGACATGCATGATCAAAGACAAAGATGGAAAGATAATTAGGAAAAGAACCAGATCTAGAGGTAATGCATTTCAATTGAATCCTACTGAAATGACATATTTGGTTGTAAAGGTAGATGATAGTTGGTTGAGGCATAAGAGATTTTGTCATATAATGTTTGAAAAAATTGTGAAGACTAGTAGTATGTTTGCAGTTAGAGATTTTCCTAAGATTATAAAACCTTCTAACACAATTTGCAAGGAGTATGTTTTGGCACAGCATAATAGAACTTCCTTTCCCTGCAAGAAGTTTACTACTATAGAAAAATTAGAGATTATACACACAGATCTTAGCGGTCCTATGAGGACTAAAGGATTCTATGGTGAACTGTATTTATGATTTTAGTTGATGACTTTTCTAAAATGATGTGGGTTGCATTTATTAAAGAAAAATCTAAGGCATTTGATAAGTTCAATATATTCAAGAATAGAGTTGAGAATGAATCATGCATGAAGATTAAATGTTTAAGATCAGATAGAGGAGGAAAGTTTACTTCAAATGAGTTTAACATATTTTGTGAAGCTAATGGAATCAAAAGATAGTTATTAGCACCAAGAACCCCTGAAAAAAATGGTATAGAAGAAAGAAGAAATAGGTTAGTAACAAAAGCAACAAGAGCTATGTTAGCTAAGAATGATGTATCCAAGATGTTTTGGAGAGAATTTGTGAATACATTACTATATACTATGAATAGAGTATAGGTCAAGAAAGACACAATTGAGACCTCTTATGAACTGTGGTTTTGTCATGCAACTACAATTAAGTATTTCAAAATTTTTGGCAGTAAGTTTTGTATCAAAAGAGATGATGATATTGGTAAGTTTGATGCTAGAAGTGATTAAGGTATGTTTCTTGGTTATTCATTGAAAATCAAGGTTTATAGATGTTATAATATGAGAACTAAGAAGTTATTATGGAAAGTGAAAATGTGAGAGTTGATGAGAAATTCAGGACATAAGAAAGAATAGTTGGTTACCATTCAGATGATGATGTTGTTACTAAACCAAGGAATGATGGAATATTCCTTGAGACTAACAATGATTTGCAGAATGAAGGTGAGCTAAGGCAAGAACAAGTCTTGGAACCTTCACTAGAGCCAAGAGTTGAGATAACAACTCCTACTTTAGGTAATCTTGAATATGACAAAGAATCATCCACTTCAGTAGGTCTTCAAAAGCAAATATAAAGGTGTGATGAAAGGAAATAGAATCAATAAAGAACTATGCTTGATATCAACCTAAGAATGAAAATGAAGCATGCAAATTTTACTATTGGAATCAAGCTATGAAAGAGGAATTGGATTAGATAGTAAAGAATGAGATATGAGAATTGGTCCCTAGACCAGTAGACAAGAATGTGATAGGAACTAAATGGGTATTCAAGAACAAGATGAATGAACAAGGAAAAGTTTTAAGGAAAAAAGAAAGATTGGTATATAAAGGTTACTTATAGAAAGAAGGAATAGACTATGATGAAGCCTATGCTCCTGTGGAAAGAATTGAAGTAGTAAGGTTATTCTTAGCATATGCAGTATATATGAAATACAAAGTATATTAGATGGATGTCAAGTCAGCATTTATAAATGGAGAACTTGAAGAAGAGGTATACATTGAATAGCCTGAAGGTTGTCCTTTAACAAATGACAAGGACATACTATGTAGATTGAAGAAATAATTGTATGGCTTGAAGCAAGCACATAGAACTTGGTATGCAAGGTTAGACAAGCTTTTGACAAAGCTTGGATATAGAAAAGGTATGCTAGATAGTAATTTCTATTAGGAAGAAATTGATGATGGATTAATGATTTTCATAATATTTGTTGATTATGTCATATTTGGAAGAAATGGTGATGAAAGTGACAAGTTTGTAGAAGAAATGAAGAAGGAATTTGAAATGAGTAAGATAGGAGAAATGAAATATTTCCTAGGATTATTGATTGTACAAGATAAAGAAGGAGTCTATATTTCTTAGACTAAGTATTTGAAGGATTTACTGAAAAGGTTTGATTTGGAAACATGTAAATCTATTAGAACAACTAAGGTAATTGGACACAAGTGATCTACAAAGGATGAGACACCTACTATTGACCAAAAAATTATATATCTATGATCAGAGGTTTTGCAATATCTAACACACACAAGGCTAGATATAGATATTATAGTTGGAAATGTTGCAAGATTCCAAGCTGATCCTAGACAAGTACATTATGCAATAGTCAAAAGGATATTTAGATACCTAAAAGGAACACTCGAGTTTGGATTGCGGTATGATAAGTCTAATTATATCACAATATATGCTTATGTTGATGTTGATTAGGCAGGTAGTATGGATGGTAGAAAGAGCACCATTGGTGGAGCCTTCTTTCTTGGAGGAAAATTAATTTCATGACTAAGAAAGAAGTAGGATTGTACCTCACAAAGTATTGCAGAACTAGAATATGTTGCAATAGCAAACAATTGTAATCAAGTTGTCTAGATGAAGCAGATGCTGAAGTATATAAGGATAGAATTTAGTGAACCTATTGTCATACATTGTGACAACACAAGCACATTAAATATGTATGGGAATCTAGTGTTTCATTCTAAGAACAAGTACATCTCTATCAAGTATCACATGTTGAGAAAGAAAGTGGTTGAAAAGGAAATTAGATTGGAGTATGTGAGCACTAAAGAGAAGATTGCAAATATTTTCACTAAGTCTTTTCAAAAGGAGACTTTGGAGTATTTACAAGTATGTTAAGGGTGATGCCCTTTCCTACATTAGAGTAGAAGATGCAAGAATGTATAGGTCTAGTGTAATAGAGAAAAATTATTTGTCTAGATTGAGTGCTTATGCTCTGAGTATGAAGAGTATTTGTGATGGATAGATTTATCTAGGACTCTTGTTAGATTTTTTTTTTAAACAATGTCTTTAGACACTTGAGCTAGTCAAAAATAGTTGTCACATTGTTTGATGGTTGTTGAAACCTTTGACATTGATGTCAATGGGGGAGAAGTTTAGCATGAAAAAAAAATTGAGTGCATTGAAGGGAGAAGAAAATAGTTTGGGAGAAGTACAACATGAGAGAATGGTTAATGAAGAGGATTTGAAAAGAAAGGTTAACATCTTTTTCTAGTTGGTATTCTTGGAACTAGATGTTTTCACCTATGTTGCCATCAAGGCAAAAGGGGGATATTGTTGGATGCATGGATGTCAATGATATTCCTTTGGGAGTGTATTTTAGACACATGATTAGATCATTATCATGATGATATATTACAGTCATGCCTATATTTGTCAATGGTGTTAACATAATAGTTTTTTATGGTATCTGACAGAAGAACAATAGAAAGATCAAGTTGGCACAAAAAGATCATTGAGTACTTTAAGTAGTGAGGATAAAGGGAGATATTACTATGCATCTAGTATATGTAGCCAACCATAGAAGCATAAGATATTAATTCTAGAAGAAATTATACAAGTTTCAATGAATATTGTTCTAAGATAGGGTCTATAGAGGCATGCTTTGGTATACTTGTTATATCTCCTAGTAGAGTTATTATTCTAAGAAGCTAAAGTTAAAGATGTTATGAAGACATGTTGGTGATGATGTGGCTAAGCTCTCTCATCATAATGTTACATGTATGAAATTTATTCAAGTTATAAGGAGAAAGATTAGTGTTATCACTAACTGTAACGTGTTCTTAATGTGGTCCTATAATGATTAATTAAGAAGGTGTAACAACTAACTTGGGGAAATTTTTTATAGATTTGGTATAAACGAAGGACATTTTCCTTTATCATAAAGAGAGTATGTATGGATGAATGTGAATGATTGAAGAATAGAATGCAAAGAGAATAAGAGTTGAGCAGAAGTGAAGGAAATTTCATTGCTGAGGCTTAATAATGTGATCCAAAGTTGGATACTTAGATCCAAGGTTTGTGACCTTATCTACAAGGTTTGACAGTGATTGGTTTGGTTGATAGGATAGAAGAAAGAAGTTAAAATATACTAAACACAATTATTCTACAAGGAATAGTTGAGAGATTGGTTGGATAGTGAGTTCAGTGGTCTTTCCGTAGAAGTTGTTTGGACAGTGGGTCCTCCTATCTTCTACAACACCTAATAGGGTTAGTACAAATACTAATAGGGTTGGGATCACCTAACAAGGATTCAAAGTCTCCTAATAGGGACTCACATGTACTAAATGTTGTAATAGACTCATAATAGAGTCCATCCTCTAACAAGGAATATTTATAATAGTATATCATCTTGTGGGCATCATTCCCATGGGTTTTTCCCTCTGATCAAGGGTTTCCCTAGTTAACATATTTGGTTTAATTGTCTATGTGCATCTTATTATGGTTACTATTTACCTTGGTTAAATGGGTAAGATTATTTAAGGTTGACAAATTTTTTAATTATTGGATAATTGATTCACCCACCCAACCCCCAACCTCTTAGTTATCTTGGTGGACTATTGTTTCTAAAAACATCATCATCAAAAGAATAACCATGAAAACATCAAATATCTAATTTTAAAGTGTCTCATGAAATATAAGGTCCAAACATATAAATTGTTTCAACCAATTAGGTAACCAAGTACTGCTAAATCAATCAAGTAACCATGAAAGTTGGCCTAATATAATTTGACAATATAACATAAAAAGAAAGTAGTGGTGGGAACTCCATCTTTAGAACTCTTACCTGCCCTGTGTGGTGTAGACACTATGTCTTTATCATTACTATGCTGCAAGACTTTACTTTTACCATTGATAGTCTAAACTTTACATTTTTTTGTTTTTGATAGAGGTAGATTGGGTATTGTTATTTATTTGTTGAAATTTTTTAGTGATATTAATGTGTTATTAATATGCTAGTTTCTTACTTGCGCTAGCACCCTCTTGTGGCTTTTAATAATAAAAAAATAAAATGTATTTATCTCATTCTATAAAAGTGTTAAATTTAATCAAAATCTACTTACTCTTTTCAAATTTAATTTTTTTCCAAATGTGATGTTTAAGAATAGCCTAAGAGTACATCTAAAACATAAATATACATCTTTCACTAATTTTTTTTCAAATTCAAATAATCATTACAACTACATCAAATCTTGAATAGAAACACCACAATTTTCTAAAATTAGAGGAAAAGTAATATTTTTATTTCAAGAACCAAAGGATTTACATTAGATATTAGGATAATACGTTTATATCACCAAACAAAAAATAAGCATCCAAACTCACTTGTGCTAAAAATATAAATTAAAAAAATTAAGTTTTAGCGTATTAAACTTTACTTCCAAGAATCTAGGAAATACAATACTCCAACAAACAAACTATTTAAATCTACTATCAAATAATGATTAGTAAATTATCTACCACAAATTTTTCTAATTATCTACTTAAAACCACTTTACATGTCCCAAAACACATTATCATTTTAGAAGTTATGTAGTTTGGTCTAATGGAATTTATTTATTTTCAATTAGTTGGATAGATAAAATATGTGACATTCCTCTACTTTAGAGGGGAAACTCCATTATAAGATGTAATTTTGATTTTTTCAACTTAAGGATATAGAAATTGAAAAGAATGAAAGAAAGTTGCTGACAATGAATATAGAAATGGCTTTAGGATCTTTGATGAATTAGCTTAAATGACTAATAAGAACAATCAAGATCTATGCTTCAAGGTTATCATTAACATTATTTTAATTCAATATTCCACAAGCATTTGCATAATACTATTAAAATACTCATTACAATCAGAATCATTACCTTAATAGTTGAGGTTTGAAAAAGAGTCCAAAATTGTATTTCCTTTCATATCCTTATATAGACATTACATGAGATGTTTCTTATTACAAAGGAAATGTTTCTAATCACTTTCCAAAAATTGACTTTCAAATTATTAAAAAACTCTAGCATAGGTGTTCTCACTAATAACCAAAAGCCTGCTTTACATGTCATGTTCATGAATTTATAAGCATCTTTGCAATAACTAACTTTTAATGTTTGTAACTACTTGAAAGCTTAGAGTTCGGGAATTTTGAAGAACATTTTATAAATAATTCAAACTTTTAATAAACTCCAACTTTTGAAGCCTAATCACAACTAAGAGAAAGTTATGATTTTGATGGAGCCAAAAATTAGTCCTAAATTTGACCATTTAAAAAAATACAAATAAAACTCAAAGGAATCTTTAATCTCTTCCTAGCCTAAGTTTCAAGCACTGATACTAGTATCTCCTACATTTAATTCTTGATCTCAAGTCGGTGTGAATAGTTGAATTGAAATTGTCATGTATACTATTTAAAAACTATTTAATCACTTGTGCTAAGGTCATATTTGTTATGATAATCAAACTCTACCACATCAACAACTGCATCTATATTCAATGTTTCCAATTGGATCACCCTCTTTTCTTTATTTCTAGACATTTTTGTAGCCAAGATGTTGAAAATGTTGTAGACGATTCTACTACTATATGAATATTTAGAATCAAAGGCCAGAGTTCTTGGTCATCTATATTATCTATGACTGAAATCTCAAGTCACTTCCATATTTTGAGTAGATTGTGAACATGTAGGAGAGGTTCTAGAAGGTTGTTGTAAAGTACAATTGAAACAATTTTTGTGTTGTCATTGATGTCAAATCTACTGATGAGACATGTTGTTGTCTAATCTAATTATCTTATCTATTTGATTGATGAAGAGGATTTGAGAAATTTCTCATAATAGAAGCACCTAGAGGAAAGGTTGAGCTATGAAAGGGAAGTTGCAATGGACATTTGATTAGTTAGACTTTGACAATATAATTTGATAGTTTACATTATGATGACATGGGAAGAGACTAACAATTTTCATAAACTTTCAATAATGAAATAGAGTAAAAGATGAAGGAATTTTGGAGTCTATACCCGGTGATGTTAGTGCCAATCGAGGCACTATAAGTGCCAAGAAAATTTAGTGTTGACTAAGCATCAATATCAAACGAGTGATAATTTTCATGCCAAACTAGAAGATCTATTATAGCTAAGAAATTTAGTGATGAGAGAGAGAGAGAGATGCAAAGAAGAAGTGTGTGTAAGAAAATTCAAGAAGAAGGCTTAAGTTTGTTGTAAAAATAAGGGTGAATTCTTGAAGGGTTGCCAATCAAATTGAGGACATAGATGACAAGGAAGGCTTATCAAGGATTCATCACATGAACTAAACAAAGATCTAAAAATGCAAAGTGAAATGCAATCATATAGATCAAACCCTACTATTATCTTTCTAATAATTGTATTTATAATTTGTCTTCAAATACTTGTAATCAACTCTTGACCTAAGAGTCATTAAGAACTTAACAATTTGCGTTAATACTTTAATGGGGTTCAACATTCTAATGGAATGTTCTAAAGTCTTTTGATAAGGCTTCTCTTAATAGTATGATCAAATCCTTTAACTAGGTCAAATTCAATAGTGTGTATAGTAACCTTTAACATGGTTGGCTCCTAATAGGGCTCACTTTAGAAGAGTAAAAATGTGGTGACATATAGCTGGTGGCTTTTCCCAAATTGGGTTTCAATGTTAAATCACAGTGCCAAACTTGTGTTGTATGTTTTATATTTCAAGTCTGTACCTTCAACAAGTCTATTATATTAGAATAGTAATCTACTAGTTAATATTGGTATTGAGACTATGGTAGAGATTGAGTTGTAGGACAATGTTGAACATTAAATGTTTAAATGTTGGATTAATCAATTGGTACCAATGAACCTCAAGTAATGATATTGATGTATAAGAACATCCAATCTTGAGAATTTTCAAAACTTTCATTCCCAACCACCATATTTAGAAGGAATATAATATCTTAGATGCCCTCTGTGAAGAGTGTCTTGTGAAGTTCCTTTGGTAATTGTGACTCTCCTTTCCTCAATGGATTCAACAAAATTTTGGACATGGTGTTCAAAAAATAAAATTTAATGGAAGTAACCTTGGACCCCATACCCTCCATGGTGACCTTTGCAAAATCCTCTCAAGTTGATAGTAAGAATGAAATGGAGATATCAACATGATTAAGACTTGTTATCACATTAACCTCTAATGTTTTAATGGCTTTAGAATATCCCAAATCATTTTCATACATTCCACAACTTACTATGTACACTAAACTGCCAGTAGATGACCTTTTGTGTAGGCTAGCCCACTCTCAAATATCTCTTGTGCCATAGGTGAATTTATCCCTTTCCTTATGTCTCTCTAGAAATCTACAGTGCCAATGTTCCCCATCTTTGTATCTAATATTTCAAGAAGTATACATTTCAATATTACAAATTATTCTTGACCTTGAAAACTATATTGTTTTTCTTTTTGAATTGCTCATTTTGGTGACTAGACTTTGGTAGGGAATATATTAAAAGTCTATAAAGTCTATAATTTTCTTTTTAGGGAATATCTTAAAAGTCTATAATTTTATTTTTAATATTTGGCAACATGAAGGCAAGACTATTCACCATATTGGAGTTGTCTATATCTACCAACCTCATTTATGTGTGTCATCATTGCTCCATTATTTACTTGTTTGAAAATAAAAAATTTTGTTCTCTTACTGAAATGAAAAAATATTCAAAGTTATCCTCTTATAGGAATGCCTCAATTTTCTCAATCTTAATTTGAAATATCGAAACCATTTTTACCACTATCATTCTTTTAAACAATGGTTGATAATTTGACATGTTAGCTCTTGGGAGCTTTCACAACAAATCCTTTATTTGTATTTCCTACTACCACATTGTATCATTAAGATGACATGTACAGAGTGTTTGGTCAAACTAGTCTTTGATTCTAGGGTACCTAATTGCATCTGTTTGATAATTGTTGAATTATATCCAACAAATGTATTTCATGAATATTTAAAAATTATTGTTGTCTATTAAATAACTACACTTTTGAGTTTTTTTTAAATGTTCTATATATAACTATATGAACTTCATATCCTGTGAATCACCATCCCTTTGAGATATTCCATCAAACACTTTTAACTGCTCCTCCATATTGTGTGCATTCCTCCTTTTTTAGGCAGGGAGTAATAAGAAGAAAAGGGGATAAAATTTGCATCTATTGATTGTATTTTCATGAACCCTTCTAAAGTTATGCCATTAATTAATTAGGTGGACACCTCTTTGAAGATCTTCATATGCGTTTTACAAATGTTTGGGAGAAGGTTAGTAAAATCTAAAGAATGTGTCCCTTTGCATGAGGAGTTAAATTGAATGCATGTTCACATTGTGTACATTCCTCCTTTTGTAGGTATGGAGTAATAAGAAGCAAAGGGGATAATATTTGTATCTATTGATTGTATTTTCATGAACCCTTCTAAATTTATCTCATTAATGAATTAGATGGGTACCTCTTTGAAGATCTCCATGTGCTTTTTACAAATGTTGGGGAGAAGGTTATAAAAATATAGAGAATGTGTCCCTTTACATGAGGAGTTAAATTGAATGAATATGAATTATGTATTTACAACTCAAGTTCAACCAACTAGCAATCCATTGGCATTCTCTCCAACAACACAATTGTGTGATATCAAATTCTAGACAATCCATTAAAATCATTTTTTCAAATGGATAGCGCGCCTCCTCATTTCCTAATTCTTTGGAAAATATTTTCTTCACTTGTGGAAACTCTAACAAATGCTTCCACATTCTACATCTATGTCCATCAATGGGGCCTTCCAAAATCTCATTTGGGTATTGTGGGACATGATTACAATATAGAGGTGGAAAAATATGAGATAAAATCTCTTTTGTCATTCTATCAACCAATTGCATTTTGAGGGTTGTAACTTGTATTCATTTCAAGCTAGTGGTATTCTCATCAAGTTTGACATTTAGTCAAACATATCTGATGCAGTCACTATAATTGTTGAACTATTGTGGGGATATTGGATAAGTGCAAACTCAACCATGCACCTTTAATTTTCTATTCCAAAGAATGCACTTTTCTTTCATATACTAATTATATTATTTTGTTTCTCTCACAAATAAGAAAACTATCTCCTCTAGTCAAAGGCAACATAGTTCTTTTCCCTATGTGAATGGCAGTATGTTCGACATCACATGAGTGCTTTTCCAGCTACAACATGGATCTACTAATCTCAAATATCTTGGTATATTCCCAAGTTGGTTTGAATTTTCCAAATAACTGACCAAGTTTCATAATACATCATGTTGAGCCATATATTGCTCATAAGTGCTCCCTTCATTAATTCGTAGATGTGCTCCGAAAAAAAAAAAGTAGTCAGCCTTCCATAAATAATATGTATCATTCTATTTTTTCCAGCAAGGGAATTAGCAATTCTATTATTAAGAATTTCCATGTTGAAATCACTACAACTAACCACTATCTAAATTGTGTTGATAAACAAAATAATTTGTTTTTTGTTTATTTTGTTGATTTCTTAAATAACCCAATTACAAATCAATTGCATAATAAATTCACAAAAAGAAACTCATTCTGATTTATAACAATTAATTCTCTAAGTTAACTAACATAAGCAAATAGTGAAAGCAAGATTAGAAAAACCAAAAAAACATAGACAATAACACAGATATACACTTGAAACCTTATGTCGGGAAAAACCTACAACGGATAGATATTCTATTCAACTTAACAATAAACTTTCTCTTCAATAATACAATAGATCCAATTCCATAAAATACAAGTTTTCTACTACAATCTTACACATATAGAGCCTAGCTTATTTACTTAGCTTGCAAGAAAAGTATATTTTCTTATTTTCTTAGACTTTAAATCATATATAAAATCACTTCTTGTTTTTCTCAAAGAAATATTCTTTTAAAGAATGAAAACAAATTTTTTGCCAAATATCCAACTCAAGTTTCTTTAAAGCAACTCTGGTCTACCTTCGAAGCTAAACAAAAAAAAATTAACATATTTGATATCCAAGTCAATAAAAATTTAACTAAAGAGACTCACCCCATGTTATTGTTTACCAAACTCAACAACCTTGGCCTTTCAAGTTCAACAAGATTGTTATTAGCATGACTCTATTTTGAATTGTGATGATAAAGTCAAATATCAAACATGGTATCAACATTAAATTTTTTCACTCTTAGAAGCAATGCAAAGTCAAGACAACATTTTTTCATACCATCATCAAGTATTTTGATGCTCACTACTAGGAGATTGAGAACCTCCTCCTCATGAGCTTTATGGATATATAGATCCTCCTCCTAAAAGTTCATCTTTTCCATGTTTCCAATATGCATTGCCATTATCTTTATAAAAAGATCACCCAATAACCATTAATGCAAATGGAAAGCCTTAGAAGTTTCCTACTACTTCTTGGTAAATTTTAATTACTACTTTTTGAACCTTGTGGATAGTAATTATGTCTTCAAAGATTCAACTCAACAATATCTTGCTGAAGCAAAGAATGAATCTTAAATATTCATACTATAAACCTACAAAGTATGGGAGTGTGAGAAATTATTTCATTTTTCAAGAATGTTTAATATCATCTCTATGATAATGATATGTTTCTTTTGTTGTGAGAAATTTTCACTTTATTTTGTAATACAATGATAAGAATAAATATAATAAATATTTTATTTAAGTAAAGTAAATTTTATATTATTTTGTAGAGTGGTTTACAAGAGTAAAATATTGGAACATAGTGAATATTCAAGGATTGATGTTTGAAAACATTAGATGTTTTATATTTTAAAAAACTATTAAAAACAAATTTATTTTTTAAACAATGTCTTTGGACACTTGAGCTAGTCAAAAATAGTTGTCACAGTGTTTGATGGTTGTTGAAACCTTTGACATTGATGTCAATGGGGGAGAAGTTTAGCATGAAAAATAATTTGAGTACATAGAAGGGAGAAGAAAATAGTTTGGGAGAAGTAAAACATGAGAGAATGATTAATGAAGAGGATTTGAAAAGAAAGGTTAACAGTCTTTTCCAGTTGGCATTCTTCGAACTAGATGTTTTTCATCTATGTCACCATCAATGCCAAAGGGGGAGATTGTTGGACACATGGATGTTGATGATATTCCTATGGGAGTGTATTTTAGAAACATGATTAGATCATTATCATGATGATATGTTACAGTCATGCCTATGTTTGTCAGAGGTGTTAACATAATAGTTTTTTGTGGTATCTAATAGAAGAACAATGGAAAGATCGAGTTGGAAGAGATAGACCATTGAGTATTTTCAGTAGTGAGGATAAAGGGAGATTATACTATGCATCTAGTATATGTAGCCAACCTCAGAAGCATAAGATATTAATTCTGGAAGAAGTTATGCAAGTTTTGATGAAGATTGCTTAGAGATAGAGTTTATAGAGGTATCCTTTGGTATACTTGCTATATCTCTTAGCAAATTCATTATTCTAAGAAGTTAAAGTTAAAGATGTGATGAAGACATGTTGGTGATGATGTGGCTATTCTCTCTCATCATAATGTTACGTGTACGGAAGTTATTCAAGTTGCAAGGTGAAAGATTAATGTTATCACTAAGTGTAACATGTTCTTAATGTGGTCCTATAATGATTAATTGAGAAGGTGTAATAGTTGACTCAAGAAATTTTTTTATGGATTTGGTATAAATGAAGTGCATTTTCCTTTATGATGAAGAGAGTGTATGGATAAATGTGAATGATTGAGGAACAAAATGCAAAGAGAATGAGAGTTGAGAGGAAGTGAAGGAAACTTCATTTTTGAGGTTTAATAGTGTGATCCAAAGTTGGATACTTAGATCCAAGGTTTGTGACCTAGTCTACAAGATTTAACGATGATTGATTTGGTTGATAAGACAAAGGAAAGAAGTTAAAGTATTGTACAAATAATTATTCTACAACAAATAGTTTAGAGATCAGTTGGATAATGAGTTCAGTGGTCTTGCCCTAGAAGTTGTTTGGATAGTGGGTCCTTCTGTCTTGTACAACTCCTAATAGGGTTAGTACAACTACTAATAGGGTTGGGATCTCTCAAAAGGGATTCAAAGTCTCCTAACAGGGACTCATATGTACTAAATGTTGTAATAGACTCCTAACAGGGTCCATCCCCTAACAATGAATATTTATATTAATATATCATCTTGTGGGCATCATTCCCATGGGGTTTTCCCTCTATTCCCTAGTTAACATATCTAGTTTAATTGTCTATGTGCATCTTGTTATGGTTATTGTTTACTTTGGTTGATTGTTTAAGATTGTTTAAGGTTGATAAATGTTTTAATTATTGGATAACTAATTCACCCACTCAACCCCCACCCTCTCAGTTATCTTGGTGGACTATTGTTTCTAAAAACATCATCATCAAAAGAATAACAATGAATATATAAAATATCTAAGTTTAAAGTATCTCATGAAATATAAGGTCCAAACATATAAATAGTATCAACCAATCAAGTAACCAAGTACTGCTAAATCAAATCAAGTAACCATGAAAGTTGGCCTAATATTATTTGACAATATAACATAAAAACAAACTACTGGCAGGAAATCCAGCTTTAGAAATATTACCCACCCTATGTGGTGTAGACACTATGTGTTCATTATTACTATGCTCCAAGACTTTGCTTTTACCATAGATACTCTAAACTTTACATTTTTTATTTTTGATGGAAGTAAATTGAGTATTGTTATTTATTTGCTGAATGTTTCTAGTGATATTAATGTGTTATTAATTTCTAGTTTCTTACTTGGGCTAGCACCCTCTTGCTGCTTTTAATAATAAAAAACATAAAATGTATTTATGTCATTCTATAAAACTATTAAATTTAATCAAAATCTACTTAGTTTTTTCAAATTTTTTTTTTTTCCAAATGTGATATTTAAGGATATCCTAAGAGTACATCTAAAACATAAATATAGATCTTTCATTAATTTATTTTCAAATTCAAATAATCGTTACAACTACATCGAATCTTGAATAGAAACACTACAATTTTCTAAAATGAGAGGAAAAGCAATATTTCTATTTCAAGACCCAAAAGATTTACATTAGATATTAGGATAATAGTTTTATATCACAAAACAAAAAATAAGCATCGAAACTCACTTGTGCTAAAAATATAAATTAAAAAAATTAAGTTTTAGTGTATTAAACTTTACTTTCAAGAATCTAGGAAATACAATACTCCAAGAAACTAACTATTTAAATCTACTATCAAATAAAGATTAGTAAATTATTTCCCACAAATTTCTCTAATTATCTACTTAAAACCACTTTACATGTCTCAAAACACATTATTATTTTAGAGGTTATGTAGTTTGATCCAATGGAATTTATTTATTTTTAATTAGTTGAATAGGTCAGATATGTGACATTCCTCTGCTTTAGAGGGGCAACTTTGTTATAAGATGTAATTTTTATTTTTTCAACTTAAGGATATAAAAAATTGAAAAGAATGAAAGAAAGCTACTAACAACAAATATACAAATGACTTTAGGATCTTTGATGAATTAGCTTAAATGACTAATAAGAACAAAAAAGATCTATGCTTGAAGGTTATCATTAACATTATTTTAATTCAATATTCCATGAGCATTTTCATAATAATATGAAAACACTCATTACAATTAGAATCATTACCTTAATAGTTGAGATTTGAAAAAGAGCCCAAATTTGTGTTTCCTTTCATATCCTTATATAGAGATTACATATGATGTTTCTTATTACAAAGGAAATGTTTGTAATCGCTTTCCAAAAATTGACTCGCAACTTATTAAAAAACTCTAGCACAGGTGTTATCACTAATAACCAAAAGTCCCCTTTACATGTCATGTTCATGAATTTATAAGCATCTTTTCCATAGCTAACTTTTCAGGTTTGTAACTACTTGAAAGCTTAGAGTTTGGGAATTTTGAAGAAAATTTTATAACTAATTCTAACTTTTCATAAACTCCAACTTTTGAAGCCTAATCACAACTAAGAAAAAGTTAGGATTTTGATGGAACCAAAAATTTGTCCTAAATCTGAACATTTAAATAAAATATAAATAAAACTCAAAGTTTTTAAAACTACTTCCTAACCTAAGTTTCAAGCACTGGAACTAGTATCTCCTAAATTTAATTTTTGATCTCAAGTTGGTGTGAATAGTTGAATTGAAATTTTCATGTATACTATTTAGAAACTATTTGATCACTTGTGCTAAGGTCATATTTTTTATGATAATCAAACTCTACCATTTCTAGCTTGCATATGTCATAGCCTTTCCTAACTTTGTCTAACTCTTTAGTATAATTTGGTAAGCATTGAATGTGAGAATCAAATGCACTAAAATGGTACTAAATCCTACCATAACATCTACATTTGAGCACTATTTTTCATCTAGTTTAGAGCTAACCTTTGTATATATGATTCCCAAGATGGTAGGTACATCTAGATTCTTGAGTATGTTCATTGATATCAATCATTTTCATAATTACTAGTATAGTTCTCAAGGCCACTATTTTTAGCTTCCTGAAAGTATCTAAGATTTTTTCTTCGCATGTTTATTGATCTAGATTAGCACATTTATTTTTAATATTTTCTAGCTATATGTCAACTTGTTCCTCTTCTCCACATGGGATCAATTTGAAAGATTTTTCCCCATTATCATCTATTCATTTTTTTTCTATCAAATTACTATTCATTTCTTTGCTTGAAATAATTGTTTATGTCTAAGGATTTCCAATTTTTTTTGAATCCCTTAATCTATGTTGTTTTCTTTGACATACATTACTTTTACTTTTTAAAAAACTTGATTCTCATTCCTTCATGTGGTTGATCCAAGAATCCACCATCTTAGCATATGTTTGATGCTTTAGTGTGATATTAAGAATGTGTTCATTAACAATATTTTTTGGATAGCTGATTATCTTTGTAGAAGAAGAACTAAGAGCAAAAAGTGAATCGCCTATCATTGATTGCATGCATGAAGATAGGGCTCACACTTGATACCTTAGTTGATCCTTAACTTGTTTATCTTTTTTTGACTATTTAATGGGGACAACGGTTGACATCTAGAAAGCACACACTTTACCTTTACATGTGGTCCAACATAAGTCCACTTGAGTTCTTTTAAAATAAGATTCATTCAACTCATCTACATTAGATTCTTGATGATAAGTTATCTTATGTCAACAAATAAATTACTCGTGTTGGAGTTCACCACTAATATGGTCTCTACTTTAGTTTTCTAAAGAATTTTATGTTTTTATGTCCCACATCAGAAATTGCATCTATATTCAGTATTTCTAATTGGTTCACCCTCTTTTCTTTATTTCTAGACTTTGTTTTAGCCAAGATGTTGAAAATGTTGTAGATGATTCTACTACTGTATGAACTTTTAGAATCAAAGGCCAGAGTTCTTGGTCATCTATGTTATCTATGACTTAAATCTTGAGTCACTTCAATATTCTAAGTAGATCATGAACATGTAGGAGAGGTTATAGAAATTTGTTGGAAAGTACAATGAAACAATTGTTGTGTTGTCATTGATTTCAAATCTACTGATGAGACATGTTGTTGTCTGATCTAATTTTCTTATCTATTTGATTGGTGAAGAGGATTTGAGAAATTTCTCATAATAAAAGAACTTGGAGGAAAGGTTGAGTTATGAAAGGGAAGCTGCAATGGACATTTGATTAGTTAGAGTTTGACAATATAATTTGATTCTTTACATTATGATGACATGGGAAGAAACTGACAGTTTTCATCACCAACATTGAGACACTATAAGTGTTGAGAAAATTTAGTGTTGACCAAACACCAATATTGATTGGGTGATGATTTTCATGCTAAACTAGAAGTACTATAGAAACTAAGAAATTTAGTGATGACCAAGTGTTAGAACTTAGTGTTAGCCGAGGGACAATTTTTTAATTGTTTTCAAGAAATCATGATTTCCATTCAACTGAGTTGATTTCTTGGGATATGAAAAGTGTGTTGAAGATAAGGATTGATGCATTTGATCATTTAATTCAAGGAGAGGATAAGGTAAGATACCTAATGAATGGATTTCATGAGAGGTTTCTAGAAGAAAAAATGATAAACATATACAATTAATCTATTCTATCAGATTATGAACCCTAAGATCTATAGTGATTGTGAAAAAGGAAAAAGGACAAAAATTATCTATTTAGGGAGGCATGGAGGTGAACTCTAACACACACACACACACACACACATAGAGAGAGAGAGAGAGAGAGAGAGAGAGAGAGAGAGAGAGAGAGAGAGAGAGAGAGAGAGAGAGAGAGAGAGAGAGAGAGAGAGAGAGAGAGAGAGAGAGAGAGAGAGAGAGAGAGAGAGATGCAAAGAAGAAGTGTGTGTTCAAAATATTTCTAGTGAAGATGGAACAAAGTTGTTGAGATTGATAAGAAAATCCAAGAAGAAGGCTTAAGTTTATTGTAAAAAGAAGGGTGAATGCTTGAAAGGTTGCCAATCAAATTAAGGACACAAATAACAATGAAGGCTTATCAAGGATTCATCACATGAACTAAACAAAGATTTGAAAATATAAAAGTAAGATGTGATCATATAGATCAAAGCCTACTATTTTCTTTCTAATAATTGTAAACAATCTGTCTTCATATCCTTTTGATCAAAGGTTGACCTAAGAGTCATTAAGGACTTAACAATTTTCGTAAATCCTTTAATGGGGTTCAATATTCTAATGGAATGTTCTAAATTCCTCTAACAAGGCTGCTCTTAACAAGATGATTAAATCCTTTAACTAGGTCAAATTCAATAGTGTGTATGGTAACCTTTAACATGGTTGGCTCTTAAACGGGCTCAATTTAGAAGAGTAAAAATGTGGTGACATATTGCTGGTGGCCTTTCCCAAACTAGGTTTCCATGTTAAATTGCAGTACCAAACTTGTGTTGAATGTTTTATATTTCAAGTGTGTACATTCAACAAGTCTATTATATTAGAATAGTAATCTACTAGTTAATATTGGTATTCAAACTACAATAGAGACCAAGTTGTAGGACAATGTTGAACATAAAATGTTTAAATGTTTGATTATTCAATTGGTACTAATGAACCTTGAGTTATGATATTGATGTAAAAAAGAATCAAATCTTGATGTTGATATTAATGTATAAAAACATCCAATCTTTAGAATTTTCAACACTTTCATTCCCAACTACCCTATTTAGAAGGACTATAATATCTGAGATACCCTCTGTGAAGAGTGTCTTGTGAAGTGCCTTTGGTAATTGTGACTCTCCTTTCCTCAATGGATCCAATCAAATTTTGGACATGGTGTTCAAAAAAAATTTCTTTAATGGAAGTAACCTTGGACCCCATACCTTCCATGGCGACCCCTGCAAAATCCTCTCAAGTTGATAGTAACAATGAAATGGAGATATAAACTTGATTAAGCCTTGTTATCACATTACCTTCTAATATTTTAATGACTCTATAATATTCTAGATCATTTTAATACATTCCACAACTTACTATGTACACTAAACTGCTAGTAGATGACCTTTTGTGTAGGCTAGCCCACTCTCCAATATCTCTTGTGCCATAGGTGAATTATTCCCTTTCCTTATTTCTCTCTAGAAATATATAATGCCAATATTCACCATCTTCTTATCTAATATTTCAAGCAGTATGCCTTTCAATATTGGAAATTATTGTTGAACTTGAAAATTATATTGCTTTTCTTTTTGAATTGCTCATTTTGCTGACTAGACTTTGGTAGGGAATATATTTAAAGTCTATAAAGTATATAATTTTATTTGTAATATTTGGCAACATGAAGGCAAGACTATTCATCATATTGGAGTTGTTCTCCATATCTACCAACTTCATTTATGTGTTTCATCATTGTTCCATTATTTAATTTGAAAACACAAACTATTGTTCTCTTACTAAAATGAAAAAATATTCAAAGTTATCCTCTTATAGGAATGCCTCAATCCACTCAATCTTAATTTAAAATATCAAAACCTTTTTTTACCCTATCAAACTTTTTAATGATGATTGATAATTTGACATGTTAGCTATTAGGAGCTTTCACAAAAAATCCTTTATGTGTATTTCCTACTACCACATTCATTCATTAAGATGAATTTCTAGATTGTTTGGTCAAACTAGTCTTTGATTCTAGACTACCTAATTGCATCTGTTAGAAAATTGTTGAATTATATCCAACAAATGTATTTCATGGATATTTAAAAATTATCGTTATCTATTAAATAACTACACTTTTGAGGTTTTTTTAAATGTTGTGGATATAACTATATGAACTTCATATCCTATGAGTCACCATCCCTTTGAAATATTTCATCAAACACTTTTAATTGCACCTCCATATTTTGTACATTCCTCCTTTTGTAGGTCGGGAGTAATAAGAAGAAAAGGGGAAAACATTTGTATCTATTGATTGTATTTTCATGAACCCTTCTAAGGTTATCCCATTAATTAATTAGGTAGTTATGTCTTTGAAGATCTCCATATACATTTTAGAAATGCTTGCGAGAAGGTTAGTAAAATCTAGATAATGTGTCCCTTTGCATGAGATGTTAAATTGAATGCACCTTCATATTGTGTACATTCCTCCTTTTGTAGGTAGGGAGTAATAAGAAGCAAATAGGATAACATTTGTATATGTTGATTGTATTTTCATGAACCCTTCTAAAGTTATCCCATTAATGAATTAGGTGGGCACCTCTTTGAAGATCTCCATGTGCTTTTTACAAATGCTAGGTAGAAGGTTAGAAAAATCTAGAGAATGTGACCTTTTACATGTGGAGTTAAATTGAATGAATATGAATTATGTATTTACAACCCAAGTTCAACCAACTAGTGATTCATTGGCATTCTCTCCAACAACACAATTGTGTGATATCAAATTCTAGATAATCTGTTGAAAATTTTTTTTCAAATGGATAGCGTGCCTCCTCCTTTCATAATTCTTTGGAAAAAAATTTCTTCACTCATGGAAACTCTGAAAAATGCTTCCACATTCTACATGTATGTCCATCAGTGTGGCCTTCCAAACTCTCATTTGGGTATTGTGGGACATGATTACAATATAGAGGTGGCAAAATATGAGATAAAATCTCTTTTGGCATTCTATCAACCAATTGCATTATGAGGGTTGTAACTTGTATTCATTCCAAGCTAGTGGTATTCTCATCACGTTTGACATTTAGTCAAACATATCACATGTGGCAACTATAGTTGTTGAACTATTGTGGGGATATTGGATGAGTGCAAACTTCACCATGCACCTTTAATTTTGTATTCCAAAGAATGAACTTTTCTTATATATACTAATTATATTGTATTGTTTACAAATGACTTTTAGGTTGGTTGGTGTTTTGAAACATCACAGTTTCAAATTATCTTGATGAGAATAGAATACATCTAGGGGTATCTACTTCCCAACTACAATGCATCCTTTTAGACATTGGGCTAACTATGAGGCTAGACCCTTCTTCTACTTTGGGCTCAGCAAAACCTAGGTGAGTATACCTATAGATTCTTCATATGGTACCACTATCTAAAGCCTACACTAAATCTAAAGTAAAGAAGATAGAAACCTTATACCTTTTATACTTATGCAAAGATAATGACATGAAATAACTAATAACATGACCTTAGAAATTGATAAGCTAAGTGAGGGCATCCTTTTAGCTCTTAAATAAAAAGTGAAAATTGTGATTATAATTTTGATTTTAGCAAATTCCCAAATATGCAACACTAAGAGCAAGTTGATCTTGCTACTGATTAGTGCCTTATCTATTGGGAAGTTCCATAAATTACACACATACATCTATGATACCAGTGATATATTCCATATATCAAGATATTAGATCTATCCTATCACTTTGTGAATTAGACATCAATGTTCATAAAGACCTCATTCTCATGAAATATCCTTCTCAAATAACTAACAACCCTATCAAATACATCAAACATTTACTTCACTTTTCATTCCAACAAAAAAACACACCAGACATACAACCTTAAGGGGATGCAAAAGAGTCTAATTTATTTGTCCTTACACCACACATCATTGTAGATTACAAAGATAGGAGATGAGAATCAGAATGAAACTAAGAAGATTTTTTTTCATTGTATTTATTTATTTGAAATTATACATTCAAGATGCATGTAAATAACTCTTGAAACCACTCAATAGATTAGAACTATTTATGATATCTTTATTCATTGTTGTTTATATAAGAGATAAGACTAAAGAATATAGAAAGAGAGTTCTGGATCCAACCTTGTGGCATAACAGACTAACTACAACCAACATGGTATTAGAGTAATGAAAAATATCAAAAACTGTAACCCCTACAATGAATTAGAAAGAGAAAGATATAGGAAAGGAATGAAATCTTGGATCTTATCTAGAAGTTACATGTGTCCACTTGAATCTTCATTTCATGTCATTGCAAAGCATCTCTCATCTCTCTACAACCAAAATCTAATATGATTCTCATCATTGTCTGTAACAAACTTGAAAATATCTCCTCTAACTTATGAGAAACCCTATCTTTGACAAAAAAAATCACATATTCAATTAGAGTTCTAATAAATCATTCACTAAACTAACAATGAGAGTGAAGAATCATTCCTAACTACATCTAGTGTTCACCCTATTCACCATCTTAGCTAAAAATCAAATCTCAACTAATATACCTGAATGAGATTTTAAAATGGGTGTCTGGTACAAAACCATGAATAACTTGAACCAATGCCTTCCTATATAGAAAAAAACCATAAATATGAGAACTTTTCTCTCTCCCAATTCTAACGATATATAATAGTGATATATCAGCATATCAAGAATGCCCAGAGGATCAAATTGAAAATTATTGCCTTGGATAGGTTTTAAGATTGCATTTCTTTTTGCAAGAATTGAAATCTTTCTATACTTTAAACTTTAGGATATAAATTTAATAGATTTAAAATTTTATACATGTCCAAAAACTTAAAAAATAATAAAATACTATTTTTTCATGTTATATATTTTCCCTCCAAAATCCAATCAGGTCAAACTACTTTAACCAAGCTTGACATGTGTGAACCTGTGATTGATCGGTCACCTACCTCATCACCTACCATCAGGTACCATGTGGAACACTCTAATTGGTCCATTGGTCTACTATGTGGCATTCTTCTATTGGGCCCCTCCACAAAGTCACTATGCCACATCATACCTACTAGGCATCCTGCCACATGGCACGTCTTGATTTATCTCAAGCCTGCCCCTACCATGTCATCACCAACCCAGGTCCATTGCAACATGTTGGATAGGTGTTTCCTCACATTGCCTAATTTTTAAGAAACTTCACAATGTGGGGAAGAACCTAAGATCTTGCCATGTGGTGAAATCTAGAGCATCAGATTTGAAACCTGACAAGTCACATCTGACCACTACATGTCAGCTAGGCACTTTCCCATATGCATAGTTAACAACTACCACATTGCATGTAGGAATGTGAAAAGTTTCCATGTGTACTACTTTGCCTTGTCACTAGCTCAACTTTTGCACCAGGTGTCACCTCATGATTCACCCAACTAGCTATCATTTTTCAATCTTTTAGTTCATCTGGCATGTCTAGTCAATGTGTCACATCATCATTTCATGTTGTGTGTTTGGTTAAAATTTGACTTTACTTCCCTCAAGCTGACTAGGTGGGCCCCTCATGAGCTTTCCTTGTGTCTCAAAAGGTGGGAACCTTTTAGAAATATGGCATATGAATATTGGGGTATTTAAAGATCATAAAGTCTCATCATGGCAATGATGTAGGACTAAAACTTTAAGCAAAGTATTGATGAGGGCACAACCCAAGACAAAATGAACACAACAAGAAAAGGGGAATATTATTATCAGAAGTGATATACTATTACATTTAGTACAACAAAAATAGACTCCATGAAATGCCCTATGGGCTTACAATGTTAATAGATTCTAAAGAAAAACCCTTCTCATAGTACCTTCTCCCAAACTCTACCGAAAAAACTGCATATACAATGCCAGAAATGACCTTCAGTAACACAAATTAGGTTTAGGGTAAGCAATACATTTTGGAAGATGCCATTTTGCATCCATTTCCAAAATAGAAGGTTCTAGAAAACATGTCAAAAAATGGTGCAAAATTAGAAGATTCCAAAAATGGTAGTCCAACTTTTAGGAGACATAACTTTTGATCTATGAGTTTGATTGACAAACCGATCACATTATTCGGAAAGCTCTCTGAGCACTCTATAGCCCTATGGGAAATCTTCACTCATCCACCATTTTGTGAACACCTATAAGGCCATTTAGTGTTTCAAATCTGACTTTGAAGCACTCTTAGGGGGTCTTCAGGGAACTTAAAACTATAATAACTTTCAAAGTGTAAAGCCTTTTGACCTGATTCTTTTTCTGGAATTCTCTAAATTACTAGTATAATAATCACTCAAAATTACACACTCTAACACATCATAGTTATGCCTCAATTATAAAACTATTTTCCACATTAGCACATATCCTAAGGTACTCAAAAAAATTGAACCAGAAAACCAATAGTGGAACTATGAGAGTTGGAATCTCTATTTGACCCGAATGGGTATCTAGAAATAAAAACACATTAAACAAAAACAAAAACTAAGAATATTTTTGGGTGATACAAGATTTCCCTTACACCACTGGATGCTCTTGCATTAAACACCTAGGGTAAATTGAAAAGTGACCCTATCACTTTATAGTTGGTAGAGGAAAACCCAAATGGGCAACCTCTGCCATGAATATCCAAGTTGAATCTTCCACTAGTCATCCTTTCCATTTAACTAGGTATTCTTCATACCACATGTTTCTAGTACTCCAACCAAAAAAGCTATCTAGAATTTATTTAATCTCTTCCTTCTCAAAAGTAGGAATTGGACATGGCTCCAGCATCGAATCCTCCTCTGCACCATCATCTTGATATTCTATTATGTCTACAATATTGAAAATAGGAAAAATGTGAATTTTATTTGGTAACTCCACCTCATATGCATTTTTTGACTCATGTTTCTTCAAAGTTTTATAGGGACCAAATTTCTTCATCTTTAGCTTGTTGTAGGTACCCACTGAAAATCATTCCTTACTCAAGTATACCATAACTAGATCCCCCACTTAGAACTCCTTATGTATCCTCTTTTGATCTTCTCTAGCCTTATACTACAGATTCATCTTGTCAATATGTGCATGTACCTCATCATGTAGGTTCTTGACATGTTCAAAAAAGTCTTCTACCTCAGCACTTGTCCTCTCTCCTTGCTCCATCTACCTCAGATCTAGTGTAGTCGTTGGACTACTCCCATACACCATTTAGAATGGTGATCTACCAATACTCCTATTCACAGAAAAACTGTAAGAAAATTCTTCTTGTGGTAGAATCAAATCTCATCCCTTGGGCTTATCTTCTACTAAGAACCTCTTCAAATTACTTAGTCTTCTATTCATTACTTTTATTTGTCCATCAATTTGTGGATGAATTGCAAAACAAAACTTCAATTCTGTCTTCAACTTCTTTGACAAAGTCCTCTAGAAATACCCAACAAATTTAGTATCTCTATCAAAAATAATACTTTTTTGTAGACCACGTAGCCTCACCACCTTTTTGAAAAGAAAATCTACAATATGCACTACATCATGAGTCTTTTGGCATGGAATGAAATGTCCCATCTTGGAGAACCTATCAACCACCACAAATACTGAATCATTACCCCTTTATGTCCTCAACAATCAAAGAATAAAATCCATACTTATGTCCTATTGAGATATTGGGTGTTGCACACATTGTATAATATTGTTATATTATATTAAATTATTATATTATGTAATGTTGCACCTAGATGGATGTGAAACATGTAAAGAATCCATGAGATTTATTTGATGAGTTTTATTGTAACATTGTGATAATATTTCATGTAATTATTTAATATTGGGGAAAATAATTAAATATCCAATTTTAAATGTGGGTTCAATAGGTTAGGTAGCACATGGTTTATATAATACCACTTAGTGCTTTTGTGAGACTTACTACTATATAAGCTACCACAAGGGCAGCTTTTTGCGTGAGAAGGAGAAGGAAAAAAGGGAAAGAGTCAAGTGGGATAAGGTTTGACAGGTTGACCAAGGGAGCATTTGTGAAGGTTGGAAGCATGGCATGTGATGTGTGGATTCATGCTTGTTCACATAGATTGCTCGTTTGTGGTTATGCCTTTGAGGACTTCCATGGTTGTGTTGCAATGGTATTTTTGTTGAATAATACATGGTTATGGATGCTTTTGGAGGCTAGATTTTTCCCTCAACAAGGGTTTCCCAGAGTATATCTTATATCACAATTTTTGTGGGTATGTTGTCTATTCTCTTGCATATGGATTTTAGTTACATATTTATTTCAGATCTATTATGAGTTATGTCGAAATAGTTATATTATTTCTTGCAAGGTTCCTTGCAAGTGGTATTAGAGCTATGGTTGTGTTGTTGTAACCCTAGATTGAATCCATGGGAATGCATGAGAAGATAAAAGAAAGGACAAGATATATGAGTTGTTTATTGGAGATCTAAGGGTTTTGGGTTTGATGTTATGATCAAATGTTGGTAGTTTTTGGGCATGTGAAATTGTTGGACAAAAAGGTTTTTTGGATGTTTCATTTAAGTGAGGGTTTTAGTGGGAGCTTGCCAAAATGACCTCCTAGGCAGAACCAAACCTCACCATTGGATTTAGGTAAATGTTTCCATAATTTTTGATATATGCCCTAGTTTATCCATTTTCTAAGATAATGAATTTTATTTTAAGTTTCAACCCATGATGGCCGTCAAATTTAATTTTGTCACAATTTTCATCACAAAAAAAAAATCGCCCTGAAAATGGTAAAGAGACTATCTTAGTAAATGACCATAACTTTCTCCCAAGATATCAGATTTCAGACTTCTTATAAGGATTGGAAAGCTAATTCAAAGCACTATAAGTTGGTGTAGGGTTGGTTATGCGATTTTAACATTTTTTCAGGTTTTCAAAGCCCAAAAGTTAGATGTTGTTTATTTTGATCACAAATTAGTGCATAACTTGGGCATACCTAGTTAGATTTTGGCCATCGGGTAGTTAACAAAAAGATCTTGGAGAGCTCTATAGATTGGTTTAGATTTGGTGCAAGTTTCACATCATTTATTTAGTGATATATTGATCTAAATAGTTTATGATATATATATATATATATATATATATATATATATATATATATATATATATATATATATATATATATATATATATATATATATATATATATATATATATATATATAGACTATTGTAGAATTGTGAGTTTATGACATTGTATTGTTTGAAGATTTAACATTTGATGTCATTGTATACTCAATTCATATTTCATATTGATCTCATGATGATATGGTTGTTAGTATTTTATTCGGATATGTATGATGACTTGTTGGTTCTACAAGTAGTGCAGTGTTGTAAGCGATCTATACTTAAAGGTTGCATTTATAGCTTGGTTATGGGTTGTCTTTTCCCATTGATCTTTCATTATCAATTCATATTTAGATTGGTGGCTTGGATTTGGGTTGTCTATGCTCTAAGTCACATGATTTGTTGAATTTTTTTTTTTCATGTAGAAGAGAGGAGATGTTGTTACCAGGTATAGTCATGGTGGAGGATTATGCTTGACTATTTTATGCTAATAGGTTGGACACATTGAGAGTTAGTTTCTTAGTCCATGGATGTGATCATGGTGCTATGGATTTTGGCATGACATGATTGGATATACAAATACATCTTTAATGTTGATTGGCTTGGATTTCTAATTTGGTTATGGTGGTATATCTTCTTGGTTGAGGATCATGGTTATTTGGTTTCTTTTGTGGAGCTCATGATGTGTACTTTGAGTTCTTTGATGGTTTGATGCATTGGTTAATTCTCATGGTTAGAGAATGGTATATCATCATGATGTCATGGATAGCTTGGATACATAGTTTAGTGGGAGCTTGGGAAAGTGATGGGGTGACAGTGAAAGATTAGTTCTTGATTTTGTTTGTATCTTCTTGGTTTGGAGATCTTGGTTTTACTTGGTACTAATACTTTGGTTCTGTGAGTGTAGACCTAGAGGACCTTCATCTAGGAGATTTATTTTATGATGCCTTAATACCATGGTTGAGTGAGAGTTTTTTCCTTTTTTTCTAGCATTGATATATTTATTGAGTGTTTGTAAATTTTGGAGGTTTGTCTTAGATCATGTTGCTACAGAAGCATCTTTGACATTGGTATGGTGCACTTAGTTATCCTTATGGTGTGTGAAGATGGTCAAATCTTGAGTACTCGTGTGGTTCTTCGCTATCTTTATGGTGTGTGGAAATGGTTGTGTCTTGAGAACTAATGGGATTCTTGGTAAAGGTGTAGCTTATGTTTTCATTTGACATGGTATCCTTGGTGTTAGGATGGTTTCATTATTATGTCATGGTATACTCTTGATATGTGTTTAGAGTTTTGACATGTTATAGTATGTTCATATGAAGCATGCTATCTCTTTGTTTGAGATGGTTTAGATCATGTTGTCATGTCTATGTTCATGAGGCCATGGTTGGAACTTTGACATTGATCTAGTTTTAGTTTCTTTGTATTGAGTACATTGATCACAAGTTGGATACTTCATGATATTTTTTTGTTGAATTTGGAGTTGGTATGGATTTATTGGTTACAAGTGCTCATGGATACTTAGAGATGATGATGATTCCAATTTCTCTTGATTAGAGATGTGTTTGTTGGGATAGTTGATGGTTTTAGTAGGAAGTCTAAGGGGCATTCATCTGATATGGACTTGAGAGGATATTTTTTTTAGATGAGTCTTGGTTGGAGACTTGGATATCTTTATGAGAATTCTCATTCCCCACTCTTGGTCTAATTAGCAGTTTTATTACTTCAGAGGTATAGCCCATTATTTCTCTTAGGTAAATTATGGTTATGCTTGTCTTTCATGGATATGGATCTTGAGCTATGGTACATGAGTTATTTCTAGAGGGTTCATTTGAGATATGGTTTAGCATTGGTTATCTCCTTTTGCATATGTTGTTATGTTCGTTGAGTTTGGGAGATAGTTCTATATTTGGCATATTCCTTAGATTAGGAATGGTTTATGAGTTGATCTTCTTTGTGAGAGATTTACATTGATGATTACTTATATGGTATGGTTTGGGTGTTTTTGAGGCTTCTTGTTAGGGTTTTATGAAGGAGATCATACTTGCACAATTTACATCTAGAGGTTTGTGTAGAAGGACATGATACAAGTTATTATTTGTAAGGTTTCTCTTTGGTCCTGGTTATCTTCTTGGATGTTCAATTTTACTTACATTAGATTTGAAATTTGTTAGAGATTGTGATCACTGGTTTGTGCTCATGTATGTCATGTGAGAGATGAAAATTTTATTCCTTTATCTCTTTCCTCTATTGGTTGTGGAGAACCTATGAGACTATTGGAGATTGGCTAAGGGAGTTGTTCTTGTAGATTATTGGTTTATGTGTTGTGGGTGTCCTTGAGACTATATGGATTCACTTCTTTGAGATGTTGTGATTGGATTGGTTATAGATTTGACATTATCTTTTGCAATGGGAGCTTCTTGGTATTTATGTGGTAGGTATTACTCTTTAGGCTTGTGATTGTAGGTTATAGATTGGATATGTTGATGATGTGAGATTCACTTGGTATACTTTTGGAGGTATGGATAGTTGGATGGGTTTGGCACTTGTTGTGGGTGTTATTTTAGCTATGGATAATTTGACAATTATGGATACATGTTATTACCTCTAGATCAGGTTTTTGTGCTTGGCATTTCAATTGGTACAGAATTTTATGATCTTCTAATGTGATAGGTTGGGTGGCTTTCCCTTTGGATGGCTTCTATGCATGTCTAGTGGCAATGGCATGATAGGAGTTGGCTTCATTCATGTTTGAGATGCTAGATACATTGATTTTGTTGTGGATACTAGGATGGAGCATACGGTGTACTTTGATCCATGATAGTGGATGTGTTGGGAGGGATTGTTCCCTTGTTCATTTATGTGGCTATGGATTGACCCTATGAAATGTATACAAGTGGGAGATTGTTGAGATATTGGGTGTTGTACACATTGCATAATATTGTTTAATTGTATTCTTTTATTTTATTATGTTATGTTGCACCTATATGGACATGCAACATGTAAGGATTCCCATGGGATATACTTGATGAATTGTATTTTACAATTGTGATAATATTTCATGTGATTATTTAATATTAAAAAAATAAACTAAATATCCAATACTAAATGTGGGGTCAATGGGTTAGGTAGCACATGGTTATTTTGTTGGAATTGCTACTATATAAGATGCCTCAAGGGTAGTTATTGGTGTGAAAAGAACAAAGAAAAAGGGAAGGAGTCAAGTGGGACAAGACTTGATAAGTTAGCCAAGGGAGAATTTGTGAAGGTTGTAAGCATGGCATGGGATTTGTGGATTCATGCTTGTTCACATAGATTGCTTGATTGTGGCTATGGCTTTGAAGAATTCCATGGTTGTATTGAAATGGTATGTTTTCTAAATAATACATGGTGATGGATGCTTTTGGATGCTAGGTTTTTCCCTCAACAAGGGTTTCCTAGGGTATATCTTGTGTCACAATTTTTGTGGGTATGTTGTCTATTCTCTTGCATGTGGATTTCAATTACATATTTATTTCAAATCTATTAAGGTTTATGTGGAAATGGTTATATTCTTTGTTGCAAGTTTCCTTACATGTCCTCCCAAGGCTTCAATGGAAGAGGCAATGGCTAATAAAGTCCAGTATTTTGACTAAATACTTTGGTTGTTTAACATACTTGACAACTCTGTACAAATTTCTTCACATCATGTGACAATTGAGGCCAAAAATAATGTTCACTAATAATGGCAATGGTCTTATCTTGACCAAAGTGTCCTACCATCAATCCACTGTGCTTCTGCTTGATCAAGTTCTTCCTCATGGAACTCCTTGGAATACACAATTCACTACCCTTGAACAAAAAACCATCCTAACTCATGCAATATAGCCACCGGGTCCTATCTAGAGTAACAGGTTATTTACAAACCTTCCAAGCCTCTGCAACATCAGGGTCCTCAAGGTAAAGATTCTTGAGTTCATCAAACCCAACCACTTCAACCTACATTTCTATCAATAACAACTATCTCCTACTTAATGCATATGCAACCCTATTAGACCTTCCAATTCTATGTTTAAATATAAATGTATAGCTTTGCATGAACTCTACCCATTTCAAATGTCTATAATTCAATTTATCTTAGCTATTTAGGTACTGCAATGTCTAATGATTAGTATACAAGACAAAAAATTTTGGCAACAAATAATCCCTCTATTTCTTTAAGGCCTAAACTATTGCATAGAACTCTTGATCATAAACAAAATAATTATTCTTTGCATCATTCAATTTTTCACTAAAATAGGCAATAGGTTTACCTTATTGGCTCAACACAGCCCCAATAACACTACCACAAGCATCGCAATCCATGTGGAGCACTTTTTTGAAATCAGGAAGTGCCAACATAGGTTTCTCTATCACCTTGTTCTTCAATAATTCAAAACTCCTTGCAACTCCTATAGTCCACTTGAACTCTTTTCTATCCCCATCATTGTTTTAGTTAGGGGTTCACATATACTACTAAAATTCCTATTGAACTTTCTATAAAAACTAACCAGACCATGGAATGACCTCACCTCAATGGCAGACCTTGGAGTAGGCCTTTGCAAGATGAACTTAACCTTCTCTAGGTCCATTTTGAGACCTTCAGCTGATACAACAAACCCCAAATATACTAACTCCCTTTTGACAAAGGTGGACTTCTTCAAATTAATCAACAATTTATCTTCCCTCAACCTTTCAAGGATACTACAACTGTGCAATAAATGCTCATCCAAAGACTTACTAAAAATTAAAATATCATTTTGATAGATAATAACAAAATTTCCCAAAAATTTCTTTAGTACCTCATTCATAAGCCACATGAAGGTGTTGGTGCATTGCTCAATCCAAAGGGCATGACTAACTGCTCATATAGACCCTCCTTGGTCTTGAATGCAATCTTCCACTCATCTCACTCTTGTACATGTATCTAGTGATAGTCACTCTTGAGATCTATCTTTGTGAAGTACTAAGCTCCACTCAAGCAATCCATAAGATCATCCATCCCTTGAAAAGGAAATTGGTAATTGATGGTTATTTTATTTATAGCTTGAGATTCTATACACATTCTCCACTCTCCATCCTTATTTGGTGCCAGTACTATAGGTACTACACATGGACTCAGGCTCTCTTGAATCAAACCTTTCCTCAATAGCTCTTGAAATCTTCTATTTAGCTCCTCACTCTCAGTAGAAGTCATCCTATGAGTAGCCTTGTTAGGAAAACTAGCTCCAAGGACTAAATTTATTTTTTAACTAATTTTCCTCCTTATTGGCGAAATCCATTCTCAAACATTATCAGAGATGACACCTCCATACTCAACAGACCTGAAACTTCAAGTGGAACTTCAATAGTACCTTCCTTATCCTTTCTAGGAATTAAAGAATAACACATATGTTGATGTTTCATGCCATCCAAAAATTTTCTTTCATTGACAAGACATACCCTATCACTACTGCATACCTTTTCACCATCCTTTATCAAGGGCTTTAATTTGTGATGAACTCCATCCTTTTTCAAAGTGTATGTATTTGCATGACCGTCATGTATAGAATGTCTATCGAACTACCATGACCTTCCAAACAATAAATGGTAGACAACCATTGGGATGATGTCATAGAGAGCCTCATCATGGTAACTCCCAATATTGAACTTTATCAAACATTTCTCACTAACCAAGACCTTATGATTATCCTCCACCCAAGAAATCTGATAGGGATGGGGATGTTTCTCCCTCTTGAGCTTTAGCATTAAGACCATATCCTCTACCAACAAGTTTTCAGTGCTCCCACCATAAATAATCACATCACAACAATTACCCTCACACTTGCACCTAGTAGGAAACAAACTCCTCCATTATATAACTTTAGTCTCATTGCTTAGCAAGACCCTTTCATTATCCAAAACCTCTCCTCTTTCTATGTTCCCTAAATGTTATAATTGTTCATTATCATCCACATGAGAAACCATTTCTTCACCATTAGCTCTGCTATCTTTCCTTCCTTGGTATTGTGATCATTCATTGGCACGATGGCCTTCTTCATTGAAATGAAAATAGGTACCACGAAAGCCTCCTTTATTGATCTCAAATTGGTTTTGACAAGTGAATGTCAACACACTTAAATTACTTACTTAGTTCATGTTGAACTAATAATATATGCTGGACAAATCATAGACCAAGCTAAGTCATAGTGAGTGCCAAGCCACTCATGTGCCAAGTCTCTCAAGTTCCCTACAAATAGTACATGTCGAGTGACACAGGAGATGAGTAAATAGTAGATGTCAAGAAATGTAAGCACTAAGTCACAAAAAAAAATTAGTACATGCCGAGCATTAGAAACTTCAAATGTTGAGTGACTCAATTTTGACATATTTGTTTGTAATGGCACAAACAACTATGCAAACCATTATTGAGCTGACTTAAGATTTAATTTTGATATTTTGGAGATAAGGACAAATCTCAATTTGGATTCCCTATAAAAATACATGTAGCCAATTAGAAAATGGGAAGGATTAAGTAAAAAAATTGATGAATGTCATCCATAGATTCATACCTAACTCTAAGTCACTAAATCTTCTTAAGGAGGATGAAACCCTAAACTCTCTATCAATGAGTGTGTAAGGAATTGAAGGAGTGAAGAGAGAAGTTTTCATGTGCAAATAGAGAATTCATGGTGGATTAGAAGTTATGAAGTGATATTGAATAGCAAAATCAGTTAGAGTAGAATAGAGGATAGAGAAAAGTAAACAACATAGAGACATCTGATTGAGAAGTATTAAGAAGACAAATTTTTAGGGGTGAATTGTAATTAGGCAAACAAGTGCTAATGATAGGATCAAAGTTGAGACATTCTAACAAATGATGATAGTCAAAATCTCTTAACAGAGTAGTCCTCACAATCTATATGAAATCCTTTAATAGGGTGCCTATGTAATTTTGAGTTAAAGTCCTTTAACAAGGCAGACTTCTAACAAGTTGTTGAAATCCTCTAACAAGGTGAGACCTAACAATCTTTGCAAACCTTTAACAAGATAGAACAAGACTCATGATCAAGACATTATAACATTTATTGGATACACTTTATTACTATAGTAGTGAAGATTTTTGGGTGTCATCCCACCTGATTTTTATCTTCTCACTTGGAGGGTTTCTGTGTAATCATATCTAGTGTTATGTGTGTGAATGCTTACATATTTACATGATTTAGGTGTATATGCTTTACATGTTATTTCAATTTACTCATTGAATGTCTAAGATAGATGTGTGGTAAAAGTTTAATGGGTCCAAGTTTAAACTACTAGTTCAACCACCCCCCCGCCCCCCAAAAAAAAAAAAAAAAAGAAAATTTTACCTTTTGTATTGTATTTCCAACAATTGGTATCAAAGCCTTGTTCTCTAAAAGAGATGCTTTATATCTTTGAAGAAAGATCTTTAAATGGAAGTCCAGAAGTTGGGAAAGACTATTAAGAACTAGGACATTGAAATACATCTCATAATAAATCAAATCAATCAAGCAAGAGAAGACCTAAAGAATATTTTGAAGAGAAGGAAAGAGATTACCATTGCAAAGAATGACACACAATACAATGAGATAGGCACCACTAAGCTATTTGCAGATGGAAACTTAAATGAATTTGATGCAACAATTGTAGAACTAATGAAAAAGAATAGATCCCAAGCAGAGGAAATCAGAAATCTCAAATTAGAGTAAGAATCACAAGCTATACTACTATGTGAAGTGGTTGAACAAAAGAAGAAAGCAATGGAAGATAAAGCCATGATTGAAGAAGAAAAAAAGGTTTTGGCCAATAGACTAGAAGAGAAACCATCATAAATAACCAATATTTCTAACATACAATTAGATACTCTAAGTCAAATGATGAATGCCAACTATGAATTGAATGTCAAGGATATTAAGATAACTACATTAAAGTTGTAGAATGAAAAATTTCAGAGTGACCTAAAGAGAGAAAAGGAATTTGCTAAAAGTTTTAACAAACCAAATGAAGCCATCAAATACTTTGACCAATTATTGAGATACCATAGATTTAATAATGCTACATCAAGACTAGATTACACAAGCATTGAAGAAGGAGAATTCATCCAAAAGTGCCAAAGAAAGGAAAAACAAAGGTAAGAACTTCAAACATACTTGTCATAATTGTGGTAAGAAAGGACATACTACGAATGTGTGTTGGAGTAAGACTGCAAATTAAAATGTCAAACCTAAGAACATGGTTCACTACCATAAGTGCAACAAGAAAGGTCATCATGCACATGAATGTAGAACCAGGTCCATGCATTACAAAGATTTGAAGGATATTGCTACAGCTGTCATAAATATGGATAAAGAGCTTTTCAATGTAGATCAAAACCCATGTGGTCATCAAATAGGTAAACAAAGGTAGGAAACAATTGTTAGAAATTTTATTTTTTTTTTCAATTATTAATTAGATCATCTTGATTTAGTTAATTAAGTGATTTATTACTCTAGTTCTTAAGCTTGCTTTTAGGTACATATAATTAATATTTTATATTAATTATAATGTGCAAACCTAGTTAGGGTTTCGTGATTCCTTTTATAAGGATTCACCTCTTTGTATTTTTTCATTCACTTATTAGATCATAATAGAGATTTCTCTTTGCATGTTCATAAGATGTCTCCAACCTTTTGGCCTCCAAGATTTTTTCTTGCTTTTGTTCTTTGCTTTTTCCATGTGACAAAGTTATGCATGCAAGTGTTCTTGGGAGATTAGTATTTTACCTAATCTAACATGGTATCAGAGCCATCTTGCTGCTCACTATTCATGTTTTGTTGAAGTGTTTCAGAAGTAGGATTTCTTCAAGGGTTTCAAAAGTTTTTTATGTAGATTTAGGGGGGACCTTTCTTTCTTGTCGCTTTGGGCTCAAACGAACATCACTGTTGCATTCAGAGCACCAAAAAACCTTAGAATCCATATAAAACTTGTCCATTTTGGACAACGTTGATCTAGGAGGAAAAAAATTTGCCCGACTAGACCGTATGACCCCTTGCACGCGTTATGAGGTGGAAATTTCACAAAAAACAAAAAATATATATAAAATGTGGCCTTGTTTTTGACACAATAGTTTAAGAAAATTGCCAATGATCATCGAGACTACTACCGGTTGGCAATAACTGCCTGCGGTAAATCGCTAACAGTCCCACTAACTGCAGCAGTTCTCGGTGACCTCCGACGGTGACTTTGGACCGCCCTCCACTGCGGCCATGCCACTTGTAGGTTCCACCCACCCATTGCGCACCCTCCATCCATCTGTCGCTCCTTCGATAGTGCGGGGGTGGTGTGGTGTTTTTGTTTTTTTTATTATTATTTTTAATTAAAAAAGGAATTTTTCATGCATTTTTAGAGGCCCTGTCAGTTTTTCTTCCTTAACATGAGCATACAGACATTTTTTTTTTATTCGAAAAAGGTGTCAGAAAGATGGTTTTGAGATAAAGATGCTGGTATAGTTTTTTTTGGGTTTTGATGCAGTTTGAATGCCTATTTTTATAGTCAAAGTTGGATATTCTATTTTGCACTCTGAGAGGCATATCTTAAGCATCCAGACTCTTTTCTAGGGTCACCAGATATCGTTGGAAAGTTGGTTCTATGAGTTATTCAGTTGTAGAGGTCTTTTATCTAGATTCTACTCCAGGTTTTTTCTCCTTCGAGTTTTTCTCTTTTGCACTCTGGTAGATTACTTGGATTCTACAGGTCTTGGGATCTCTTCTTCTGTTCTTTTGGCTCACTCTTATATCTAACTTATGAGCATTGTATGTTTCTATTCTATTGCATTCTTTTTTCTGTAAATGCACTGAGATAAAGTGCCTACTTTTGCATATTCAAAATCTTGTACACCTTGTGTTTGTTTGTACTCGCACTCAGTTATAAAGTTCCATGGGGGGTCATGATGTTTTTCCTTTTGTGCTCATCCACCTTTGTCAATTGAATGTTTCTTCCATGACATTAGCCCATGTTGTGTGTTGGTGACACTGCCCTTTATCTTGTGCTTGTACTTCTATTGCACTATTGGTGTTCCTGATTCTTCTTCTTGCAGATGTTTCTGGCATTGCATTTCAGTGTTCCTATCACCCCTCTCCCTGTTCAGCATTATGGGGGGGTTCTCCTATTGGCTCTATTGCTTCTTTGGTTCGATTGAGTGATCTACATATCTATTTTTTGTTCCTATGTACTAGATAGATGCAGTGGCTAGGCACCTATGTATTTCGATGAGATGGTTCATCTACTATATAGACACTTATTCATTCCTACTTTTGGAGGTCACCTCTTCGATTGATCAGCTCTTCAGACTTTGTCTTCTCTACTTGGTCATGCACTATTTTAGTGGGGGTTCTAGCAATTTCTTCTGATAGTGTTTGCAGCTTCATGCTTTAGAGATGCTTCATGCTCTTTCTTGTTCCTTTATTTGGGACATTTCCTAGATTGGAGGCTTTGTTTCCTTCATCTAGTTCTTTTCCTTGTATTGGTTACCTGATCAGGCCTTGTTGCTAGTACCCATTTTCTTGCTTTCATAGCTTTGCTAGGTTAGCTTCCTCTCGAGCTTTGCTTAAGGAGGGATGTTAGAGTAATTATTTTGTTTCACTTATTAATTAGATCATCTTGATTTAGTTAATTAATTGGTTTATTACTTTAGTTCTTAAGCTTGCTTTTAGGTGCATATAATTAATATTTTACATTAATTATAATGCGCAAACCTAGTTAGGGTTTTGTGATTCCTTTTATAAGGATTCACATATTTGTATTTTTTCATTCACTTATTGGATCATAATAGAGATTTCTCTTTGCATGTTCATAAGATGTCTCCAGCCTTTTGGCCTCCATGATTTTTTCTTGCTTCTGTTCTTTGCTTTTTGCATGTGACAGGGTTATGCATGCAAGTGTTCTTGGGAGATTAGTTTTTCACCTAATCTAACAACAATGACAACTCTTATAACTAGGATTATAATATAACATATAGCTATCATTATTTTCAAGAATATGGACATGTTCATGAGAATTGTATTAGAACACACTTCAGTGGTAACTATCAAAGGTGGTTAAGTCAAACCATATGTTTCAACTATTTGAAGATTGGTCACATCAGTAGATATTGTCCAACTAGGTCAAAGGTACCATGTCATGAATTTTATAAAGGCAAAGGAAAGGGAGATTTTGAACATATTAGAAATGAGATGAATAAGACATGGAAAAATAAGGATGATTGTAGCACATCAAGGATCACTTCACCCAATGGGTCAACTGATCACACCTCATCAAACTAGGCAATCAAAAGGTATGTGAAACTAATATTTAAGAGATATATCATACATTAGATGCAAAGGAAGCTAGTACTAAAAGGACTAAATTAGCATGAATAAAGATGCAAGATGTTGTTAGGAACTCAATATAAATCTTTGATTTTTTTATGTTGTTGTCGAGTATGAAATAATTACTATGTGTGTCACATGAAGTTAGAAGATGTTGAGCTAGCAATCAGGCTAGTTGATGGCAAGCTTGTAGTGGTTTTTGAGTGATGGAAATGTCAATGGATGTCAAGTGAGCCTAAAATTGGTTGATGCTTAGCTTATAGCTTTGTAAACACTTAGCATTTGCAATGTTTAAATGGGTATTTTTTCAATTTTAGCTCATTTTTCATCATTTCAATTTTGAGAAAGAGTGAGCAGAGTAGAAGGTGATCTCAAAATCCATCCAAGTAGTTGTATAAATATCTAAGAACTAATTCTATTTCATTTTTCCAGGTTTCACAAGGTATAAATATCAAGAGCCAAGCTACGTAGTTTAAAATTTTGTAAACCCTAGTTTCTCATTATGGTGTCTAGTTTGAAGAAGGAAGAGAGTTTTGACTGTTTAATTAGTAAGTAATAAGGTCAAGCAACCTATTTTCAAAGTCATTCCTAACATTTCATATAAGAAAGACCCTTCTAGTGCATTATTGATGATTCCAGCAAATGTAATAATGGTGCAAGATGTAAGGAAATGCTATAACTATAAGATTGGTAGCATTGGTGACATGGAGATTAGGGAGGCATATAAAAAAAATTTGATAATGATGTTTTGAAGGAAGAGTTCAAAATCATTGAAATAAAGGGATTAATAGGAGCCCTAGATTTTCTAAATTTATTCAAGACAGAGTGGATTAGGATAGTGTTTAACCAAATGCATCATAGTTCATTATGGCTAGACAATGGACCTATTAAAATAACTAAGAGAATAATCGATAGGGTTACTAGTTACCCAACCCTAGATTGGCCTAAGATAATGAGAATTGATTCTAAAGAAGTGACTAAGAAGAACGCTAGAGCTTTCCAGAACAAAAGAGGTATGACAATAGATATAATCATTAATCCTCTTATTAATTTTTCTACAAGGGTAGTATCATATATGTTCTATCCATCTAGTAGATTAGACAATGTGCCTTGCATAGCTATGGATGTGGGATATAAGATTGTAAAGAAAGATCATACATATGATCTAGCTAAACTACAATTATAGCAACTGATGGAGAATGTTGGAGAAATCAAGAAAACTAAGAGTGCACAGTGCAAATTTGGTTCAATTTTAATTTGTATATTCTTTTATGTGCAACTATGGGATGGAAAACCAATAGATTAGTAGAAATATAGATTGGTGAGTATATTGAGCATCTAGAAGAGAATTTTGAATCTCTAATGACAAGATACTTTGAAGATTTCAAGAATTCAATGAAAAAAATATTGAAAATACTAGTATCCTTAGTTGAGAAACACTATAATGATGCATACTTTCTTGTGGATGTTGACTATACATTTGTGCAAGCTGCTACATAGGAAGAAAGATGCTTAAGGCCACTTGGTTATGAAATCAATGTGGTTGAGGCCTTTGTAGCCATCATAACCTTACTATAAAAATAGGTAGATAAAAGTGAAAAGGTATTTGTAAACTATGAGATGGAAAAGTCCAAAATTGCTGTGGAATATAAGACTACTTCAAATTTGAAGAAATAGGAGAAGATGGTAAAGAAGTTTAAAGCTAAGTTTAGAGAGGGTACAAAGGAAGAAGAAGAAGATGATGATGAAGAGGAAGAAGAAACCCAAGTAGAAGAACCCCTAGCTCTGACACAAGGCATAGGAGAAGAAGCCCAGGAATCACCTAATTCTACCAAGTCAAAGAAGAGGAAGGCCAAGGCACAACCTATGGTAAGAGCTAAGAAAATTGTTAAACCAAGAAATGATAAGTCCACTACACCTAATACAAGTGCAAGCACACGTATACCTACACAAAAGGCCAAGGAAAATACAAACAAACCTAACAAGGAGGTCAAGACAAAAAGAGACCAAGAAGAAAGTATGTGGCATAAGCATAGAGTAATGAAGAAAAAATAGAATCAAATGACAATAGTCAATTTAAGGTGGTGAGTCATAATCCTCTTTCAGATCTTGATAATTTATGTGAAAATGTTAGAAATAGTATAGATTTATCAAGACTTGGTCATGTTGATTTTGATAAATTGGGTAAAGAAGAGAAAAATCATTTGGAGGAGCCATATGTGCCATGATGGAAAAATTCAAGACAACTCCACTAGAGATTGCCAACTTAATGCCTAAGAGTCTATATGATAGAGTTGAGAAAAAATGGCACTATTACCTAAACCTTGAGAAACAAATAAGAGAAACATCTCTAGCCCAAGTGCTTCCAAAATTAAAAAAGGCACAAATGTCTAAGGCTATGAAGAAGTATGCAGCTATGCTTGTACCTAAATATAGAGCCTTCAACATTTTGTAAAACAACATTGAAGATGTTGACATGAAGACCACTCAGATGTGGAAACTTACTTATGGGTTGATAATAGTAAAGGAAGGAGAGAAAGAACCCATTGAAGTAAATGATGATGAAGGATATGATGAAAAAGGTGATAGAAGTAGAGGAGGAACAAAAATGCAAGAAGATGACAAGGCAACACCTAAGCCATAGAAGCCAAAAGAATAGAGTGTGTAAGACACACAATTGTTGAATGTCAACCCTCCACTTGTAAAAAGTAACACAACTGAGACAATAACTATCAAAGATGTTTTTGATCTATCAGCTCAGAACATCAATCCCCTTACTAAAGATGATTTTAAGAAGATCTTGGATTAGTCTACATTGTTGGCCAAACTTTGTGACAATCTTGTTTTGGTTAGTGTCGATGAGCTACATAAATTAGTGAGTAATATTGCAAGGGAAAAGGTGAATCCACAAGAACCACCTTCTATCACCCCTCTAGTCACTAATGTACACCCTTTGGTAAAGATACCAAAATCCATATCAAATAAGGTTGATAGAATTTCCAAAATTGATATTGTAGAAAAGAGCATAGTGGAAGCCCAAGTTACTATTGTAGAAACAAGTTAGATAGACTTATCTACACCTACTGTACAAGGACAAGGCACAAGTCAATTCATTATGGTCGAATAAGGAAATCCTAAAGAGAGTGAGATGATGCAAAAAATAAAGGATAAAACTACCATTCAAGCCCTAGTAACCTTACCAGTATCTGACACTTCATCAATTCATACTCTTTAGAAGTTGAGCACAGATGCTACTCAATTGTAGATCTTAGTGTCGAGCCCTAGTTCATAAAATGCTAAATAAATAATTTAATATGGAGATATGAGCCTTGATAAAGATATAATTTTACCAAAATTTGATTTTGATACCATGAAAATAGAGAAAATTGGCATATTGCAGTAGGCCCTAGCAAGGAAAAAGCATTAGAAAATTCTTAGAAGGGAGCACAGGTAGAAGCGAGCACTTCATGACATCAAAGAAATCTTTTTAGATGTATTTAGTCTACCAACTCTAGATGAGACCAAGCCACTAATGGATCAACTAAAAAATATAGTGGATAAGGTTAATAATGAAGACTTGGATACAAATTCTAAATTACTTGAATGGTGAGAAAAGAAGTTCTGAAAAAAAGTAAATTAGAAAATATTTGGTAATATAGCACTAACTCATGTTGCATTGGAAACTAAGGTTGAGGATCTGAAGAAGGTACTTGAGAACACATTATCATTGTACAAAAAATTATGCAATACAACACTCTTCACCCAAGAGACCAGAAGTCATAATCTAAATGTAGAGAGCCAAATTTCTACATCAAGAGCAAGACTAGCAATGAATCCAATTCAGAGTGAAGTATTTTAGGGAATTGCTTCAAATACAGAGTCAGCTAGTTCTATTGACAATAGATGAAACCAACATAAGGTCCAAACTAACTAGCATTCAAACAACCCTCACCCCCCATATAGGAATAATGCACAAAGAGCTAGGGTATGTTGAAACCCTATTGAAGAAAGACCCCAATATTTCTACCTTAGATGGTCTAGTTCACCTTGCTACTGAGCTCACAATCCAAATCAAGTCATTGGATGTAGCATGTAAGAATTGGGATGCAGCTCTTAAAATGATATTGGATGTACATAAATCTTTTCTGTACAATCACACAATCAATGTATAGCCCATTGGCATAAGTGTCAAAAAGGGGGAGATACATATTTTTGGGGGAGTATAAGAATAAAAAAAAGGGGGAGAATGAAATAAGAGAATGGAGGATATATATTACTTTTGGAAGAATAAGATAATACAAGGAAGTATCAGATGAAAGAGTATCGACAAAAGTATTAGATGAAAGAGTATTAGCAAAACACCACATTGAAGTCAAAGTGTAATAGTAGAGATAGATTTAGTCAACAAGATTAGCCAATTTTGGATACAAAACGGACATATCAACTTAGGGGGAGTTATAAAATTTTAAGGTATCTAAGTTATTGCAAAATTTTGGAATTTTGAAGTTTTGTACATAAGTCGAGTAGAGATATATTATGCTTGTAAGATTAAGGATGATAATTTTTACTCAAGTGTTTTTGACACTCATGTAAAAGGGGAGATTGTTGATCTTATATTGGTTTAGACAAGTGAGTGTCAACACACTTAAGTTACTTACTTAGTTCATGCCGAACAAATAGCATATGCCAAGAAAATAATAGACCAAGCCAAGTCATAGTGAGTGCTAAGCCACTCCTATGCCAAGTCACTCAAGTACCAAGAAAATAGTATATGTTGAGTGACATAGGAGCCTATTAAGTAGTGGATGTTGAGAAATGAAAGTTTTGAGTCATAGAAAAAAGGTTAGTACATGCTAAGCATCAGAGACTTCAAATGTTGTGTGACATAGTTTTGAAATATTTGTTTGTAATGGAACAAACAACTATGTAAATAGTTTTTGAGCTGACTTAAGATTAAATTTAGATATTTTGGAGATAAGGACAAATCTCAAGTTGGATTCCCTATGAAAATACATGAAGCCTATCAAAAAAGGGAAGGATTAAGCAGAAAAATGGATGAATCTCAGCCCTAGATTTATACCTAACCCTAAGTCACTAAGTCTTCTTAAGGAGGATGAAACCCAAAACTCTCTATGAATGATTATGTAAGGAATTGAAAGAGCGAAGAGAGAATTTTTCATGCACAAACAAAGCATTCATGGTGGCTTAAAAGTTATGAAGTGAGATTAAATAGCAGAATCAGTTAGAGTAGAATAGAGGATAGAGAAAAGTATAAAACATAGAAACATCTGATCAAGAAGGATAAAGAAGAAAAATGTTTAGAGGTGATCTGTTATTAGGAAAACAAGTGCTAACTGCAAGATCAAAGTTGAGACATTCTAACAGGTGATTTATGTCAAAATCTCTTATAGAGTAGTCCTAACAGGTTGTATGAAATCCTTTAATAGGGTGTTTACTTAATTGTGAGTTAAAGTCCTTTAACAAGGCACACTTCTAATAGGGTGTTGAAATCCTCTAACAAGGTGAGACCTAACAATATTTTTAAGCCTTTAACAGGGTATACCTTTCACAGGGCAGATCATGAACCATGATCAAAACATTGTAACCTTTATTAGATACACTATATTACTGTAGTAGTGAAGATTTTTGGGTGTCATCCCCACCCTATTTTTACCTTCTCACTTGGAGGGTTTCTAGGTAATCATACCTGGTTTTATGTGTGTGAATGCTTACATCTTTACATGATTTAGATGTATATATTGTACATGTTATTTTAGTTTACTCATTGAATGTCTGAGATAGATGTGTGGTGATATTTCCAACATCCTCTTCCTAAACCTTGTCCACATCCTCTACCTGTTCCTCTTTGATCTCCAAAGTTTTGATCATAGGAGTGGTTGAAACCCTCATTCCTCTGGTTTTTGGTGATACCCACATCTACATTTTTCTTTTGGTTCTCATTTTAGCCCCCAAATGACCTGCCACTACCCCTTCCTCCTATACTATGCCCTCTTTTTCTTCCATAAAACTATTTTTTTAACTTCTCCTCAACTCACAAGGAAAACTAGTATGTCTCTTCAATTCTAGTCACTCTAACGAGACATAACTCCTCCTAAATGCTAGGTCTTAACCCATTAATGTAACAAGAAACCTTCTCCTCATTTGCTTCCACGTGCCCTACCCTAATAAGGACTTAGTAAAAATATTCTATGTATAACTAGATAGATTTTCCTACTTGCTTTAACCCTTGCATCTTCTTGAACAAATCAAGCTCATAATAAATAGGAATGAACTAGTTCTTTAGTTGTCCACCATGCTATCCCATCTTATGATTTTATCCTTTCCTCTTCTATATCTTTCTAGCTAGACCTCTTACCACCAAATTTTTGCATGGCCTTTCATTCTGACCTTTACAAACTTGACCATATTAGGGACCTTGATATCCTCATACTAAAAAAATTCCTCAAGCTCATTGATCCAATGCATCAACTCATCTAGGTTTAGATTTCTCAAGAACATGCCGACATCAATTTTAGGTCTTTTTCATAGCTTGGAAATAGCCCTAAAAAGCTTCTTCTCCACCTATTTTAGGACTTCTCTATCTCTGTCCCCTTCCTACTTAATATTTTCTTCTTCATTTTCCTCCTCACTTTTTTTGCCTATGACAATATTCATCCCTCTACAGATCTCCTCATGCAATGCCTGAGCTTGTCTTTGGAGGGCTCTAACCTCAAGAGGACCAATTTTTACCCTTCCACCACACTCCCTTCATGGAGAAATATTCTTTCTATCTCAAAACACACAACCACACAAACTTGGTGCAAATTGCTTCACAGTCAGTGCTTTGTTTACACACTCAAAAAAACTTGCTCTAATACTACTTGATGAGGGAATAACCCAAGACAAAATGAAAATAATAGGAAAAGGGTAATATTATTATCAAAATTGATATGTTATTACATTTATTACAACAAAATTAGAAACCACATCATGCCTTATAGGCTTAAAATGTTATCAAATTCTAGAGAAAACCCTTCTCATAGTACCTTCTCCCAAACTCCACCAAAAAACTATGCTTACAACGCTAGAAATGACCTTTAGTAACCCAAATTAGGTTTAGGGTTAGTGTTAAATTTTAGAATATTCAATTTGGAATCCACCTCAAAAATAGAAGGTTCTAGAAAACATGTTAGGAGTTGGTGCAAATTTAGAAGAATCCAAAAATGGTAGTCCAACTTCTCAAAGGCATGACTTTTGATCCAGGACTCCGATTGACAAACCAATTACATTTTTGGAAAGCTCTCCACATGCTCTATAGCCCTATAGAAAAGATTCACTTGTCTCATATTTTTTGGGCCTGTACAACTCCTTTTAGTCCCTCAAACCTAACTTTGAAGCACTTTTAAGGTGTCTCCAAGAAACTTAAAAATGTAATAACTTTCAAATCGTAAAGCCTTTTGACCTAATTCTTTTTATAGAGTGCTTACAATTATAAGAATAATCATGCCTCCAACTTAAAGCCTCTAAATCATCATAATTATGGCTCAATTACAAAATAACATATTTTCTACATTGGCACATATCCCAAGGTTCTCAAAAACTCTAACCCAAAAAACCAATAGTGGAACTATGAGAGTTGGAATCTTTATTTGACCCAAATGGGTATCCAAAAATTAAAAAAAATTAAATAGAAACTAATACTAAGTATATATTTGGGTGACACAAGACTTCCCTTACACCACTTTATGCTCCTACGCCAAGTATACATCTCTTCATCTAAGCAACTTCTAGGCTAACTCTTCATGAATCCTTGCAGATGGCCTGAGAATGGCATTAAAAGTAGTAAAGAAGGAATGAGGAGCTACATTCACCACTACATCCAATCATCCAAGATTATCCACAATAAACAATGCAATTCCCAAGTTGTTGAATCCATTACCTCACCACAAAATACGATGTCCACTAGTCTAGTGCCCTATTACTTGAGATCCTTAATGGGCAAAAGGAAACAGAAACATAATTTACAAGGATCACTGATACCATTCAATGACTTCAGTGCTAGGTTGGGGAAAACTTTTTTTGGTGGGTCAGATGTAGCGTTGAATCTAGTGACTTCCAAAGTTGGATCCTTTATCCTTATAACATCCACATGTGCTTTTACCAAAGGACTTTGTCACTAGTGTTCTTGTGGCAAAATGGTTTCTTTCCCCATTGTGTGCTATCATGGCTTCTCTTCATGACTAGTGCCAAATGCACCTCCTTACATAGTACATCTTAGAAATTACATTTTCTTTTTTGATTATGGTCATCACAACCTCCTAGCTCTTGAAATCAAGTGGGAAACTCAAAGAATAAATAAGATGTTTCCCTATCGTGATCATCACTGGTGAAGACCTCAAGCATGTTTGAGCATAATCTCACATGCATAGCCATATAATATGTTTGAAAATCTCCTTTTGTATTTCAATTATTTTGTGTTCTCCGTTGCCTACTCATCTTAGTCTTCTATGAATAGCTCTCAACATCCATAACTCATTGGTAAATCTTCTTTATAGCATCAGTAGTGTATTGCAAACATTGTACATCTATTTGTGAAATTATATTTAGTCTTAATCAATATTAAAATATCCACTTTGACCATTTCCAAAGCTAGTGAAATTATAGATGTTTCTTTTGGTTTCAAAAATCATGTGCATATTACAAGAATAAAAAATTATTAGAGGTGTCATAATCCCTTTTTAAAACATCTTTAGCTGTTGATGTTCGATCAATCTAACGAGAATTAGTTAGGCCCCAAAGTGGGTCCAGCTGAACAAATTTTTGAACTCAAACACTTAAATTCTCAAAATGGCCTATTGGACCCTTCATGTTAATCAAAATTAAAATTCTTCATGGAACTACAAATTAAAACTCATTTTATCATTTTTTGCAAACTTTCAATCTCTGCTCGGAATGCCTTTGAGTTGGCTTAAAAAATTGATTGAAACCCCTTGTTGAGCTCTAAAATCTAAGATTTCAATTCTCTACTCCACATTCTCTTACCCTGTTAGATTTTGTCTCATGAAAACTTCAAGGTCAAAAGATATTTACTATAAAATTTTCTTATTTAAAACTTACTGTAAGCAAACATGTCAGAAAACCATAAATTGCATTCAGTTTTGGCTTTGAAAATAGGTCAAATTGACACTTGAGGGAACAAAAACTTGGGAATTGCCTCACTATTATGAGGAGAGCATAATTTTTTTATGAAAATAACTAGGTGCATTTGGTGAGTGGTCAAAGTGGGCTACTTGGATTTGTAAAATTGGAAACAATGGCATAAATGGATTTTCTCAAATGGAATGGACCTAGGAAACTGTGTAGATAGATTCGTCAAGACTTACAAATTGGCAACTTAAATAATTTTCAAGCTAGTACAAAATTTTATAATCCACTTGATCTCACCTATCATGGGTTTAGAGTTATGACATCCCAACCAGGGGTACTAATCAATCTGCACTTTATGACAGTACTTAAACTTGATAGATTCCATTTGGAATCACATTTGAAATTAGATCAAACAAATTTGTCAGAGGCTCAAATCTAGAATATAGCAAGTGTAACCACTAGAATGCAATGCAAAAGGAATTTTCTCACTTTGGTCAACTAGGTCAAAGTTACAACTAGTCAAAAAGGACCTCCCAGAAATTTTTACAATTTACATCAACATGACAATAGTAAATAACCAACTTTGAGGGATTCAAAACCTAATCAACACAGGGTGATATGACTTGAAATTTGAAAAATAGGTTCTTTGATATGTGTAATAAACACTCCCAAAGGTGGGACTCATGAAACATTACTCGATGAGAGATATTCATGTGCAAACTAGGCTACCTATTACTTTGTGACACTTAGGCAAAAATGCAAATTTGAACATTGCTCAAAATCAAACTTCACAGAATAACTCAGAAGAACAATTTATCTTCATGGATGCATGGATATAATGAATGAAATTTTTTAGAAACATTAAACAACTCTTAGGCCTCAAATGGACATCTGGGTAAACATGCATTAAAATGCACTTATACGGCTCAATTTTTAGAATGCTACTCAAAATCAAGGCTTCAATTTTGAGTTCCAACAAGGTCAACCGTAATCTAAAGGATTTACTCTAGATGAATAAAATTAGCAAAAATTAATAGTAAGGATTGATCTAATAACAAATTACAACTCATGCCTAGTAAAATCTTAAATATAGCTGATTACCAGCAAAACCATAATTGCCATAAAAGTATATAAAGTCTTTGGATCCTTAGATCCCCATAACTAAATAGAACTAAAAAAGACTTAGATTTCTTTTTTCCCTTTTCCCCTTGCATGAAGTAGAATCTGAGCCCAATCATCGGCAAGAAACTTGAAGAGTAAGTTTTTTTCCTCCATGTCCAAGCTAGCTTCTTCGTTCTCATGTGCCAGCAATTAGAGGGTAGTAGCAATAGCATGAGTAACTTTAAGTCCAAACTTGGAGAAGGTGAAAAACCCCTCCTCCAAAGTTTTGACCCTTTTCTCCAGGTTTATTTAATGCTCCTCCACCGCCTCAGTCTCCTCTTTATGCTCCTTGACCTTCTTTGTAGCAACCTCCTTCAATTTTTGTCCTTGTGGTTTATCCTGCAGCACCCATGGGTTAGAGGAAATCTTCAAATTTTCCTTAACAAGGGAAGAAATGGTAATTGTGGAATTATCCTTTTTGCTCATCTCATCACAAAAAGTAATAGGTTTAAGTGAGAAGTTGGTTGAAACATGGGTTGTCTCAGTATTCCTTTCTTTTTCGTCTGACACTTGAGTTTGAGTATCATCCATCGAAATGTTCCGAGAATTGAAACTTTTTTCCCCCTCCTCATTACCTTCATCCTTTTTGGAGTTGGAAATATGTTCCTCCTCCCTTTTGTCACTATTATTGCCTAAGCTATCTTCTTAAACTTCCTCAACAGGGTATCTGATGGACTTTTGCCTAACCCTAGCCTAGGACTAAGCTAGCTAATAGACCATGTTCTTACTTTTCCCCCAATATCTTCACCAGAATCCTCTCCAACAACCTCAACCAACTTATCAACTTTAATTTTCTTGTTTCCCTTTTGTTCTAGGGCTATGTCAGGTTTTTTCTTTTTCTTAGCATCCTTGCTAGGAGATGGTCTAAGAGTACAAATTTTTGTCCCCGTATTGGAGCTCAGGGGGGAATTTGGAGTATGGTGGGGGTTTTCCACTAAAACCTCTCTAGGGGCACACAAAGCTAAGTGGAACTGATACAAATGGAAAATTAACCCCTGATGAATAATGGTAAAGTTTAAGCCTTTTCTCTTTTTTTCCCTAATATCATTAATCATGTCCTCAAGTGAATGCAAAAGGAAAAATGGAATGGAAATGAAATCCCTATTTCTAAAGTGATTCAACAAAGGAAAATGATAATAATAGCACACTCCAAACTTGCCTTCCAGTGTGAGATACTTCATCAGGACCAGACACACATCATCCCAGGGCTCAGGTAACTTATCCCTTTTAAACCCTCCTCTATAACAAATCAACTCCTCATTCTCCACAAAGAAGTTATTCTTAGTAGCTATGTTGTTTCCTTTTTGGTTCTAGCTTATTTTTGGTTTATGGTTTAAGTCTCTACTTGTTGGTACTCCTGTTCTATTTATCTAGTTTTGTTACTGGTTGGTAATGTGCTGGTTACTAGCGTTTTGACTGTTAAGGGCTGACCCCCTTATTTTTGGTCGCTTTTAATTTCAAAAAAAAAAATTACAACTCACTTGCAGATTACAGATCTTTTTTTTAGTCCTCCATTTTGTAAGGAAACTTGGTAACAAAGAATATAACTATTTTCACATAACCCATAATAGATCTAAAATAAACACGGAATTAAAATCCACATACAAGAGAATAGACAACATACCCAAAAAATTGTGACACAAGATATGCCCTGGGAAACCCTCATTGAGGAAAAAACCCAGCCTCCAAAAGCATCCTTCACCATGTATTATTCAGCAAAAAATACCATTGCCATACAACCATGGAAGCCTTCATGGCCATAGCCTCAACTGAGCAAACTATGTGAACAAGCATGAATCCACACATCCCATTCCATGCTTCCAACCTTCACAAATGCTCCCTTGGCTAACCTATCAAGCCTTGTCCCGCTTGACTCTTTCCTTTCTCACTCTTACTCTCTCTACAACAACTAACCTTGTGGCTGCTTATATAGTGGCAAGTCCCACAAAACCACTTAGTGGTATTACATAAACCATGTGCTACCTAACCCACTGACCCCACATTTAATATTGGGCATTTAATTCTTTTCCCTAATATTAAATAATTACATAAAACATTTTCACAATGTGACAATACAACTCATCAAGAATATTCCATGGGAATTTTTAGATGTTGCACGTCCATCTAGGCACAACATTACATAATAAAACATAACAATATTATGTAATGTGTGCAACACCTATTATCTCAACACATTTTTCTTGGCTTTCACAAACTGTAGTTCTAATAGCTTGTTCACCCTTCAAGAATTCATACTCTTAAGCCGTATTACTTTTCTTTCGAATAGAAGTCTCTACTATTCAGCCATTGAATGAAGCAATACCCTAGACTCCTTCTCTTCCTTAGGTTTTTGCACATGACAACCTTAGTTTTGGCCAACTATCTCTATAAATAGAGATTTAAGATCTTTCTTTGTTCAACCTCAATCATCCATTTTAAGGTTAGGTAGGATTAGGTAGGATACGACAAATCTACACACTTTCTCATTTGGTTCCTATATAAACTTCTCCCTCAATCCTCCTTGAATTCACCATAAAATGGTTTACCTTGAATTCTATGCCACTAGCTCATCATAGTTATCTTCCACACACTTTACACATTTCAAGAAAACAAAATAGTTAGCTTAGATTTGTCAAATCTATGATTTAACATGAATACTTGAACTCAATATCAATATGCTATCACTCAGCTTGCCTATTGTTCTTCCACTTGTCTTCCACTAGATAACTCAACAAACACTAAGTTCAATTGGCATATACTAAATCTTTACTTTGCTCAGCTCAAACTAATTTTATGCTTGGCTTGCACTTACTTTGTTTGGCACCTTCCATCCACTTAGTCAAGCTTGGCAAACTCAATTATTCTTACTTGTTCTTCTAGACTTAATCAATGTATCCATCCTTTACAGCCTTAAGTATATAATCATTACATTATGTCATCGCTATCTTGACTAATCTTTGTACTCCTTTTTCTTACAATAACTCAACCTTTCCTCTAGGTTCTCTTGTTATCATATTTGATCAAATCCTCATCTTCAATCAAACCAATGATAGTACTCAAATCAACTAGGTAGTTATGTTACCAAAAAGTACCAAGTTTGACATCAGCGACAAAATAATGATTGAAACATTACATTTTCTTCACTTCAAAGCAATCTTATATCAACAATCTCCCTCTTTGGCATTGATCGCAAACCATCACCAACAACAATGCCAAAATGAAAAAAAATTCTTGTATTGAAAGCTCTCCCTCTATCATCAACTTCTTTATAGGCTACAAAATTCTATTCTGATCAAGAGACAATCAACTCATCCTTATGACTCCCTCTTCATCACTCTTTTTTTATACTTAGGTATCTCTGCACTATTCTTATATCTCCCTTAGCACTATCTCTCTCTTTCTAGGTAGATGTTTCTTTTAGTCATTTCTTCTTCTTTTGTAAACATCATGTACATTATCTCCCTTTGAGTAGATATTTCATGTTCTAATCTTATATCTCCTTGTTATTATATCTCCATCTTTGACAACAATGCCGAAGACTTATTATCTGAATATGCAGATGTTAACAATTTTAGTTTCTCCTTTCTATCACCTTGCTTGTGAATGATCTATTTTTTTCAAGTTTTCTCATTACTTTAGAAATCTCCTAAAGTAAGATCAACTGCATCAATGTGTAAGATACAATATCTAGCTCCAGTTGATGAAGGGCACTACTTAGCTTTTCAAGCAACTTTGGATAGGGGTCTCACACCTATTTTACCTCTTAGATACTCATGAACATCCTTAGGTAATTCTTTGGTGAATATATCAACTATTTGCTCTTTTGTATTCACATATTCCATATTCACTTCTTTGTCTTGAACTAACTCTCTTAAGTAATGATACTTGATTGTAATGTTCTTAGTCTTTGTGTGCATCCTAGGGTTCTTTGATATATTTATAGCATTTGTATTATCACAATAAATTATCATTGGTTTAATGATTTCTTCCTTCATACCTTTGAGAAGGTGTTTGATCCATACAATGTTTGTATAATTTACTGCAGTAGCAACATATTTAGCCTCAACAGTAGATTGAGATATGTAATTTTGTTTCTTGTTTGTCCAAGTAACCAACCTCTTTCCTAAGAAAAATTTTCCTCCACTAGTGCTCTTTTTGTCATCAATGTTTTTTACCTAATCAACATTAGTGTAGGCTCTCAACTTGAATTTCTCATTTTCTTGTAGTATAGACCAGAGTCTTCTATTCCTTTTAGATATTTGATTATTCTATTTAGATTAGCAGATAATCTTGCAACTATCCCAATAGATAATACTATGTCATGTCTACTATGTACTAGATATTGCAATTTCTCAACCATAGACCTATATAATGTTTGATTCACATCAATTGAATCATCATTCTTTGACAACTTGTGTCCTATTGTCATAGGTGTACTAAATGGTTTTGAATATTCCAATCCAAAAAATTTCAATATTTCCTTTACATACTTAGATTGAGTGATGTATGTACCATATTTTATCTGATATACTTTAAAACCAATAGAGAATTTGATCTCTCCAAACATAGACATATCAAATTATTTCTTCATTTCATTTGCAAATACTTTACATAATACATCTTGACCTCCAAATATGATATCATCAACAAAAATTTCAGATAGTAAAATACCTTACCACCTTTTTCCTTCAAGTATAGATTGTTGTTATCATCAGTCCTCTCAAATCCAATCTTCATAAGATAATTGTGAATTCTTTCATGCCCTACTCTTAGTACTTGCTTTAAACTATATAAAGCTTTGTGTAGTCTATATACCATGTTCTTGTAGTTAGCATCATTAAATCCTTCTAGCTATTCTATGAAAACCTCTTCTTGTAATATGCCATTTAGAAATGTAGATTTCGCATCTATTAGATAAACTTTGAAACCTTTGTGCATAGAGTAAGCAAGAAGAGTTCTTACTCTTCCAATCTTGTAACAGGGGAATGTTTCTCCATATTCTATCCCTTCTTCTTGTCCATACCCTTTGCAAACTAATCTTTCCTTATTTCTTGTGACTTCACCATTTTCATCTAATTTGTTTCTATACACCCACTTGGTTCCAATCACATTCTTATCTTCTAGCCTAGGAACTAAAGTCCATGTCTTGTTTTTATGAATCTGTTCAATATCTTCTTTCATGGATTTACTCCAGTCCTCATTGTCTAAGGAATCTTTCACTAACTTAAGTTCATGCATGCTCAAAAAACATGTATAATTTCTCAACATGTTCTATGTCATTGGTCTAGCATCTTTATCTCCAATAATTTTTGTAGTAGGGTAATGTCTTTTGAAATACTTTGACATTATTGGTTCTACTCTATTTTCCTCGGGTTTGTCAACTTTTGAATCACTATGTACTTCTCTTTCAAGTAATTCAACATCTCTTTCATGTACGCTGATCTTAGAATTAGAATGTGCCTTAGCTTCATTCTGCAACTCAATACTTAATTGTAGCTCGATTCTTGAATGCAACTTGGCATTCATTGTATGTGACTCCACAATTACTGAAAATTTCTATTGATTTGCAACTAGATTTACAACATCTTCATTAGTAGACATACCTTCATAAAAGTATACAAAATATTTTTATTCCTCTAGTTTCTTCATAGGTTCATCCTCATGTTCCTATATATATTCATCAAACATCACATTTGCACTTTCCACAACTTTTTCATTGTTAGTATTTAAACACTTATAAACTTTACTTCTTGTGGAATAGCCATGGAATATACCTTCTTCACTTTTATCATCTAATTTACCATTCTTGAAATCTTTAAGAATATAGCACTTTCTTCAAAATACCTTAAAATATTTTACATTAGGTGAGTATCCATACCATAATTCAAAAGGTTTTGAATGAGTAGCTTACTTGACTTGCACATGGTCCAAGGTATAGACAATTATACTTACAACCTCTCACTAGTATTTCAAAGAAAAATTCTTCTCCATCAAGATTTTCCTAGTGTAGTCGATTAAAAATCTATTCCTTCTTTCAACATTTCCATTTTGTGGAGGGGTCCTAAGTTTAGATGTCTGCATTTTGATTCCTTTGTCATTATAGAATATCTCAAACTCATTTAGATTCGTGCCTTTTGATTCCTTTAGAAGTGTTATTCTTACTCTTAAAACTAGATTTTGTCATCTTGCCTAACTAGCATTATTTGCAAATTATATTATCAGGTTTCTTCAACTTAGGCAAACCTATGAGTCTACTCATTTTACTAATACTATCCAAGTTATCAAAATTAGCATGACATGACATCTTGTGTCATAACAACACATCATCAAATTCTACAATAGGAAAAGTAGAATTGTTCATATCAAAATGAAATAGATTACTTCATTTTTTATCACCTTTCCCAATTAGTTTCCCATCAGTATCATAGATCTTAGCTATCTTGTTCTCAAACTCAACCTTGCTACCCAAACTATTTAGTTGTGACACACTCAAAAAATTGTAGTTAAGTCCTTCAACATAATAAGCATTGTCACACAAAATCATTTCTATGAGTTTGGTAGATCCTTTTCCTTTTATCATTTACATGGTACATCCTTACCAAACCTTACACTATTTCCATCATAATAATAGGGTAATGAAGTTACTTTTATCTCAAGTCATGTGATGTGAGCACCCACTTTGAATGATCCACCTATCATTTTTGTTCACACAAGACACCATTTTAATTTCCTCATCCTCATTAGAATCATGCTTAATTGCAACATACACCACTTCATCATCATGAACATCAGATCCATCTTTGGTTTAATCTTATGTAATGTAGCAAGACTTCTTGCCTTTGTCTTTGTAATATTTGTTGTCCTCATCTCTTTTACTTCTATATTTGTCTCCATTTCTATAGTTCTTCTTCTATGGACATCTAGCAACAATATGAACAACCTCATTGCAATTAAAACACATGATAGATAGCTTATCTTTGAATTTTACTTTGCCTCTATGATATCTCATTGCTAGCAATGCTTAAATTTGTTCTAAATCCTCCTCATTTGTGTCACTATCACTAGAAACATATTTAACCTTTTTCTTCTTCTTCTCCTTAGGTTCCTTTAATCATAGCTTAGCACTAAAAGTAGATACAACATTGTCAGATTTGAAATTATCAAAATTAGAGAGCTTAAAGGTAGTAAGCCTACCTACCAAACCTTCCAGAGTTAGATTAGAACCTAGTAAACATCTCAATTCTTCTATGGTAAAAACTCTAATAGCATAGATGGGTAGCATTCTCGGTACTTTACTCAATATAGTATCATCATCTATCTTACCAGTACCTCCTCTCATAGAATTAACAAAAGCTTTTATTCTAGAGCAATATTGAGCAACATTTTCACCTTCTTCCATTCTCATATGTTCAAACTTACCTCTAAGACTTTCACATTTGTCTCTAAGAACATTTGTGTCTTCTCCATAAATGGTGTGAAGAGCATCCCACATTTTCTTTGCACTGTCAAAACCCTTGATATCATCAAACTCAAAGTAACTTAGGGCAGAGGCAATCTCCAACATTGCTTGGTTTTGTTCTTTCTTCTTTTTTAGATCTTCAATAGTTAGGGCTCCAATAGGATCAACATTCTTAGTGGTGATGGTAGATTGTGCATGATCTCTAAGACCTCCTAGGTGTAGCTTCATCAGAATTTTTCATGCAGGGAAGTTTTCCTTGTTAAGCATGGTTACCTCTCTTTTTGACATCTTGATCCTTTTATCCTCGTACCTTCAAAATAATCCTCTTAACCAAGTGGCTCTCATACCAATTATTGGTATTCTTTAGAATAACTGGGGGGGGTGGGGCTAAGGTGGGGTTGAATTAGTTATTCAAGGTCCAAATGTACAAATTGAACTTTTCATAGCTTAGTGAACCCATATCCATAAAAAAAATTATATGCATGCATCCATTAGATCATACAATACTAAAACTTGTAGGTTACTATCCTAGGTCAAAATATCTCTGGAGAAATATAAACATGAAACATAATAGATTCAATAAAACATTTGACACATGGATTTTATGTGGAAAGCCAATTTGAGAAAAACCACCAGTAACATGCTACTAAATTCTCACTCTTCTAAAGTGATTCCCTATGAAAGGCCAACCCTGTTGAAGGTTACAATACACATTGTTAAATGTGATCTAGTTAGAGGATTTCAATCACCCTATTAGGAGTGACCCTTGTTAGAGGATTTTAGATCATTCACTTTGAATGTCACCTAATTAAAGGATTTAAAAATTACTGTTAGGTAAACCTTAATCTAAAGGATTTACCTTAGACTAATATAATAATTAGAAAATAACAATAAGGCTTGATTACATATAAAAATTACAAATCACTTGTAGATTACAAATCTTTGTTCCAGTCCTCTATTCTACTTAGCTTTCACACACTTTAGCTCTGATAACTTATTCATCGTTCAAGCATGCATACTCTTAATCCTTCTTGCTTTGCTTTCCAATAGGAGGACTCTCTACTATTCGGCCACTGAATGAAGAAATACCCTCGACTCTTTGTCTTCCTTAGGTTTTTGCACATGATAACCTTAGCTTTTGACTAACTCTCTCTATAAATAGAGATTTAAGATCTTTTTTCATTCAATCTCAATTGTCCATTTTAGGGTTAGGTAGGATTAGATAGAACAGAATTAATCTATCTAATTTTTCATTTGGTACATCTAGAAGGGTGAATGCACAAAATTGGGTCACAATTCTATAGGAGGCAATTTCGCAAAATGAGACCTTTTTAGAAATGGATACTCGATTTATGGTTTAGGTGCCCGATTTGTATTCAAAAATTGGGAACTCAATTTTTTAATTTAGTTTAGGTACCCAAAGCCCAATTTTAAAATCAAGTACCCCCTTTTAGAAATCGTGTACTTGATTTACAAAAACTATAAAACCTACCTTTTTGGGGGTTGTTTATTCATTTTTATTGGCATCATAAATGGGAGCTCGATTTAAAATTAGAAATGGGAGCTCATTTTGGGATTTCTACTAACCCCCATTGTTCTTCTTCAATGTACTAGGTATTTTACTTTGTTTTCTAGTATTTTATTTTATTATTTTTAGTTTTATGCTTTATAATTCTGTCAATTTATTACTTTTTTCATGTTTAATAGTTTTTAATATGTAAAATTTTAAATTTCCATTGTTCATAGTTTTATAGTTAGATTATTATATCAATTAATTTAAATAGTTTTTTATCTGTTTATTTAAATAGTTTTGTTTCTATTAATTTTAATGTTTGTTTTGTAGATGTTCATTCAAAATATATTAAATTTTAGATGTTTCAGTGCATTTAATAGAATTTTTAGTAATGAATGATTAGATAGATGTAAATTAGATTGTTTAAACATGTAGTTACATTGATCTTTTAGATTTATCTCCACTAAATAGTAATTAGTTGTAAATTAGTTTGTAAACCGTATAACAAAAAAGTGAAATAACTATATTCCTATCTCTAACCTCAACCTAACCATAACTATATAGTAATTTAATCTAAACCCTAAACATAAAACTAAGTATTTAATGTGTTCTATTACATTAAAACCATAATTTTAACTCTAAACCCTAGATTCATGTAACTCTAATCATAAGCCCAACTCTTTAATCCTAACAGTAACTAAAACTCTAATCCTAAAAAATCATGTAACCAAATCCTTAACACAACCTTAGCCCTAATTATGACATAAACGTAGACTCTCTTTAATTCTATTTGTGATTATCAATAAGAAATATTTCTCTTCCAAGTCAAATGTATTTTTAAATCCCCTACTATAAATTATCTGTCATCATACCTATTTATCATTTCATTATTTAGCTAGATAAATTTTACCACAAGATTTTCAATAATTCAATGACCATATCTTTGTTTATAAACCAACTCACTAATCCTAAACATAGTATTAACCTTGATGTAAAATATCACTCTCACCATAATTCTAAGCCTAATCCTAATAGTAATTAAAATTTTAACCATTATATAATGGAAAATGAGAAACCTAAACATAAATCATTAATTCAAAACCCTAAAACAAGTATCCTAACCTATTTCTCAAATGACAAACTTAATACTAAATGTTAAACCCTAATTTTAATTGTAACTTCAAATCTTAAACCTAACACTTGATCCCTATCTCGGTAACCGTGACAGTAACTATAAGGGAAAGTAATCTTAATCCTTACCATAATTAAAAATCATAATCCTTAAAGCTAGCATGTGATCCTAAAATGTAAATCCTAATTCTAATCCTAATTTTTAAACACTAATTCTAATTGCTAAACCTTAATCGAAAATGGTAAAGCATAATCCTACATATTTAAATATAAATGTTAAACACTCATATTAAATTTCCTAGAAAATAAATACCATAATCCTAATCACATTTCTAATTTAATGGTATAAACCCCTAACATAATCTTTACCCTATCCACAATTCTAATGCCAAACCATGATTATAAATGGTAGACCCTAATTGCTCAATAATTACCCTAAATGCTAAAATCTAAATTACTAAACACTAAATTATCTCAATCTTAACCACAATTAAAAATCATAATCCTTAAAGCTAGCATGTGGTCCTAAAATGTAAACCCTAATTGTAATCCTAATTTTTGGAGACTTATTCTAAGTACTTGTAAGAATTTGGTATAGCTTTTAAACTATGTAAGAATTTTCCTTAGGAAAAAATCAACCAAAACCAAGAAGCTCAAGCACTAGCACAATATGGACCAATAAAGTATGATCAGAATAACAATATGAAAAATAATTAATGTACATACATACTAAGAGTGCTTATATATAAAGGCCTCTAGAATGGCTAGGGGAGAGTAAAGTGATAAGATTCACAACTAAGCACATGTCCACTAAGAATGGATTATCCTCCATTGAGCATGGAAGTTAGTGTGGTGATGAGAGAATAAGCTTACATACATGTGTCATCTAAAAAAGATGTTGTAGACACCATGTTCTTAATTAAAGTGCAAACAAATATGTTTTCTACATGGTAACTCAGATAAATATGCAAACTCCTCTGTTGTATACACCATGTGCTAAAAGAGAGTTGCTAACTCTTGTGTTGTCAACAAGACAACTCATATGAGTATGCAAACTCTTAGATGTCTAACTAGTAAATAATGTAATAATGCATTAACCTAAGTAAACTTAAGTAAAGTGTAATAATAATTAAATATTTACACTAACACACTCCCCCCTCCCCCCACCCTTCAGTGTGACTTAGGGGAATGCACTTAAGCTCAGGAAAGCTATGATAAAAATGCAAAATGGATCTTGGATACTAGGCCATGTTAGGTACCCATGTAAAAATGCAAAGGAATCTCTTTGAATATGGAGAAAGAGAGAAAACCTCATCGGAAAAACCCTCCCCCCAAAAAGAGAGATGAAAAAACAAGATGCAAGGATGGATGGAGTAATTAAAACCCCCTCATTACAACATACATCATGTATATACAATAGAGAAGTATGAGAAGGATAAAATCCCATAAAAGAGAAGAAATAGAAGAATAAGAAAGGAGACAAGGTAGTTCCCCACAAAATGTAGAATGTTGATCAGTGATATTTGCTCCAAGATGAATGTAGAAGTTGATCCATGACTTCTGAATAATGATCCTCCCCTTAGGAAGAAACATTTTTATAGGTACCTATGAGATGTTTCCCCAATGTGTATAAAGAATCTTGAAGATGAATGGTGTCTCTAAAACCTGCTCAACTATCCTTGTGTCAATACTGATGGTCACCCCTTCCAATACTGCTGAAAAGAACAAGTTTAGATCTAGCAAGGATGGATGTAGAACATATCCCAAAGAACCAACTATCTTGTTGAATGATAAAGATACCTCCTGAAACTATTGTACATAAGGATCTACTATCATATCAACCTTGTGAGACTGATCATATAGAGAATGGACAAGAGGGTCAAAGTGTTCCCTCACAATAACTGAAGAAGGATCTTCTTCATCAAAGAGAAGATACATATTATTAATAATGTCTCCCAAATCTGCTATGTAGGACTTCGTAAACAAACTTGAAATATCTATCATGTAGTCATCCCCCGATGCTAGAATGGGAAGACAAGGTGTACCCAACTATACTAAATTACATGGACCTATCACTATAGCAATGTAGGCATGTGGAATTTTTTGATGTTGTGATCTTGTTCTGCATCTATCAATAGGATCCCCCATTTCTAAACCTGTTGAATCACTATCACTATTGTCACTATCAGTTTCTACAATGTATGAATTATGGAGAGGATTAGGGGATAAGCTAGGTGAACTTTCCTCAAAGTGAACATTCCTCTCTATGAATATCTCATGAGTCTCAAGTTCCATAATTCTATATGCCTTAAAACTTTTGTCATATCAAATGAAAGTACAAGGCCTTGGTGGTGCTGCCTTGCATTCCCTTGAAGATATGGGTGCCCATGCTGGCCAACCAAAAACTCTAAAGTGTTTCACAACTAGTTTTCTTCCTCACCATGCCTCAAAAGGAGTTGTTCCATCTAAGACATCATGAGGAGACCTATTAAGGATGTGATTAGCTCTACTTATTGCTTCGACTTCAAGTGATGGATCAAGAGACTTAACTTGAATCATGCAACTTGCCACTAACTTAAGAGTTCTAATCCTCATTGTTGCAACACTTGTCTTTTGTGGACTAAATGCTATAGAATTTTGAAGATCAATACCCTCAAGGTCACAAAACTCTCTAAGTCTTGAGTTCACATATCTACTTTCATTGTCCATATAGATAAATTTGATGGCTTTACCTGATTGCTTCTCAACATGACTCTTGAAGGCTAGAAACTTATCAAATACTTCATTCTTTTGATCATGAAAGTAGAACAATGTGTAGCGTGAAAAGTCATCAATGAAAGTGAGGACATAGCAACTCTTAATATTTGATGTCAGTGAAAAAGAGCCTGCTAGAACTGTGTGAACTAACTCAAGAACAATTGATGCCCTCCAAGACTTCCCTTTGTTAAACTTGTCTTCTAGATGCATATCCATTAAACAAGTTGAACATTCACCCTTTGAGAATTTGATTGTAGGTAGACCTTTGACCATATTTTTTGAGCTAAGTTGATGAAAATAGTGGAAGGCAAGATGTCCATACCACTCATGTCATAATTTACTTTTTGATTGTGAATGTGTCAACAAGGCATGTGAAGAAGAGTTAGCCACAAAGTGGGAGAAAGAATAAAGCCTTGTGTCATGATTAAATTTACCCATTGCAAAAAATGAATCACCCTTAAGATTTCACACCATAACTAAATCAAGAAGGAACTCAACTTTATTGCCACCTCCATACTGATTGATTTGGTAAATTGAAAGGAGATTACTGCTAAGGTTAGGAACATAGAGAACATCTTTGAACTCTCCATTTTCCCAAGTTGTCCTTTCCCTTCAACTTCCACTTGTGTATCATTCCCTACAAAAATGTGAGGTACCTTAGACTACTTCAATGAAGAAAAGTGTCCTTTTGAAGAACCCATATGATGTGAGGCACCTGAGTCAAGAATCCATTCCTCTCAAGAACTTCAACTTTCCATAAATGCTTTCCCTTTTCCCTTTGAAGTGGATGGATTTGAATCCTTGGAAGCATTTGGCACATTGATTTTGTTCTTCCTAAGTAGCTTTTCCAACTCATCAATTCTCTTAGTCTTGCAATGATGCTTATCATGATTTGGTTTCTTGAAATATGTACAAAATAGTTTATCCTTCTTGTTATTATTTCCCTTCTTTTTCTGAGGAGCAAGGTTGTTGTGTCTCTGATTTTGATTTTGGCTTCCAATTCTTTTTCTTGTTGTTGGTGAAACTTTTGCTGCCTTGATTTGTTTGGTTTTCATTACTAGCTACCAAAGCTAAATTTGGATGACTTGAGAATTCCCATGTCTATCAACTTGGATTGGTCCAACATCAACATTTATAAAAAATGCATCAAATGAAGGTTTAGTGAAGGCACTTCTCATGCTCAACCTGTGAGTTTTGTAACTTGAAAAAAAAGATGCATACTCTAAAGGTAGCCTCTTCAAGATATGATGAATCAATCTATCATCCTTCATGGGATTACCACAATCATTAAGTAGTGATATCAATTCATTGTCTTTGTTGACATAGTCTTGAATTGTGTCAAAATTCTTAGGATCCAATAGAAGTAGATCATCCTCAATTTGGAATCCCTTTTCCTCATCCACCTTACCATACAAACCTTCAAGTTTCTCTCAAGCACCCTTGGCATCCTTAAAGTTAGAAATGTGGAAGAACAAATCTCTACGAATACAACTCCTAATCGTTTCTAAAGTCAAGTTGTCTTTAACTTGCTAATAAACTTGTCCAACAGCATCAGTGGGTTTTACAATTGCACTAACAACATATAGATTTAAACCTTTTTCCATTAGTCTACTCCACACAATATCTTTCCATGTATTATAATTGTGTGAAGTTAGAAGTGGAGTTTTAGGTGAACCCATGATGCAAAGAATTAAAAGAAGCACAAGAGAGAAAGAGAGACAGAAGAACACAAGATACACCCCCCCCCTATTCACTCAAGAAAAGAACCACCCTAAAAGTGATGCTTTTTGCACTTTATATGTAGTGCATTTATAATAGGCCACTTGTCAAAATGGAAAAAAATAGGCTTCTAATTTTGTTGTTTACAACCTCCTTTTGGAGTTCAAATCTGGTACTTAGCAATGTAGCTCAGATATTCAACAATTTTGAAGCTTAATCAAAGCAATAAAATATAAAAAAGGACAAATTTCTGAAAGTGGTATTTCTATCTATAGAAGCCTAGAATTTGATTGCAGATCTAGAAAGTAGACAAACAAAATTCAGTTTTTAAAAATGAAACCTAAAAATGTGTTCAAATGAGCTTGAACTAAGCCTTTGAAGTTGTGAAAATTGGGATTTGCAATTTGCAAAAAAAATTAGGAAAAAAGATCTAAAAAATCATGCACCAATGTGTAGAACATAAAATTCTATCCCAAAAAAAAAAAAAATTCCTCAAAAAAAGGAGTCTGTATGAGGGAGATATCGCTTTTTGAAAATCAGCTCTACAATTATTTTTCCTAAATCACCATCGTTGCACCTCCAAAAATCAATTTACTCTAGATTTCAACTCTGATGTCTAATTTGTATGAAACAAAAGTCAACTTGGGGGTTTTATGACCTTCGAAATATGATTCCAATATCTAATTTGCACTAGTAAGCTCTAATCTTGTCCTACAAAAAATCTCTCCTACTAGCCTAAAAGGCCAAATTTTTGATATAATTTTAGAAATAAAATGCAAATCTGAAAAGCAAAAATGAAAATATGTAAAAAAATATTCAAGTCTAAAAAATTAATTGCACAGATCTAAAGAGATCATATTAATTTCGCAAATTGGGCCTTCAAGTTGTGGTTTGGAAAAAAAATTTCCTTAGATTTTACTATGGCTTAGGGTAGGAAAATTTATAGTCAAAATTAATCGAATTTATCTTCTAGATGCAATGGTGAGGTCCACTTTGGCTCTAGATGCTCCCAATAAGTACATATACTCCAGATTTTAATCATGGTCGTCCAAGAGGTGAGGAAAAGTGGTCTCCAATAGCTATGAAATGATGCTCCTATGGCTCTAATACCATGTAAGAATTTGGTATAGCTCTGATACTATGTAAGAATTTTCCTTAGGGAAAAATCATGTAAGATTAAGAAGCTTAAGCACTAGCATAATATGGACCAATAAAGTATGATTAGAATAATAATATGAAAATGAATTGATGTACATATACACAAGGAGTTCCTAAATATAAAGGCCTCTAGAATGGCTAGGAGTCAAAAAAGTGATAAGACTCGCACCTAACCACATGTCCACTAAGAGTGGATTATACATGATTGAGCATAAAAGTTAGTGCAATGATGAGAGGATATGCTTACATAGGTGTGTCATGTAAAAAAGATGTTTTAGACACCATGTGCTAAAATAGAGTTGCTAATTCTTGTACTGTCAATAAGACAACTCATATGCATATGAAAACTCCTAGGTGTCTAACGAATAAATAATAAAATAATGCATTAACCTAAGTAAACTTAAGTAAAGTGTAATAATAATTAATTATTTACACTAACAGTGCTGAACTATAATCTTCAATTATCATCCATGAATCCTAAGTCTAAACCTAAACCATAATTCTAAATTCTAATGCCTAATCTTAAATGATAAGCCTTCAAATAGTAGTCATAATCCTAAATCTTACATTTTATGTCCCAATCATAATGTTAATCATGAGCTACCCTAATTCTAAATGGATAACCCTAAATCCTAACCCAAACCACAATATTATTCATGTGAAATCCTAATTGTTAAATACTATTAAACCATAATTGTAAATGCTAAAGCATAATCCTAAACATTTAAATATAAATGTTAAAAAATCATATTAAATTTCTTAGAAAATACATACCATAATCCTAATCATATTTCTAATTTAATGATGTAAACCCATACTATAATCTTTACCCTAGCCCTAATTCTAAATGTGAAACCATGATTATAAATGGTAGACCCTAATTGATCAATAATTGTCCTAAATGCTAAAATATAAATTACTAAACACTAAATTATCCCAATCTTAACTATAATTAAAAGTCGTAATCCTTAAAGCTAGCATGTGATACTAAAATATAAACCCTAACTCTAATCCTAATTTTTAAACACTTATTCTAAGTGCTAAACTATAATCTTAAATTATCATCCATAAATCCTAAATCTTAACCTAAACCATAATTCTAAATTATAATACCTTATCTTAAATGATAAGCCTTGAAATAGTAGTCATAATCCCAAATCTTATATTTTGTGCCCCAATCATAATGCTAATTACTCGATCCTAATTTTAAATTGATAACCCTAAATCCTAACCCAAACCACAATCTAATTTATGTTAAATCCTAATAGTTTTTAGGAGTATTATTTTATGATTAGGCTTAAATTTGGCATAATGTTCAATTAGCCTTAACATTATAGTTTACTTAAGTGTTTATATTTATTTATATATAATTGATATGGTTTTCAATATGTACATTTATATAATTAATATTTTAGATTAATTTATTAAATAGTAATTTTGTGATTTTTTATGTTGTTTAAACATATATGCTCCACCAACCCCACCCCCACCCCCTCGCCCACCCCCATCCCCACCCTTGTCCCCTCCATCTCCACCTACACCTCCACCCCTACCTCCATGACCACCTAGTCCTCCTCAAGCACCTACCAAAGAGGATTTGAGGGATAGCACGAGGCACAAAATTTGTGACCTCATGTGTGATATTCAAAGCATTAGGTGTGATCCCCCCTCAACTTTTCCTTGCAAATAGTATGCAAGCAATTGTACACTCTATCTAGCATTTGGATAGTGACATCAATAGTTTTAGATTATGGAGTCAAAACATACATTCTTTTTTTTTGATGGCCTATCCTATAGAGAGGTCCATCAACTCAAATTAAATAAAAGACATTTTTAAAGATATTTTGTATACCCGAAGTTGGGTCTTGAGATTAGTGATAAGAATCCTTGCATTTCTATTAGATAGTGAACACATATGCATATATCAGCACACTTTTGGGTGCATTGGTGGATGGTATTTGACCATCTACCACATTAAAATCACAAGGTACCTAGCTACTTTCTTAGGAAACTATGGGTTGAGTTTGAATTGGGTTTCTAACCCAACTATATTGATATTAGATCATTTCAAGGGGTTGATGGAGGGATGTATCAGGATAGGGCTAAGGAAAAGTTGAGTGATAATATGAGAAATCATATACATCCTTAGCCTCTTGTACCTCTTCCTAAAATAATTATCCTAGTGCCTCACCATCACTAAGAAATGTCATCTACTCTTACTTGATTGAGTGCCCTTTAAGGCAATTTAGTAGAGAAGTGGATGCAAGTGACAAATATTCATCTACTTGGACATATTTGTACCAATTGTGGAGGTATATGTAGAGGCCCCTAGAGTGATTTTAATGCAATAGATGATGGTCATGATGCGAAGGGCACTTACTTTGATTATGAGACATATGTTGCTAATGGTGATGGTAGTGAGAATATTGATGTGTCATCATTCATTGACCTTCTACATGGAGAGGGAAACACTCAAGAGTAGCAGGTAAAAATTTAATTAAAATTTATTAAGTACATAATTATTTAATTTCTACATATATATGTTTGTAATTATATTAATCATATTAATGTATGTTGATTTTCAAATAATAGAGGATGGATGACACTGTTGATCCTAGGAGGCAATGTCTATTTTTAATACCTACAAACATTGGCATCCCTCATATGATATGCACTTTGAATTCCACTGTAAATAATGTACATTCAAATTTGAATTTTATAACATGTTCTCATATGTTCTTTTTATCTAATTTTGTAGGGATTGTCATCTATTGTACACAATTCGATGTTTCTATAGGTTCTGATCCATCAACCACTAAGGCACAGCTTCAAATACCTATGGTATGAACTTTTGGAGCCAAATAGTTTGTACTATTTTTATGAACACATTGTTATTAACCTATCTTCAACTTTGATTCATGCATAGTTTTATGTATTTTGGTTTTACAAATAGGAGATGGATCATAATTATCCATATAGGCCTCAATATAGTTTAATTTTTACTCCATCTTTTGACCATTTGAGACATGATGATCATCATCATGGTAGCATATTTGTAAAGACATTTGTCACACTATCTACTACTCAGGTATGATATATATGTTATTATTTCAGAAAAATGTAGTGCAAATTATGTACTTTTTAATTTACATACTTTGTAAGTCATGTATATATAATTTTGACTCAAGGTTTATGTAATCCATAATTTTAGGACTATGTCACCATGAGTGTTGCTAAGACTATGTGACTAAGCTAAATGGAGGTAAAGACATCATCCTTTGAGATCAGTATTGTGATTTATGTAGATACATAGTTCATTATAGTCTTTATCAAATTTTAAAAATTTATGTATTATAAATTACAGGACCTCACTATTGCCATATTTGGTAGCTTTCACAAGTACCTCTTCCTATTATAGAGAGACACTCATCTCACATGGTATTATTTTTATTATGTACTAAATATTTTATTTATCTAAAAGCTAAATTTTGAAACCCATTTCAGTTAAACATGTACATATTGTCTTCTTAGGATGTGACACACAATGCCCCACAGGGTGTCCCACATGATAAGACACCTCATGTTACATAGGATGATCCATTTGAGTCCTCTTTATGTGGAGGGAATAGGTTAGATCTTTTGGCACCTTTAGATTGTGTTTTTATGACACATATTGTTTATTTTGATAAACTTTGTATTAGGATAGTTAACTTTATTATATTTATTTTTTGGCTTCATAGATGGGTGAACCCACAATATTGGATACCACTTTTGGGGGATGAAGGAAATCGCAAAATGATGAAAAACTCCAATATAGAATTTTACATATGTTCACTCGAACGTGCTAACTATGTTCGCACGAACATATAAGCATTCTATATTCATGCTAACATGTTAAATTTAAATAATGTATGTTTTTGTGAACATACATGGTTAATATATTGGTGTGAACATATTTGTAACGGCAATTTTGCGATTAAAATTCCACTTTTTCATTTGAGATCTTCATAAATTTGGCTTTTTTTATGTTCATGCGAACACAAATTATTATAAATGTTCATGTGAGCAGGTTAAATTAAATTTTTGGCTGTCGGATTATTTTTCTCATATGTTCATGTGAACATTTGTTCACACAAACATATTAGACAAGTTCGCGCAAACATTGTGTTCATACAAACATCTCAAATTACAAATTTTTGGTGTTGTTTTCTAGAGAAAAAAATGAGATTGGCTCTTTTGACCCCTAAAATTGAGATTGAATGATCTCCTACTATAAAATTAAAAATGCCAATTTGTGCTACTCGGAGAAAGCTTTCCAATGACTATAATTTTAATACATATTCTATTCATTAAGACTTTCAAATATGAATTTAACTCATTATAGATTCATTCTTGATTCAGCATCAACCGACTTCGACACCTCAAAAAAATCAGTAAATTAGGTCAAAATTTTTTTTTAAATATGTAAGAACTAGCTTATTGAGATACCTTTTTATTCAAAAAAGAAAAAAAAAGGTTTTTGATAAATTGACTTCAAATAATCTGTGTCAAATAGAACGTATGTTTGAATTATGATTTGTGTCACTTCAAAACTTCATAAACTATACAATATTCAACCAAAATAAATCAAACCAAATGAATCCTCTGGACATTGATGTTAGGAATCTAACACCAAAAGAATTACATCATTATCATTTCTAGAAAAAAAGTTATATGTGTCAAACAGACTGTCACTCTTTAAAAATATTGAATTTTATTATGTATTACTTTTGGAAGGAGATGAAAAAATTAACCTAAATAATTTTTTTTTAGATTAAAAAATATGGTTACAAAGTAGGAACAGAGTACTCAAAATCATTAGTTTAGGTCATCTGGAAATTATTTATATTTTTTTGTGATATAGTCAGTTGAATGTGACGTTTATTGCAAAAATGTTGATTTCAATATCAAAATTGGTCAAAAAGTGGAACCCATTATTGTGGGATCACCCAGTCTATCATGTTATGACATGTTAGACCATGTATTATATTTTTACAATGTCTTATCATGCTAGTTTATGTAGTATAGATTATTATGTTATCATGTTATAAGAACATATTTTATTCATGCAATTACACATCTTGTAAGTATATGTTACATGAAAAATTATTTAAAATATTTAAATTATTTATATACGAACATTAATTTAAACATGTTTGAATGTAAAAGTAATGGGAAAAAATAGGAGGTCATTACTTGAATTGATAATTAACTTTTAATGTCAACTACACACCTTTAACTCTCAAAAAGAAGTGAACTCCTATTTTTAAATGTTTACAACATGTTTCACAATATATGTAAGAGAATTTGAATGAAATAAATAGAAGTGAACTCAAAATATAAATTTGCTTCAACATGCTTCGTCAAATGAGGTCTTGCAAAATAAAATTGTAAAACAAAAACATGTCTTAATAAACACATAAATTAATGTGAGTTATCTAAATTTTATAAATATGTGAAATGTATGTACTCATTCTAATCAATTGAAATTGTCCATATTACCTTATTGGTTGGTCTCCCTTTGTATCTTTCTAATTTGATATTCATTGCCACAACCAAATGACAATAGTGTAAATGAAATGGGCACCCCTGGATGTCCCAAAAAACTAAACCAATTTGTTGAAAGGAATTTTGCCAAACAGTTTGCATTCAACCTCTTATTTCTCAGTTTAATGTTTTAAACCCCTTATAACTCCAAAAATCAAATGTTTATTTGTTTGTTGTGTTTTGTGCATGGAATTGGTATCATACAACATAAACAAGAAAGAAACTACAATAATATGCAAAGTGGAAATGAACTGCTGCTAATAAAATGTTATTTTCAGAATTCATAAAACCAAATACATGGCAGATTTATCAACTCACTAATTACTTCAGCAGTATTGACATAATACTTCAGCCCATGCTTTCAAAATTGCTACTACAGTGCTTTGTCCTTCAATCAGTCCACTACCTTCGTAATATCATTCCCTCAAAGCAGCATAAGCGTCAGAAAAGTAGTGAAGAAGATATGAGCAAAATACCAAATCTGCCTATAGCTAGAAATGCAACTAAATTGCCTGATAATGAAGCCAATAAAAAATAATTCCAAAGGCCAAACCCCAAGGGAATGACGTCTAGAATGCTAAAAGAGAGGATAGATGTCCTCAAATGCCAAGAACGGAGCTGCAACTCACACACCAATTTCTTCTCATATTTAACCTTGGCTAGTGAAGCCACAAATGCTTTCTTTTATTCTATTTCCAAGGGTCCCCTCAACTCATATGGGCAATGTGGGATAAAATATGTGTAGTATATAAAACATATATTAAAATACCCCTTATGTCTCCCTTGGGTACACATCGCCATAAAATAAATATTAAAGTAACACTTTAATATTTTACAATTAAATTAGACGTTACTTTAATAAAACTTCAGGCATTAAAATGTATTAGCAATTAGACTCCAAATAATGTGAGTGATAGCTCATTGGAAAGGTCTCACCGAGGAGTATCAAATCCAATCACCAAAATTGACCCACACTGTGTCCTGCTGACTTACTAACAATAGTAAGTATGCCTAAAACTGAGTAAATCAACTTCATTTTGGCCCAAACTAGAAATGGCTAGGCCAAAACACTCCAGGATCCCATTAAACCCTTTGTTAGCCCTCGAGACCATGTAGAACAAGGCTAACACACACACACACACACACACACACACACACACACACACACACTTGGTCAACTACTAAAATGGGGACATTACAGTCTACCACCCTTGAAATTGCTTGTCCTCAAAAAATCTCAGTCCAGCCTACTGAATAACCTACTCACTCTCCCATGTAGAATCTTCCTCCAAAAGGTCTCTCTATCTGACCAAATATTCCTTCATTATCTTGTTTCTAAGCTTCCTCTCTCTGGTGTCCACAATAGCCTCGAGTACTAACACAATCTTCCTCTCCTCATCCAAAGGGGGTAAATCTATAGAAGGCACTACATTCTGACCAATGGCTTTCTTAAGCCTAGACACATGAAACACATTGTGCACTCAATTGCCCTCTAGAAGCTCAAGCTCATAGGTGACTTTGCCCACTTTGTGAATCACCCTGTAGGGACAATAAAATCTAGGTTTCAACTTTTCAGCTTCGCTCTTCTTGAGCGATGACTGTCTATATGGTTGTAGCCTCAAGTAAACCATATCCCCTACCTTGAACCTATGCTCTATTCGGTGCTGATCAACATACAATTTTTGTTGATTCTAGGCCTGTTGTATATTCTCTTTGAGCACTTTCAGGATGTCCTGACTATCCTGCAATAAGTTTTTCACTTTGGGCACTCTATTGTCCCCCAAAACTAAATCTATGAAGCTAGGTGCTTCATAACCATAGAGTGCCATGAAAGGAGTCATCTTGATGGACATATGATAAGTGGTGTTATAACAATACTCTCCCATATGCAACCATCTGATCCAAGCCTTTTGTTGTGCAGTTACACAGTTCCTCAAATATCCTTCCACCCATTTATTCACAATCTCTATTTGCCCATCTATTTGTGGATGATAACTAGTGATAGGTGTAAGATCTATACCACACAACCTAAACAACTCTTACCAAAAAACACTCATAAACTTACTATCCCGGTCGCTGACAATGAATCTAGGCAGTCCATGTAACCTAAATATCACTCTAAAGAAAAGATCAGCCACCTATGCTACTGTGTAAGTGGATGGAATAGCAAAGAAGTGAGAAAACTTTGTCAAGCGGTCCACCACCACATAGATGCAATCTCTTCCCTACACTCGTGGTAAACCAGTGATGAAGTCCATCGAAATACTTTCCCATTTCCTATTAGGAATGGGCAAGGGTTGTAATAAACTTGCAGGAAATGTGTGCTCTCCCTTATTCTGTTGACAAACCACACACTCCCTGACATACCTCTAAACATCATCATGAAATGTCTTCAGTATTGTCTCTCTCAAATGTGATGATGGAATCAAATAAACCCTGTCCTAAACTCTGATCAATCCATCTATCACCTCATAGTGATCATCTTGTATGGTACTTGAAATCAATCTAGAAGCTCAAGCATCTCCGACATACTCTGCTATAATCTGATCTCTCCAATCTCCTGAAATCTCTACCAGAGCACATAAGTGAGGTCTCCGAGATAAGGCATCAGCCACCACATATTTCTTACCTTTGACAAACTCTATGTTAAAGTCATAAGCCTACAATTTAGTCACCCATTTTTGTTTTTGGTCATTAAGATCACACTGGCTCATGAAGTATTTAATACTGTTGTGATCAGTCTTGATCACAAAATGTCCACCTACCAAATATGATCAAAATTTGGCCAATGCATGCATTATGGCCAACATCTCTCGGTCATAGACAGAATAACTCTTCTCAACTCCTCGAAGCTTCCTACTCTTGAATGCAATGGGATGCTTCTCCTGCATCAATACTGCTCCAATCCCATCACCCGATGCATCACAATGAAGCTCAAAAGACTTCATGAAATCTGGTAGAGCTAGAACTGGACATGAAGACATTACCTACTTGAAATGCTCAAAACACCTCTGTGCTGCCCCTGTCCACACGAAGGCTCCTTTCCTAGTAAGATTTGTCAAGGGTGTAGCAATTTGTGAGAATCCCTTAACAAACCTCCTATAAAAACCACATAAACTAAAGAATCCCTTAAGCTATGTAAGGTTTGTGGGAGTAGGCCACTCTACAATAGCTCTAACCTTTTCGAGATCAACCCGAACGCCATTTGCACTAATGATATGCCCAAGGTAAAGGAGCTCAATCATGCCAAACTCACATTTAGATTCCTTGGCATACAATGACTCTCTCTCAAAAATAGATAACACCTCCTCCAGATGATGTAATTGCTCCTCCCAGGTCTTACTGAAGACCAAGATGTCATCAAAGAAGATCAAGAAAAATCTCCTCAGCTGCTTCCTGAATACCTGGTTCATACAACTTTGAAATGTAGCGGGTGCATTGGTTAGACCAAATGGCATAACCATGAACTCAAAGTGGCCATAGTGACATCGAAAGGCTATTTTCTCAATGTCCTTTGCTCTCATCCTGATCTGATGGTATCCAGATCACAAATCAATTTTGGTGAAGAAGCATGCCCCATGCAACTCATCAATCAGCTCATCAATCCTAGGAATGGGATACCTGTTTTTAATTATTTTCTTATTTAGTGCCCTATAATTGATGCACATGCGCATCGTCCCATCCTTCTTCTTTACCAATACTACTGCCAAAGCAAAGGGGCTCTTACTGGGCCCGATATGCCCCATCTCCAACAAATCCTTAATCGCCTTCTCTATCTCATCGTTGTGTTTCTTAGGATGACGATAGAGAGTAATCATAACTAGTTTGGCTCCCTCCTCGAGCTCAATAACATGTTCCATCCCTCTGTCAGGAGGAACCCCATGAGGAATATCACTAAATACTTTAGTGTGTCTATCAAGTATCTTCTGGATATCTGATGGATGACTCTTTTCTTGTGGCTCTAGTGAAGTTGGCATAATGTAGCACTCTGCCGCCCACTCTATGTCATCATGACAAAAAAGTCTCTGCATTCTCCTCAAGGACACTACTCTGCAACCTCCATCTGAAAGACCTCTAAGTACCACAGTTCTGCCCTCATGCTAGAATCCCATCTCCAATTTTTCTAGGTTGAGTGTGAACTCCACTAGTGAAGCCATCCATGTCATGCCGAGGATGGCATCATAATCTCCCATGTCCACAACATAGAACTCGTCCTTCAACTCGTAGCCATCTCCAAACCTGATGTGAAAATTAGATATCTTTCAAGTGCATAATAATTTATCATTGTTAGCCACCATGACTCTAAACCCATCATGCTCCTCTGTCTGTAACCCTCTCCTAGCTACCAAATGTGCATCTATGAAGTTATGTGTAGCCCCAGTGTTAATAAGAGATATCACTTTCTGCCCCTGGATAGTACCCCTGACCTTAAATGTAATTGCCTTTTGGGCCCCTGTCAAGCGTGCCAATGATCTATCATCCTTAGGAATGTTGCTCTCCTCTATAGTGTTACCCTCATCTGAATCAAAGTGCTGATCCTCCCCCTCTGACTCTGAATCTTCTGCTGAAAAATACTCCATTTGATTTGCCTTAGCCTTGAGAGAACATTTATGAGATAAGTCCGAAGGCTCTCTACAATGGAAGCACAGCTTCTTCTTTCGAAGTTCATTTAAGGTTTCATTGTCTAGTCCTTTTGATCCTTCTTTGGGTTTGCTATACTCTTTTTGAAACAATTTTTTGTCTTTGTCCTTGCAGTAGGAAGAATCTGTTGAATGGTTTTTTCCTTTGTATTCCGAAGGGGCTAAATCTCGTGCCTTTTTAGTTGCTTCAGCTAAGGTGAGTTGATCATGTCCCTTCACCCAACCTCATAATGGATCAGCAAGACCATCACAAAATAACACCACCAATCTCCTAGGAGAGATATTAGTAACAAGTACAGACAAGCATTGAAACTCAGCAATGTAAGCATCCATAGAACCTGACTATTTTAAATGTGCTAGTTCCTTGAAATGTAACTCAGGATCCCTAGTGTCAAATCTCTCAATCAATGTTTCGATGAATTCCTCATAGGATGTAATCTGATTATGCCCCAAAGTCACCATGCCATGATGTCACCATTCATGTGCAACGCCATCGAAGTGCATAGCCGCATACTTGATAGCCTCCTCCTTAGGCATAGGATTTAGCTGCAAGTATGTATCTACCTTCTGCACGCAAGCTCGTGCAGTCATCTTCCCTGAAGCATCATAATAAGGTAAGGAAAGTTTTCCAACTTTTTTTCTCAGCTCAAAGTTTTGATTCCTCTCTCCTCCTCTAGGCACGTGTCTCATCCTCAAGTCCATATAATCTCTGAGGGAAATATCCGCCTGAAACTCTGGTCCACTAGCCTCCCAATCCCTCCTGAACTGATCCTGTAACTCCGTAATCTGCGATTCATTTACTAGTTGAACCAAATTTCTGGGTGGGAAGGTGGGTAGAAGAGGTCTCAAGCTCGCAGTCCGCGCTAGGCGTGCAACGTGTTTAAAGTTATCAACCTTATTCTCATTATTTTCGTGTCCATTATTACCATTAATGTTATTCTCAGGACCATTGTTGTTGCCTTGGCCTCCATGGTTATTGTTTCCCCCATTGTTATTGTTTCCCTCATTGTTATTGTTTCTGTTTTTGGCATCACTTGGATTAATATTGACACCCATCTGTCTAGCCATGAGCTGCAACATCATGTCCATTTGCCTATTCTGCTCCTGCTGCACACGTTGCCCCTACTCTAATGTATCTAGTAATTTTCTAAACATTATGTCCCCCTGATCTGGACTGGCATTCCTGCCTCCGCCTAATCCTGTATTCCTGTCATCTCGATCACCCATATTGTTGTCCTGATCAAAGAATATCTCCTCTATGTTTGTATGGATGGATTCAATGCCCCCCTACATGGATGCACTAGACTGTTTTCTTTGCAAGTCTAAAATCCTATTTTCTTTTGCTCTGGTATCACGGAAATTATAAGGTCCCTGTCGCATGCTCAAACATAAATGCTTAGCCTATGTTTTTTTTAATTTCTGATTTTAGTGTTTTGACATTTCGTCAAACACTTTTCCCTCTATCTGACTATTCCAAATTCCCTATAAGACCTCCACAAGATGGCAGGACTTATAGCTCTGATACCATTGAAATGGGCACCCCTAGATGTCCCAAAAAACTAAACCAATTTGCTGAAAGGAATTTTGTCAAACAGTTTGCATTCAACCTCTTATTTCTCCGTTTAATGTTTTAAACCCCTTATAACTCCGAAAATCAAACGTTTATTTGTTTGTTGTGTTTTGTGCATGGAATTGGTATCATACAACATAAACAAGAAAGAAACTACAATAATATGCAAAGTGGAAATGAACTGTTGCTAATAAAATGTTATTTTCAGAATTCATAAAACCAAAGACATGGCAGATTTATCAACTCACTAATTACTTCATCAGTATTGACATAATACTTTAGCCCATGCTTTCAAACTTTTTGCTACAATGCTTTGTCCTTCAATCAGTCCACTACCTTCATAATATCATTCCCTCAAAGCGGCATAACCATCAAAAAAGTAGTGAAGAAGATATAAGAAAAATACCAAATCTGCCTGTAGCTAGAAATGCACCTAAATTGCTTGATAATGAAGCCAATAACAAAGAATTACAAAGGCCAAAACCCAAGGGAATGAAATCTAGAATGTTACAAGAGAGGATAGACATCCTCAAATACCAAGAACGGAGCTACAACTCACACACCAATTTCTTCTCATATTCAACCTTGGCTAATGAAGCCACAAATGCTTCCTTTTATTCTATTTCCAAGGGTCCGCTCAAATCATATGGGAAATGTGGGATAAAAGATGTGTAGTATATAAAACATATATTAAAATACCCCTTATGTCTCCCTTGGGTACACATCCCCATAAAATAAATATTAAAGTAACACTTTAATATTTTACAATTAAATTAGACGTTACTTTAATAAAATTTCAGGCATTAAAATGTATTAGCAATTAGACTCCGAATAATGTGATTGATAGCTCATCGGAAAGCTTTCACTGAGGAGTATCAAATTCAATCACCAAAATTGACCTGCACTGTGTCCTGCTGAGTTACTAAAAATAGTAAGTATGCCTGAAACTGAGTAAATCAACTTCCTTTTGGCCCAAACTAGAAATGACTTGGCCAAAACACTCCAAGATCCCATTAAACCATTCGTTAGCCCTTGGGACCATGTAGAACAAGGCTAACGCACATACACTTGGTCAACTACTAAAATGGGGACATTATAGTAAAATCTTATTTTTTATTTTGGTAGTCTTCAAATGCTAGTGAACTAGTTTTTCTTGTTAGGTATGTACATAGCTAGGTGCCAACTACAGTGACAGACCCAATTGGATACTCAAAACCATCATCATCTACTTGATGACATGCCAATTTTTTCTTAGGTTCCACACATCTAGCTAGCCAATACTCAATCTATTCATTGTTGTCATTAGGTGCAATAATAGTATAAACATGTCCTACAAGATAAGATAAAGTACATAAACACTTTAATCACATGTGTACATGTATATGAATAATATATTAGTGACATTTAATGTAATTATATTAATGACATGTACATAAATAAAAAAACATAAATTGAAGAGTGATCACAATAAAATGTAATTAACTTGTGCATACCAGGTTGTATGAGGTCTAAAATATGACCATAGTCTTCTAATGTAAAAGTAACATTCTAGGCTTCATTTACTATATCATCTTGAAAATTTGTTTTAGTAGTTGCTAATGATTTATGTTACCACTCTTCAACCCATTTTGTATTATTGCATTCTTCTCATTCACCTGTAAGACAAAACTAACCAAAGAAAGCAAGCTCCATAGACTATATAGTCCAAGTGTTAGAATCTGAAATCCTAAATGAATGTCATTTGGCTGACCCACTAATTATGTCACAATCATATCATGAAAAGATACTCTTCTCTTCAACTAAGCAGAAGAAACATCTGATTGTAGAGTTTTGACTTGAGCCTACATGTATAAATATTTCTTACACCATTCCACAATCTCATGTGCATTTTTGAATTTGGATTTTTCCTCAAATTTTAATTTTTCTCTACTAAGAACTCTCTTCACACATGCAATAGCACCATCATGTTCTCATTTACCATGTCCAGCCTCAAGAAAACTCCACACATGTTGAATATTAGTTTACCTATGTGTCCTACTCAACCAATACAACATTCAAGCATTCTTGAATTCTTTTGTACAATTATCATTCCATATCCAATGTTGTGTCATTTGAATTTGTCTATCTTTTAAATTATCATAAAAAACCTTGAAACAATATTGGACAAACTCAGATGAATGAAGTTTATTATGACCCATATAGAAATGGTACTCTCAATATTTTTCAATCCTCCTCTATACTATTAGGTGCATCCCTATAAACTATATCAACATAAATTATTACTTGCATTTAATTGTAATATTGTGGTTGTACCTCATCTAGTAGTGTAAGTGTGTAGTTCTCTACAAAGTCAACAAATAAAAGTATATTACCAATTGGAAAAGTATTCTTACATAAGTGAAATTGTCCATCAAGCCATCTAGCATATTGAGAGTGTTTAACATATTTTGGTATGATCACACTCCATAAATACATGACAACTAACATTATTTGTAACTAGATCGAACCTTCTTCCAATCTTCCCATCCTTCAATGGATATTCAATAGTTTTGAATCTTTTTACATCAACTAATTGTTGACCAAAAATAGTCAAAACATTTTCATGCAAACATTCATCTAACAAACAAAGATTTCCACACACATCACATGTACTAGAAAGACATGCATTAAAAATAATGTATTGTTCGTTAGGTGGCTTATAAAACAAACTTGATATGAAAACCTTTATAATTTGAGGTGGTATTTTTATACCACATTCTTGCAGTATTTCTTTACTATGCATGGTACCACTTATAGATTGGAATACATCATAATGGTAACAAAATTGAATGAGTTTTACAACATGTGATTCTTTCCTTGTTAATCCTTACATACCATGGTTTACATTTTTCAAAAGATCTTTGACTAATGGTAATAGTTATCACCTTACCATCTAGAAATTTTCAAAAAAATATAGTTTGAGTCATGTCCAAATGTTGTTAAGGATGTGGATCACATATTTTTGAGCCAAATCTAAATTTGGAAACATTTTTTGAATTAGGTGATATTCTTGTATTACCATGCCAAAAATTTCCAACCAAACTTTTGGCTTCACTAGTAAGTTTCGTATTAGATCTTGTGAGTCTATCACTAGAAGTCCACAAACTATTTGCTAGATCACATTCAAAGTTAACCCTTCTCTTTATTGATCTTTCTAATGTCTTATGATTCACATTAAGGTATACACTTATGTCACTAATCAATCTTTTTTCAGTAGTTGATTTGTTAACTAAAGTTGTTATTGCTCATCATGTTGCATTCTTATCTTTAGAGCGTCTACTCTTTTTTATAACATCAAAGGAACTAGCAATAGTGGATACAACTTTTTTTAAAGACTTGCTTTTATTCTTTGGTTTTCCATACATTCCTAACCTTTTAATTACTTTTCATATTTTAGACATTTTAATTAGTTGCAATATCAACTAACATTGAAACCAAAATTTCTTATTATAAAAAAATGTCTATATAATCTATTAGCATGTGTCCTAATTTGTCTCCATGAAACCAATCCATAAATATTATCTAGCACATCATTAGATAAATGAAAATTATGTTCATGCACTTCAGTATCATTCAGACATGTTTGTTCGGTACTTGGTGTTTCCATGTCTACATTCATACCATTGCTATTTTCAATTGGCATTTTAATTTCAATGTTATTTTGAATTTGAATCTCATTTACATTTTTTCTTGGTATTTATTTCAGGGCATGTATTTCCATTAGATTTTGTTGTGCATGATCATTTTACAATCTATTCTCATGAAGAAAATCTAACTCATTTAAATTGTAACCTACTTCTAAAAAATCACCAATTTCATCATGTGAAAAAACTTGAGGGTTTGGAGACACACCTGTATTGAATGTTTTATTAGAATGTGCACTTGAATCTCCTTGTATAGTGTTCTCTTCTTTAGCCTCTTCATCCATCATTGTATCGTCAATGTCTTTCTCCTCTAAAACATTGCTCAACTCTCTAATTCTTTGTCTGCTATCTCATTGATGTTGTGCTTCATTCTATTTGTTTGTTGCAATCTCCTCATTTGTCAAAACTTTTATTTTCTTCTTTCTTCGTTGTTTTGATCCCATGTTTGCACTAGTTTTAAATTTGAATTAGTAGCTTGCAAATTGTAGAAGATGACAAGAAAATAGAATAACTATGACAAAAATTTGTTGTTGCAATTTGAAGCTATCATTCAATCATTGCAATGATTGAAAAATGCTTTGTGAGGCATCTTTAGGGGCCCAATGGTACCCAATTTTTAGTAATCAAGTACCTAATTGTTTGAAAATTGAGTACCTGATTTTTTTAATGACTAAATTCAAATTGGGCACCCAATTTTTGAATTGCAAATCAGGTGCCTAATTTGAGTTTCATGGCGGGGGGGATTTTCCATGGGCTCATTTGCATCAAGTTTTTCCTTCAGAAAAGGCATGGTAGAGGCTTGTTGGGACCAAGCCTATGCCTTTATGAACCAAATTTTGACTAAGGCATTTAATTGGCAATTTCAGGGATTGTCGTAATTTTATATGGTCATCTCCATTTAATTTTTTAACAAAGAAAAACCCATTGTAGGTCTTACTGTTTTGATTTCAAAAATGTAAATTTTATAGTGTTATGAGTTCATTTTCTATTTTTCCAATAGTTATTAATCAAAAGTATCTCTAAGACATAAAATAGTGAGATTCACTAAAACTTTAATAAAAATTTTAATATTTCATATTTTTAAAATTAATTTAAATTTCATCAATCTTCATACAATTTTTTTGAAGTTAAAAGAAAATCTGAAGAAAGTAAAATTTGATTAAATTATTTTGTCTGTACACGAGAGGTTTTAGAAATTAGCTTAATCGTCAATTAAAAATTAATAATAATAAAATATTCATTAAACAGTTAAGAAAATTATTCTCATCAATCTTTGGTGTGTCAGGTAACTTCATTTAAAAGGATTCACAAAAATTCATTTATTTATGTCAAATTATGTTGTCTGTACATGAGTGTGGTATGGTCCTAAAACCAGTATTTTGAAAAAGTGGTTCTAGAGATCCATACCAAAGAAATAATCTATCATATGGGTATACAAATAAATTACATATTCAAAAAGGAGATTCCATGCACTAGAATTTTTATTATGAAATTTTTTTAAATAATTAATCTGTAAATGCCTCAAATGTTGGCATCAATTAACAATATATTTCAAAAATAGGAAAAACACTTCCACTGTTTGGCCAAAAGTGAGACCCAACTTGTTGCACCAACCCAAAAAATTCTCCCTCAACCCCCTTTTGATTTTCCACAAAATGGTTTACCTTGAATTCTATGCCACCAACTCATCATAATTATCTTCCACACACTTTGCACAATTCAAGAAAATAAAATAGTCAACTCAGATTTGTCAAATCTATAATTTAACATGAATACTAGCACTCAACATCAATATGTTGTCACTTGGCTTCCACTCATCTTCCACTAGATAACATAGCAAACACTAAGTTCACTCAGTATAAGCTAAATCTTCATTTTTCTTGAATCCAACTGATTTTCTTTTTGGCTTGCACTAACTTTTCTCGGCACCTACTATCCACTCGGTCAAGCTTAGTAGACTCAATCTTCTTACTTGTTTCTTCTAGACTTAATTAGTGTATCCATCCTATGCATCCTAAAGTAGATAATTAATACACTATGTCATCATTTTCTTGACACAGTTTTGTACTCCTTTTTCATACCATAACTCAACCTTTCCTTTAGGTTCTCTTGTTATCATATTTGATCAAATCCTCCACATCAGTCAAACAAATGATAGTACTCAAATCAATAGGTAGTTGTCTTTCTAGAAATTTCTAAGTTTGACATTAGTGACAAAATACTGATTGAAACATTACATGTTCTTCAATTCAATTTTTTTTTATATTAAGAGCATTAACAAGGTTAGGAATATCCTTAGTAATAACCTCAAGTTTCTCTATACATTCTGCATCAGACTCCTCAATTTGATCAACAAAACCAAATTCCACCTTGACCTTGTCATACCATCTTCTTTCTTGAATAATTCTTCTAATTGACCAGACAACTCTCTTCCAAATTGGTAGACTCCAACTCTAAGAGCATACAATTTTTTTCTTCAATTCTTCAACTCTTTTAGAAAAACCAACATCCACAAGAGCAATTGTCTTATTAATCCTTGTCTCAACTATATTATGAATATTCCCAATCATCCTAGGGTCCAATCTTCTTGAAATCATCTTCCAAGATCTTTGCAAGCCCTCTACAACAAATCTTTTCCACACACCTTGTCACATACCTGAATTGTTTGCAAGTCAGATCACAATTAGTCTCCTCACATGAACAACTAGGAAAATATCATAAGTTTGAGAACACGGATCTACAACATAAACTCTTTACCATCATGTTCTAGCAAGATCATCCTTCCATATTTGTAACCATTGATCCATCAAATCAAGATCTTCTCACTAGGTCACCTTCTCCCAACCCTAGGTCTTGGTGCAAAATGCCTCAACTTTGGCAATCTTTCTACACAGTCAAGAACAATTATTCTTTGATACCATTTGGCATAGTGCAAGGCAGGAGAATCACCAGAGGAGATGTCCTAACCCTTAGCAAATAATCATACTATGAAAATACAACACAAGAAACAAGATTTGATACCAATTACATCTCTTTATTCATAAAATAACTGATTACATGCAATGTGCTCAATTGTAAGGCCTTCCTAGTTACAACCAAATTTAGTAGCAATTATAGTAACAATTATGCAAGATCCCTCAAGATCCAACCCACATACTAGCTAGTCCAAATCCACACTCTAGTAGAAACCTACAAGGAAAATCTCAACTTGTGCTCACAAGCCCACCAAGCAATCTCCTTGTTTATCAAGCCTTGGCTAATAGCCCTTCTCAAAGTTCTCTTTCCTACCACATCCCCTTCTCTAAGCTGAACGATTAAAATGACAAGACAAGTTACATTTAATAATGCCACCTACTAAATGACCTTTTTCCCTCTTTTTTTCATATTTATTTATTTATTTACTATTTTTCTTCTAATTTTTACCACTTTCTCTTTCCTCCAATTTTTATTTGTTTAATTAATAAGAAAAATAATGTCCCCTTTATTTTCTGATGCAAGATGGTCCTGCATTAGATCTCCCAAGTAGATAGAAAAGTGTATCCCACACTTGACGCCAAAAGAAATATGTATCTTCACCAAAGGCTTCCAATCCATCAAGGACAAGAGAAAAAATTTGTGCATTAATCATTTATGCTTAATCCACACAAACATCAGAGTCAATTAAATCTCAACAACCCAATCAAAATACTCACTCTTAGGAATGAATTGAACATTATGCTTCATAAGTAAATTCTCATCTATGTCAACCATTAGAAAATCAAGAATATCCAAATCTATAGTACCATGTAGATCCAAAACTAGATCCACATAAGTAGCATCACCAACAAATTTCAAATTCCCAACACCAGTAATCCAATTTCTCATAACAAAATCACCCACAATAATTGGATCATCCACGACCAAGTGCTCTGCAATTTTCATGTCAGACTCAACCAACTAATCATTAGAATAAGTCTCTACCATAGCATAAACAAGGTTAGGGATATCGTCAACAACAACCTCAAGTTTCTCTATAGGTTATGCATCAAACTTCTCAAACTGATCAACAAAACCAAATTCGATCTTGACCTTGCCATGTCATCTTCTCTCTTGAAAAGTCTTCTTATTGACCAAACAACTCTCTTCCAGATTGGTAGACTCCAACTCTAAGAGTGTACACTTTACTTCTTTAGTTCTTAAACTCTTTTAGAAAAATAAGCATCCATCTAAGAATTCATCTCATTAATCCTTGTCTCTACTATATTAAAAAAAATTTTAATCATCTGATGGTCCAATCCTTTTAAAAGCATCGTCCATGATCTTCATAAACCATCTATAAAAAATCTTTCCCATGCATCTTGTGACAAACCCAAACTATTTGCAAGTCAAATCATAATTAGTCTCCTCACATGAACAACTAGGAACAAATCACAAGTCTACGAACACAAATCTGCAACATATATACTCTCTATATTCACGCTCCAACAAGATCAACCTTCCACCTTTGGTACCATTGGTCTATCAGATCAAGATCTTCTTACATCAACTTTTGTGATCAGTCTATATACTCAAGAATAATTGTGCTATGATTTCATTTGACATAGTACAAGGCAATAAAATCCCTAGAGGAGATGTTTGAGCCCTCAGAAATAACCATATTGTGGAAACACAACATAAGATACAAGATCCAATACCAATTATAACTCGTTATTCATAAAATAATTGATTACACACAATGTGTCAAGCTCTAAGGCTTTCCTGGTTATAGCCAAATACAATGCCATTTACAATAATAGTTACGCAAGATCCCTCAAGATCCAACCCACAGACTAGCTAGTCTAGATCCACGCTCTAGTAGAAACCTCCTAGGAAAATCTCAACTCTTGCTCACAAGCCCACCAACCAATTTCCTTATTTTCCAAGCCTCAACTACTAGCCTTTCTCAAAGTTCACTCTTCTACGACATCCTCTTCTCCAAGTTGGATGATTAATAATGACAAGACAAGGTTCTCTACTTATACCAAACCAAGCCATAAGTTTGTCTAGAAGGTTACATTGGATAAACCCTCACATCAAATAAACCATCAAGCCACAAGTTACATTTAATAATGTCACCTATTAAATGCACTTTTCCCCTCTTTTTTTCATTTTTATTTATTTATTTACTATTTTTCTTCTAATTTTTGTCACTTTCTCTCTCCTCCAATTTTTAAAAAAAATTAAAATTAAAATTTATGCCCCTTTATTTTCTGATGCAAGATGCTCCTACATCACCTTCAATTATACTACCAAGGTCTACCAAGCAATATGTGACAACTTCTCATTTTCAAAATATCACATAACACTTGATCCTTATACTGTCCAATCTAGAAATAAACAAGACACTACACCCTCACTTCCAAAGCATGTTAATCTTGTAGCTAGCCAATCCTATAAGGATTATGACGTCTCATGCTCTCAAAACCATGTTTCTAAACTATCTCCTTAGCAACAAGGTTATCTATACTACCACCATCCATAATCACATTGTAGAGTTTACCACCAGACTTACAATGAATTATGAACAAGTTATTCCTTTGACAAGATTCTAGTGCCCTCTTACCAAATAGTACTCATTGAGCCAACAAATTCTCTCCCTACTCAGTATCTGTGATTGAGCTTTTGGATTCATTCATCACAATAGCTATCCTATTACCAACCTTCTATGAACACTAAAAATCTTTGTGGCCTTCTTCACCAAAATGAAAAAAATTACCTTTAAATGTACCTTGATTAGTCCTTCCCTTTTGGTTAACAATTTTTAGTTCCTCTTCTACACTCAGTTTATCCTTTACCGAGTGATCCTTGTTCTCTTTCCCTTAGAAACTGCCTTCATTTCTCCTCTTCAACTTACCTTCTACCCTAAGGATATATTGATAAGAATTCTCAACCAAATAAATCTTCACCATACTAGCCTCATCCTAAATATTGAATCTCAAATCATTAATGTACTAAACCACCTTTTTCCTTACATAGTTCTCTATGTCCAAAATGAATAGTCAACTTTTAGAACTCCTCGGTAAAGTCCTTCACAAAAAAAATCCTTATATTTTAAATTTTTGCAATCTCTTAAAAAATTCAAGTTAATAATCAACATGTATGAACTTAGCCTTCAATTTTGTCACCATCAATCTCCACCAAGTGATCTTCATTTCACCTTCCTTTTCCTTATCTCTTTAACATTTGTATTCTTTCCGCCAAAGAGAATCATGTCCTTTTAGCTTAGATTGCACTAACCTCACTCTAAGAAGATTTCCAATATCCTCTAACTCAAAGTAGTCTTCCAATTCACCAATCTAATAAATCATGTCATAAGGATTCAAAGAACTCAAGAAATTAGAAAAATCCATTTTATGCTTTAGCTTTAAGTGTTAGATCTATCTGATCAACCAATTCTACCTTCCATAGATCTAACCACATAATCAATTCTATCTTCACCACTTGATCTAGAAACCTTGATGTCTTCAACAAATTCCTCATAACCATGTTTAGTATCCACATGCCAAGGTACACCATCTATATCCCCCATGATCACATTCTTCATCAACTCCATCTTATATTTGAAATCTATTTCAACCTTTTCTTAGATCCTCACTTCCATAACATCATAGAGATCTTCAATCACCCTTGGGTCCAATCTTCTTTGAGGTATCTTCCAAGATCTTCATGAACCCTATGAAACAAATCCACAAGATTAACTAGATCCACACTTTGATAATCTTCACCCTAGCTCCTGGTGCAAATTGCCTCAACTTCAGTGATTTTTCTACATGCTCAAGAAAACTTAAGATCTAATACCACCTGATGTAGTATAAGGTAGTAGAATTCCCAAAGATTTCCTTTCCACTAGAGAATTGCCTCATGGTGGAAACACAACAAAAGATACAAGATCTAGTACCAAACATAACTATTTTTTCCATAAAATACCTGACTACATGTAATGCATCGGGCTCTAAGGCCTTTCCAATTATAGCCAAATTCAAAGCAGGTGATAATTTTTCAAGATCCCTCAATATTCCACCCAAAACCTAGCCATCCTAGATCAATAACACAACATAACTCTAGTAGATATCTCCAACAATATCTAATCTTGTGCTTGCAAGCCACCAAGAAATCACCTTTTTTCCCCAATCTCATCTACTAGCTCTTATACACTTTCCTCCTCTTAGCTAATCCTTCTCTATATTGAATTACCATGATTGAATACTCTAGGATACCCTCTACTTATACCCAACTAAGCCACAAGTTGGCCTAGAAAGTTACACATTAAAAGACCCTTCCATTAAATACATATTTAAGCCACAAGTTGGCATACAATAGATATTAAATACTAAATGTCATAGAAGGATTACAACAACCATAAAATACATATAGGAAGAATAAACAAGACCTAAATAGGTGCACACAGACTCCTATGATCACTCCATGTCATGATCTCGTGCAACATGCATTAAATACATTAATTTGATTAAAGAAATTTATAAGAACTCCATTCAGAAATTCAAATTATCGAGCATTAGAAAAAAATAACCATAAGCATTACAGAGCTCTCACAAACATTCCAAAGTTCCATATTTGTTGAACAACCAATAAACGCTAAGCACTACGCAAAGTGTTTAGTAACATAGTATAAGTCGAGCAACACCATATGTAGACCAATAGTATATGTCAAGCTCATTTAGTGATCGAGCTCCTCAACCAACACTACACCTCGTAACGACTCATCTCCCACAAGAATTGTTGAGTTCCACATGTGCCAAACAACCAACACACACCAAGCACTACAATAAGTGTCAAGTAACATAGTATAAGTTGAGAAATAGTGTATGCCAAGCAATAGTATATACTTAGTTCGTTCAATGACAAAGCTCCTCGACCAAAACTACACTTAGTAATGGCTGAGCACCACTATTTGGTGAGTAAGTCTACAACTCCAAAGCCAAAAATAATCCCTCCAACATGTAGGATTTCCAACTACCCTAGGATGCTTCTACATCATTTTCCACAAAAAAATCAATATAAAAAGCACAAAGAAGACATGAATTTTTTTAAGGGATTTCATATAAGGAACTCTATGAGATTCCTACCATAATTTGATGCTACAATCTGAAAAAAGCTCAACGATTGCAAATTCAAGTGTCACAGATCCTTCAGAAGCTTTCAATCTTTTAATCTCAAAAATTGCTCCTCCAAACCTATGTGTGTACAAATGAGCTCAAATCACTTAATAAAGAGTCTAACCCTACCTAGGGTTTCTTTTTTCACAAACATACAATGACCTCTCATTAAAATCAACTTTTATTATTTTAATTTATTTAATTCCCTTGTGCACACTTTTTTCCTTTAACTAGATTAAACCTTATTTAAATTGTTCCCACTTTATTTTCAATAAGCAAGAGGTTTTTAGAAAACATATTTATTAATTTAACTAGTAATAATATTTAAAGTTCATTATTTAAATGCAACTTCTAAATTTATTAAAATTAAATTAAATAAATATAATTGCACCAAATGTAGTCATTCAATTAAATATTTAAATTAAACTCTTATATTTAATTAACTTTTTAATTAACTAAATATAGTTAAAATTAAATTATTTAATTAAATGATTTAATAATCTCTTAGGTTGATTTAATTATACTTGAAAATCACAACATATGTACAAACTCAAGAAGATTAAACTTGACTACAAAGAGAAAACAAGAAATCAAACTCAAAGATCAAGATCTTGAATTCTCATCACTTCGACAAATTTGAAAATGTGAAGAACTCAGATACTTGTCCTTTATCGTAAGAGAATTAGGCTTAAGTTTAGGATTTGGACTTGAGATTTACCTTCCCTCTTTACCATTGAGATATTATGATAGGGCATGCATATCCTCAAAATTCAAGGAAATCGGTGCCTAATACCTATAATTTGCATAAAAGTTGAATATATACATATGCATATATATCTAAACTAAATAGAAAATGGTGGGGAATGTTACATTGTGTAGATCCTAACTAGTAGGTGACGATGACTCCCTCCCTCAACCACATTAGATATGTCATACATAAGGTAAAACATACATGTACACCATACGCATGCAAGTATGGGATAAGTAACCATAAAACCACATATAAATCATCCATATAATTATCATCATGAAAGCAACTGAAATCACTATATGGAGTATGCACATCTGTTGGAAGCATGAATGCTGATGACATTCCTATGGGGGAGTATTATCGAAACATGATTAGATAATTATCATGGTGATATGTTACATTCATGATTGTGTTTGACATTGATGTCAACATAGTAGTTTTCTATGGTATTTCATAGAAGAACAGCGAAAAGATCAAGTTGGTACAAACAGATTATTGATTACTTTCAATAGTGATGTTTTAAAGGGAGATTATACTATGTGTCTAGTATGTGTAGCTAACCTTGGAAGCATAAGATATTAAGTCTAGAAAAAGTTAGGTAAGTTTTAGTGAAGACTATTCTGAGATAGAGTTTATAGAGGCATCTTTTGATAAACATGTTATATCTTTTAGTAGATTTATTAGTTTGAGAAGCTAAAGTTAAAGATGTGAGGAAGACATGTTGTTGATAACATGGCTAAGCTCACTCATCATAATGTTATGTGTATTAAAATTTATTCGAGTTGCAAGGTGAAAGATTAATGTTATCTCTAAGTGTAATGTGTTCTTAATGTGGTCCTATTTTAATTAATTGAGAATGTGTAATAGCCAACTTAGGGATTGTTTTATGGATTCGGTATAAAGGAAGGAAATTTTCCTTTATCATGAAGAGAGTATGTATGGATGAATGTGAATGATTGAAGAGTGGAATATGAAGATAAGAAAAGTTGAGTGGAAGTGAAAAAAACTTCATTACCGAGGTTTTATTGTGTGATTCAAAGTTGGATACTTGGATCTAAGGTTCATGACTTGGTCTACAAGGTCTAATAGAAATTGATTCAATTGTCAAGATAGAGGAAAGAATTTAAAGTATAGTACACACAATTATTTTGCAAAGAATTGTTGAGAGATCAGTTGGACAGTGAGTTCAGTGGTCTTGCCCTAGAAGTTGTTTGGATAGTGGGTCCTTCTGTCTTCTACAACTCCTAACAAGGTTGGCACAGTTCCTACTAGGTTTGACATCTCCTAACAGGGATTCAAACTCTCCTAATAAGGACTCATATGTACTAAGTTTTTTAATAGACTCCTAACATGTTCCATCCTCTAAAAAGGACTATTTATATTTGTACATCATCTTGTGGGCATCATTCCCACTGGAGTTTTCCCTCTGATCAAGGGTTTCCCTAGTTAACATTCCTAGTGTATAATTAGGTAAAGTAACTTGCTACTTCACATTTAATTTGGAAAGCTTTGGAAACTAGTTTTGAAGGTGATAAACATTCTAAGAAATTGAGGCTACAAAATTGGATTTGTGCATTTCAAGATGTTAAAATGATGGAAGATGAATCGATAAGAATATATGTAGGCAAAATATTAGAAATAACTGCAGGTATTAAAACTCAAGGAGGAACTAGAAAAGACAATGAGGTTATATGGAAGATATTGAAGACCTTAACACCATCATTTAAGTCAATAGTTTAAATGATACAGCTATTGATATCTTGTACCAAAGATTTCACATAGGATAGATTTATTGGAAGACTTGAAGTAGTTGAGAAAGAACTTAGACAATCTGAAGAATTGATCAGAATAGAAACAAATTTTAGTGCCTTGAATATTTGACCTAGTTTATCAAGGAGCACAAGCGCTAGAGGAGATTTTGCTAGAAATGAATTTGATCATTATGCATCTAAGTGTCCTAAATGAGAGAAAAATTATAAAGGAAATTTCAAACCTAGAAGAGATAGAGAGTGTATGTATGCAAATGAAGAAGATGAATCTGATGAACACGTAGTAACTGCTAGTGATGACAAAATAGGATATGTAGCAATAAAAGAAGAAAGTATAGATAAAGTAGATTTGATATCACAGGTTAAAAAGAAATGTGATTGGATAATTGACAGTGGTTGTTAACATCATATGACTGGTGATATGAACAAGTCTTTTGACTTCAAAAGTTAGCATTGAGGCATTGTTAGAGTTGGAAACAATGCAGCATGTCATGTTACAGGTATTGGATCTATAACTCTTGTTGGTAAAACTAACACTGAGAATGTATATTTTTTGATGGTTTGAAGGAAAATCTTTTGATTATTGGACAACTAGTGGATAAAGGTTATCAGTTGTAGTTCATAGAAAAGACATGCATGATCGAAGACAAAGATGGAAAGATAATTAGAAAAAGAACCAGATCTAGAGGTAATTCATTTTAGTTGAATCCTACTGAAATGACATGTTTGGTTGTAATGGTAGATGATAGTTGGTTGTGGCATAAGAGATTTTTTTGTATAAACTTTCACAACATTGTGAAGACTAGTAGTATGCTTGTAGTTAGAGATTTTCCTAGGATTATAAAACCTTCTAACACAATTTGCAAGTAGTATGTTTTGGAAAAGCATAATAGAACTTCTTTTCCCTGCAAGAAGTTTACTACTAAAGCAAAATTAGAGATTGTGCACACAGATCTTAGTGGTCCTATGAGAACTAAAGGATTCTGTGGTGAAAGGTATCTTATGATTTTAGTTGATGACATTTCTAGAATGACGTGGGTTACATTTATTAAAGAAAAATATAAGGCATTTGATAAGTTCAAGATATTCAAGAATACATTTGAGAATGAATCATGCATGAAGATTAAATGTTTAAGGTTAGATAGAGGAGGAAAGTTTACTTCAAATGAGTTTAACATCTTTTGTGAAGCTAATTGAATCAAAAGATAGTTATCAGCTCCAAGAACACCTGAACAGAATGGTATAGCAAAAAGAAGAAACATGTTAGTAATAAAAGTAGCAAGAGCTATGTTAGCTAAGAATGATGTATCCAAGATGTTTTGAAGAGAAGTTGTGAATACATTAGTCTATACTATGAATAGAGTTCAGGTCAGGAAAGACACAAATGAGACCTCTTATGAACTATGGTTTTGTCACGCACCTACAATTAAGTATTTCATAATTTTTGGCAGTAAGTGTTATATCAAAAGAGATGATGATATTGGTAAGTTTGATGCTAGAAGTGATGAAGGTATAATTCTTGGTTATTCATTGAAAAGAAAGGTTTATAGATGTTATAACTTGAGAACTAAGACTATTATGGAAAGTGAAAATGTGAGAGTTGATGAGAAATTCAGGATATAAGAAAGAATATTGGTTACAATTCAGATGATGATGTTGTTACTAAACCAAGGAATGATGAAATATTCCTTGAGACTAACAATGATTTGTAGAATGAAGGAGAGATAAGGCAAGAACAAAGCTTGGAACCTTCAGTAGAGCCAAGAGTTGAGATAACAACTCTTACTTTGGGTAAGAATATGACAAAGAGTCATCCACTCAATTAGGTCATCAGAAGCAGAGATAAAGGTGTGATGACAAGAAGTAGAATCAATGAAGAACTATGTTTGATATATCTCAAGTTCAACCTAAGAATGGAAATGAAGCATGTAAATTTGACTATTGGAATCAAGCTATGAAAGAGGAATTGGATTAGATAGTAAAGAATGAGATATGAGAATTGGTCCCTAGACCAGTAGACAAGAATGTAATACGAACTAAATGGGTATTTAGGAAGCAGATGAATGAACAAGGAAAATTTGTAAGAAACAAAGCAAAATTGGTATGTAAAGTTTACTCATAGAAAGAAGGAATAGAATATGATGAAACCTATGCTCCTGTGGAAAGAATTGAAGTAGTAAGGTTATTCTTAGCATATGAAACATATAAGAAATTCAATGTATATTAGATCAATGTCAAGTCAACATTTCTAAATGGAGAACTTGAAAAAGAGGTATACATTGAATAGCCTGAAGGGTGTCCTTTAATAGATGACAAGGACATACTTTGTAGATTGAAGAAAGGATTGTATGGCTTGAAGCAAGCACATAGAACTTGGTATGCAAGGTTAGAAAAGCTTTTGACAAAGCTTGGATATAGCAAAGGTATGGTAGATATTAATCTCTACCGGAAAGAAATTGATGATAGGTTAATGATTTTCATAATATTTGTTGATGATGTCATATTTGGTAGAAATGGTTATGAAAGTGACAAGTTTGCAGAAGAAATGAAGAAGAAATTTGAAATGAGTATGATAGGAGAAATGAAATATTTTCTAGGATTATAGATTGTACAAGATAAAGAAGGAGTCTATATTTCTCAGACTAACTATTTGAAGGATTTACTGAAAAGTTTTGGTTTGGAAACATGTAAAACTATTGGAAAACCTAAGGTAATTGGACATAAGTGATCTATAAAGGATGAGACACCTAGTAATGAATAAAAGAAGTAAATATCTATGAACAAAGGTTTTGCAATATCTGACTCACACAAGGCCAGATATAGAAATTAGAGTTGGAATTGTTGCAAGATTCCAATCTGATCCTAGAAAAGCACATTATGCAATAGTCAGAAGGATATTTAGATACCTGAAAGTAACACCTAAGTTTGGATTGTGCTATGATAAGTTTATTAATTTCACTCTATATGATTATGCTATTGTTGATTGGGCAAGTAGTATGGATGATAGAAAGAGCACTATTGGTGGAGCCTTCTTTCTTGGAGGAAGATTAATTTCTTGGCTAAGAAAGAAGCAAGATTTTACCTCACAAAGTATTGCAGAAGCAAACAATGTTGCAGCAGCAAACAATTGTAATCAAGTTGTTTGGATGAAGCAAATGCTGAAGTATATAAGGATAGAATTTAGTGAACCTATTGTCATACATTGTGACAAACACAAGCACATTAAATTTATCTAAGAATATAGTGTTTCATTCTAAGACCAAGCACATCTCTATCAAGTATCACATGTTGAGAGAGAAATTTGTAGAAAAGGAAATTAGATCGGAGTATGTGAGCACTAAAGAGAAGATTGTAAATATTTTCACTAAGCCTCTTCCAAAAGTGACCTTGGAGTATTTATGAGGTATGTTAAGGGTGATGCCCTTTCCTACATTAGAGTAGAAGATGAAAGAATGCATAGGTCTAGTGTAATAGAGCACCATTATTTTTCTGGATTGAGTGCTTATGCTTCGTGTATGCGGAGTATTTGTGGTGGATAGATTCATCTAGGACTATTGTTAGATGTAGTTTTTAAACAATGTCTTTGGACACTTGAGCTAGTCAAAAATAGTTGTCACATTGTTTGATGGTTGTTGAAACCTTTGACATTGATGTCAATGGGGGAGAACTTTAGCATGAAAAAAAATTTGAGTACATTGAAGGGAGAAGAAAATAGTTTTGGAGAAGTGCAACATGAGAGAATGATTAATGAAGAGGATTTGAAAGGAATAGTTAACAGTCTTTTCCAATTGGTATTCTTGGAAATAGATGTTTTTCATCTATGTTGCCATCAATGCCAAAGGGGGAGATTTTTGGACACATGGATGTTGATGATATTCCTATGGGAGTGTATTTTAGAAACATGATTAGATCACTATCATGATGATATGTTACAGTCATTCCTATGTTTCTTAGTGGTGTTAACATAGTAGTTTTATGTGGTATCTGACAGAAGAACAACAAAAAGATCAAGTTGGCACAAATAGATCATTGAGTACTTTTAGTAGTGAGGATAAAGGGAGATTATACTATGCATCTAGTATATGTAGCCAACCTCAGAAGCATAAAATATTAAGATTAGAAGAAGTTATTCAAGTTTCAATGAAGATTGTTCTGAGATAGAGTTTATAGAGGCATGCTTTGGTATACTTGTTATATCTCTTAGCAGAGTTATTATTCTTAGAAGCTAAAGTTAAAGATGTGATGAAGACATGTTGGTGATGATGTGGCTAAGCTCTTTCGTCATAATGTTATGTGCACAAAATTTATTCAAGTTGCAAGGTGAAATATTAATGATATCACTTAGTGTAACGCGTTCTTAATGTGGTCCTATAATGATTAATTGAGAAGGTGTAACAGCTAACTAAGGGAATTTTTTTATTGATTTGGTATAAATGAAGGACATTTTCTTTTATCATGAAGAGAGTATGTATGGATGAATGTCAATGATTGAAGAACAAAATGAAAAGAGAATTAGAGTTGAGCAGAAGTAAAGGGAACTTCATTGCCAAGGTTTAATTGTGTGATCCAAAGTTCGATACTTAGATCCAAGGTTTGTGACCTGGTCTACAAGTTCTAACAGTGATTGGTTTAGTAGATAGGATAGAGGAAAGAAGTTAAAGTATAGTACACACAATTATTCTACAAGGAATAGTTGAGAGATTAGTTGGATAGTGAGTTCACTAGTCTTGCCCTAGAAGTTGTTTGGACAATGGGTCCTTCTATTTTCTACAACTCCTTAAAAGGTTAGTACAACTACTAATAGGGTTGGGATCTCCTAGCATGGAGTCAAAGTCTCCTAATAGGGACTCATAGGTACTAAATGTTGTAATAGACTCCTAATAGTTTCCATCCTCTAACAAGGAATATTTATATTAGTATATCATCTTGTTGGCATCATTCCCATGGGATTTTCTCTTTGATCAAGGATTTCCCTAGTTAACATATCTAGTTTAATTATCTATGTGCATCTTGTTATGGTTATTGTTTACTTTGGTTGAATGGATAAGATTTTTTAAGGTTGATAACTATTTTAATTATTGGATAACTGATTCACCCACCCAACCCCCACCCTCTCAGTTATCTCCATGGACTATTGTTTCTAAAAGCATCATCATCAAAAGAATAACCACATTGAATACATCAAATATCTAAGTTTGAAGTATCTCATGAAATATAAGGTCCAAACATATAAATAGTATCAACCAATCAAGTAAACAAGTACTGCTAAATCAAACCATGTAACCATGAAAGTTGGCCTAATATAATTTGACAATATAACATTTTAAAAAAACTAGTGGTGGGAACTGCAACTTTATAGCTCTTACCCACCCTATGTGGTGTAGACACTATGTCTTTATTATTACTATGCTACAAGACTTTACTTTTACTGTTGATACTCTGAACTTTACATTTTTTGTTTATGATAGAGGTAAATTGAGTATTGTTATTTATTTGTTGAAAGTTTCTGGTGATATTAATGTGTTATTAATATGCTCGTTTCTTACTTGGGCTAGCGCCCTCTTGCTACTTTTAATAATTTAAAAAAAAAATGTATTTATGTCATTCTGTAAAAGAGTTAAATTTAATCAAAATCTGATTACATTTTTTCAAATTTAATTTTTTTCCAAATGTGGTATTTAAGGATAGCCTAAGAGTACATCTAAAACATAAATATACATCTTTCATTATTTTTTTTCAAATTCAAATAATTGTTACAACTACATTGAATCTTGACTAGAAACACCACAAGTTTCTAAAATTAGAGGAAAAGCAATATTTTTATTTGAAGAACCAAAAGATTTACATTAGATGTTAGGATAATACTTTTAAATCACCAAACAAAAAATAAGCATCGAAACTCACTTGTGCTAAAAATATAAATTAAAAAAATTAAGTTTTAGTGTATTAAACTTTTCTTTCAAGAATCTAGGAAATACAATACTCCAAGAAACTAACTATTTAAATCTACTATCAAATAATGATTAGTAAATTATCTCCCACAAATTTCTCTAATTATCTACTTAAAACCACTTTACATGTCACAAAACACATTATCATTTTAGAAGTTATGTAGTTTGGTCCAATGGAATTTATTTATTTTCAACTAGTTGGATAGGTCAAATATGTGACATTCCTCTGCTTTAGAGGGGCAGCTCTGTTATAAGATGTAATTTTGATTTTTTCAACTTAAGGATATACAAAATTCAAAAGAATGAAAGAAAGCTATTGACAATGAATATACAAATGAATTTAGGATATTTGATGCATTAGCCTAAATGACTAATAAGAACAATCAGGATCTATGCTTGAAGGTTATCATTAACATGATTTTAATTTAGTATTCCACAAGCATTTGCATAATACTATGAAAAAACTCATTACAATCAAAATAATTACCTTAACAGTTGAGATTTGAAAAAGAGAACAAAATTGTATTTCCTTTCATATCCTTATATAGAGATTACATGAGATGTTTCTTATTACAAAGGAAACGTTTGTAATCACTTTCCAAAAATTGACTTGCAACTTATTAAAAAACTCTAGCATAGGTGTTCTCATTAATAACCAAAAGTCCCCTTTACATGTCATGTTCATGAATTTATAAGCATCTTTTCCATAACTAACTTTTTAGGTTTGTAACTACTTGAAAGCTTAGAGTTTGGAAATTTTGAAGAACATTTTATAACTAATTCTAACTTTTCATAAACTCCAACTTTTGAAGCCTAATCACAATTGAGAAAAAGTTGGATTTTGATGGAACCAAAAATTAGTCCTAAATCTGACCATTTAAAAAAAAATACAAATAAAACTCAAAGGCATCTTTAACTACTTCCTAGCCTAAGTTTCAAGCACTGATACTAGTATCTCCTACATTTAATTTTTCATCTCAAGTTGGTGTGAATATTTGATTGAAGTTGTCATGTATACTATTTAGTATCTATTTGATCACTTGTGCTAAGGTCATATTTTTTATCATAATCAAACTCTACCATTTTTAGCTTGCATATGTTATAGCCTTTCCTAACTTTGTCTAACTCTTTACCGTAATTTGGTAAGCATTAAATATGAGAATCAAATGCACTAAAATGGTACTCAATCCTACCATAACATCTACATTTGAACACTATTTGTCATCTAATTCAGAGCTAACCTTTTGATATATGATTCCCAAGATGGTAGGTATGTCTAGATCTTGAGTATGTTCATTGATATCAACATTTTTCATAATTACTTGTATATTTCTCAAGGCCACTATTTTTAGCTTCCTAAAAGTATCCAAGAGTTTTTCTTCTTCACATGTTTATTGATCCAAGATAGCACATTTATTTTTAATATTTTCTAGCTATAAGTCAACTTGTTCCTCTTCTCCACTTGGGATCAATTTGAAAGATTCTTCCCCATTATCGTCTATTCCTTTTATTTCTATCAAATTACTATTAATTTCTTTGCTGGAAACAATTGTTTATGTCTAGTGATTCCAATTTTTTTGAATCCCTTAATGTACATTGTTTTCTTTGACATACATTACTTTTACCATTGAAAAAACATGATTCTCATTCCTTCATGTGGTTGATCCAAGAATCCACCATCTTAGCATATGTTTGATGGTTTAGTATGATTTTCACAATGTATTCATTAACCATATTTTTTGGATAGCTGATTATCGTTATAGAACAAGAACCAAGAGCAAAAAGTGAATCACCTATCATTGATCGAATGCATGAAGATAGAGCTCACACTTGATGCTTTAGTTAATACTTAACTTGTTTATCTTTGTTTGACTATTTAACGGGGACAACAGTTGACACCTAGAAAGTACACACTTTACCTTTACATGTGGTCCAAAATAAGTCCACTTGAATTCTACTAAAATAAGATTCATTCAACTCATCTACATTAGATTCTTGATGGCAAGTTATGTTATCTCAACAAATAAATTGGATCGCCCTCTTTTCTTTATTTCTAGACTTTGTTGTAGCCAATATGTTGAAATTTTTGTAGATTATTCTACTACTATATGAACTTTTAGAATCAAAGGTTGGAGTTCTTCGTCATCTATGTTATCTATGACTGAAATCTCGCGTCACTTCAATATTCTGAGTAGATTGTGAACATCTAGGAGAGGTTATAAAAGGTTTTTGGAAATTACAATTGAAACAATTGTTGTGTTGTCATTGATGTTAAATCTACTGATGAGACATGTTGTTGTCTAATCTAATTGTCTTATCTATTTGATTGATGAAGAGGATTTGAGAAATTTATCATAATAGAAGCACCTAGAGGAAAGGTTGAGTTATGCAAGGGAAGTTGCAATGGACATTTGATTAGTTAGACTTTGACAATATAATTTGATTGTTTACATTATGATGACATGGGAAGAGACAGAGAGTTTTCATAAACTTTTAATAAAGCAATAGAGTAAAACATCAAAGAATTTTGGAGTCTATACCTAGTGATGTTAGTGTCAATCGAGACACTATAAGTGCCAAGAAAATTCAGTGTTGACCAAGAATCAATATTGATCGAGTGACAATTTTCATGCCAAAGTAGAAGCTCTATTGCAACTGAGAAATTCAATGATGACCAAGTGTTAGAACATAGTGTTAGCTGATGGACAACATTTTAATTGTTTGCCAAAAATCATGATTTCCATTTGACTTAGTTGATTTCTTGGGATATGAAAAGTGTATTAAAGATAAGGATTGATGCATTTGATCATTTAATTCAAGGAAAGGATTAGGTAAGATACCTAATGAATGCATTTCATGAGAAGTTTCTAGATGAAGCAAAGATGAATAGATACAATGAATCTATTCTATCAGATTATGAACCCTAAGATCTATAGTGATTGTGAAAAAGAAAAAAGGACCAAAATTATCTATTTAAGGAGGCATGGAAGTGAACTCTAACACACACACACACAGAGAGATGAAGAAGGAGAGATGCAAAGAAGAAGTGTGTGTTCAAAAGATTTCTAGTGAAGATGGAACAAATTTGTTGAGATTGATAAGCAAATCGAAGAAGAAGGCTTAAGTTTTTTTTGAAAAGAAGGGTGAATTCTTGAAGGGTTGCTAAGAAAATTGAGGACACAGATGACAAGGAAGGCTTATCAAAGATTCATTACATGAACTGAACAAAGATCTAAAATTGCAAAGTGAGATGTAATCATATAGATCAAACCCTACTATTTTCTTTCTAATAATTGTAAACAATTTGTCTTCAAATCCTTTTAATCAAAGTTTGACCTAAGAGTCATTAAGGACTTAACAATTTGTGTAAATCCTTTAACGGGGTTCAACATTCTAATGGAATGTTCTAAAGTCCTCTGACAAGGTCGCTCTTAACATGATGATTAAATCCTTTAACTAGGTCAAATTCAATAGTGTGTATGGTAACCTTTAACATGGTTGGCTCCTAATAGGGATCACTTTAGAAGAGTAAAAATGTGGTGACATATTGCTAGTGTCTTTTTCCAAACTAGCTTTCCATGTTAAATCATAGTGCCAAACTTGTGTTGAATGTTTTATATTTCAAGTGTGTACATTCAACAAGTCTATTATATTAGAATAGTAACTTACTAGTTAATATTGGTATTCAAACTACATTAGAGACCAAGTTGTAGTACAATGTTGAACATAAAATGTTTAAATGTTTGATTATTCAATTGGTACTAATGAACATTGAGTTATGATATTGTTGTATAAAAACATCTAATCTTGATGTTGATATTGATGTATAAAAACATCCAATCTTGATAATTTTCAACACTTTCATTCCCAACCACCCTATTTAGAAGGACTATAATATCTGAGATACCCTCTATGAAGAGTGTCTTGTGAAGTGCCTTTGGTAATTGTGACTCTCCTTTCCTCAATGGATCCAACCAAATTCTGGACATGGTGTTCAAAAACATTTTTTTTTAATGGAAGTAACCTTTGACCCCATACCCTCCATGGCAACCTTTGCAAAATCCTCTAAGGTTGATAGTAAGAATGAAATGGAGATAGAAACATGATAAAGCCTTGTTATGACATTATCTTCTAATTTTTTAATGGCTCTAGAATATTCCAGATCATTTCCATACATTCCACAACTTACTATACACACTAAATTTCCAATAGATGACCTTTTGTGTAGGCTAGCCCACTCTCCAATATCTCTTGTAACATAGGTGAATTGTTCCCTTTCCTTATTTCTCTCTAGAAATCTGCAATGCTAATGTTCCCCATCTTTGTATCTAATATTTCAAGATGTATGCATTTCAATATTGCAAATTGTTCTTGACATTGAAAATTATATTGTTTGTCTTTTTGAATTACTCATTTTGGTGACTAGACTTTGGTAGGGAATATATTAAAAGTCTATAAAGCCTATAATTGTATATTTAGGGAATATCTTAAAAGTCTATAATTTTATTTTTAATATTTGGCAACATGAAGGCAAGGCTATTCACCATATTGGAGTTGTTCTCCATATCTACAAACTTCATTTATGTGTGTCATCATTGTTCCATTATTTACTCGTTTAAAAACACAAACTATTGTTCTCTTACTGAAATGAAAAAATATTCAAAGTTATCCTCTTATAGGAATGCCTCAATCCATTCAATCTTAATTTGAAATATCAAAACCTTTTTTTACCCTATCAAACTTTTTAACAATGATTGATAATTTGACATGTTAGCTCTTAGGAGCTTTCACAAAAAATCCTTTGTGTATTCCCTACTACCACATTGTATCATTACGATGATGTGTCTAGAGTGTTTGGTCAAACTAGTCTTTGATTCTGGAATACCTAATTGCATTTGTTTGAAAATTGTTGAATTATATCCAACAAATGTATTTCATGGATATTTAAAAATTATATTTTTCTATTAAATAACTACACTTTTGAGGTTTTTTTTAATGTTGTGGATATAACTATATGAACTTCATATCCTATGAGTCACCATCCCTTTGAGATATTCCATCAAACACTTTTAGTTGCACCTCCATATTGTGTACATTCCTTCTTTTGTAGGTAAGGAGTAATAAGAAGGAAAGGGGATAACATTTGTATCTATTGATTGTATTTTCATGAACCCTTCTGAAGTTATCCCATTAATGAATTAGGTGGGTACCCTTTTGAAGATCTACATATCCTTTTTTAAAATGTTTGGGAGAAGGTTAATAAAATCTAGAGAATGTGTCCCTTTCATGAGGAGTTAAATCTAATGCACCTTCATATTGTGTACATTCCTCCTTTTATAGGTAGGGAGTAATAAGAAGCAAAGGGGATAACATTTCTATCTATTGATTGTATTTTCATGAAGCCTTCTAAAGTTATCCCATTAATGAATTAGGTGGGTACCTCTTTGAAGATCTTCATGTTCTTTTTACAAATGTTGCAGAGAAAGTTAGCAAAATCTAGAGAATGTGTCCCTTTACATGAGGAGTTAAATTGAATGAATATGAATTATTTATTTACAATTCAAGTTCAACCAACTAACGATCCATTGGCATTCTCTCCAACAACACAATTGTGTGATATCAAATTCTAGACAATCCATTCAAAACATTTTGTCAAATGGATAGCATGCCTCCTCCTTTCCTAATTCTTTGGAAAATCTTTTCTTCACTCATGGCAACTCTGACAAATGCTTCCACATTCTACACGTATGTCCATCAATGGGGCCTTCCAAACTCTCATTTGGGTATTGTGGGCATGATTACAATATAGAGGTGGCGAAATATGAGATAAAATCTCTTTTGGCATTCTATGAACCAATTGTATTCTGAAGGCTGTAACTTGTATTCATTCCAAGCTAGTGGTATTCTCATCAAGTTTGACATTTAGTCAAACATATCACATGCGGTCACTATAGTTGTTGAACTATTGTTGGGATATTGGATGAGTGCAAACTTAACCATGCAACTTTAATTTTCTATTCCGAAGAATGCACTTTTCTTTCATATACTAATTATATTTTTTTGTTTCCCTCACAAATAAGAAAACTATCTCCTCTAGTCAAAGGCAATATAGTTCTTTTCCCTATGTGAATGGTAGTAAGAACATCAAATGAGTTGAATTTTCCAAATAAACAACCAAGTTTCGCAATACATCATGTTGAGTTATATATTGCTGACAAGTGCTCCCTTCATTAATTCATAGATGTGCTCGAAAAAAAAAATAGTAGTCAGCCTTTCATAAATAATACATATCATTCTATTTTTTTCCAACAAGGGAATTAGCACTTCTATTATTAAGAAATTCCATGTTGAAATCACTACAACTAACCACTATCTAAATTGTGCCAATAGACAAAATAATTTTTTTTTGTTTTTTTTGTTAATTTCTTATATAACCTAATTACAAATCAATTGCATAATAAATTCATAGAAAGAAACTCAATCTGATTTATAACAATTAATTTTCTAGGTTAACTAACATAAGCAAATAGTGAAAGCAAGATAACAGAAACCAAACACACATAGACAATAACACAGATATACCCTTGAAACCTTATCTCAGGAAAAACTTGCAGCTGATAGATATTCTATTTAGCGTAACAATAAACTTTCTCTTCGATAATACAATAGAACCAATTCCATACAATACAAGTTTTCTGCTACAATCTTACATATATAGAGCCTAGCTTCTTTACATAGCTTGCAAGAAAAGTATATTTTCTTGTTTTCTTAGACTTTAAATCATATATAAAATCACTTCTTGTTTTTCTCAAAGGAATATTCTTTTAAAGAATGAAAACAAAGGTGTTGCCAAATATCCAACTTAAGTTGCTTTAAAGAAACTCCACTCCACCTTCCAAGCTAAACAACAAAAATTTAACATATTTTATATCCAAGCCAACAAAAATGTAACTAAAGACACTCACCCCATGTTATTGTTTACCAAACTCAACAACCTTGGCCTTTCAAGTTCAAGAAGATTGTTATGAGCATGACTCTATTTTAAGTTGTGATGATAAGTTCAAATATCAAACATGGTATCAACATGAACTTTTTTCACTCCTAGAAGCAATGCAAAGTCCAAACAGCATTTTTCATACCATCATCAAGCATTTTGATGCTCCCTGCTAGGAGATTGAGAACCTCCTCCTCATAAGCTTTATCAATATATACATCCTCCTCCTGAAAGTTCATCTCTGGCGTGTTCCCAATAGCATTGTCATTATCATTATACAAAGATCACCCAATAACCATTAATGCAAGTGGCAATCATTTGCAGTTTCCTACTACTTGGTAAATTTTAATTAGTACTTGTTGGACCCTGTGGATAGTAATTACGTCTTCAAAGATTCAACTCAACAATATCTTGCTGAAACAAAGAATGAACCTTAAACATTCATACTGTAAAGCTACAATGTATGGGAGTGTGAGAAATTGTTTCATTTTTCAATAATGTTTAATCTCATGTCTATGATAATGATATGTTTCTTTTGTTTTGAGAAATTTCAACTTTATTTTGTAACACAACAATAAGAATAAATATAATAAATATTGTATTTAAGTAAAGTAAGAAAATATTAGAACATAGTGAATATTCACTGATTAATGTTTGAAAACATTAGTTGTTTTATATTTTTTTAAATATTAAAAACAAATTATAATTTTTAGTACATTGATTCACATTGTTTCTTGAGAAACATTAATTGAAAAATAAATATAATTAATTTTACTGGACAATTAAAGATGATGATGAAAGACAAAAGATTAAAGACAACATAGACAACTTTTTTTCCATCTCAAATTAAAACAAATAACTGGAAAATTGTCTCATAATTGTCTTAAGTGCCCCTCTATGTAGATCAGCCTTCAAATTGTACCTTAATTATTATATTTACATTATCATTCCTTAAGAGTTGAAATTGATGTTTTATAGAATAAGAATCAAAAGAGCTGGCGTAAAAGACGGTGTCCGTGAATTCCAAGCTTTCTGGAATGAATCTGCGACTTATATTGCTGGTTTATATGCGATGATGATAATTACCGGGGGACAATGAGTTGAAGGCATATGCTATTTTCAAACTAGATATGCTTTTCGAAAATCCGCATATTCTTTTGAGTGCAATCTGCCAAGTTCGCGACTCCTGCATGTGAAATCATTCGTCTTTCACATCCAAGAGTAGTTTAATATTGAAATTTTGTGCAACGTGTACAATAGATTAATGTCAAATATAATGATTTCATATATTTATAAATAAATAAAATGACTTCTTAAAAAACATACATAATTTTGATTTTCATTAGAAAATGAATTTGTTACAAATGCTATTTACTTTAAATTTCAAATTTGGCGTTTATCACTTGTGCAGGGCAATCAATCACTATCTGATTTATTGTTCCATTTGTGTGTCTAATTTTGATCGTCGCAACGTGTGCAGAGCGAAGCGTTTGTGGAGGGCCCACCTTAAGAACTAACTGACGCACGTTTTCACTTTGTACATAATTTGGATTATTATATTGTCTGCGACTTGCAGCATGAATCTCATTTAATGAATTTAATGCAATCAATTGACAGTTAAATTGAATGATAGTAATATGAAGTCAATTTTTATGCAACTTTCGAGTTTTTTCTGAAATTGATTTATGAAGCCCATTTAATGAATTTAATGCAATCGATTGACAATTAAATTGATCAAAGTTCTTCTAAGAATGATAATAATATGGAGTCAATTTTTATAGAATATTAAAAAATTTTAATAAATGAATTATAAATTTCAAATTAATTAAATATTAAATTAAAATAAATTATAATTCTAAATCTAATTGAAGATTATATGAAATTAACCTTTCACTCTAAATTAGATTATATTGTGAATTTAAAATAGATCAAAATTGAATCTTGATCTTAATAAAAATCAAGTGAAAATTGTGAAATCAACTAAACATATGTTAAACCAAAGATATTCATCAAATCTAACTATTCTACATGTAACTCTTAATCCTAAACACATTAAAATCACATTAAAATCACAGTGAACTTATGGATCAAAAATATCAAGGTAAAGCCAAATTATAATGCTAACGCACATCAACCTAAACCTAAGTTACAAACACTAAGTCAAACTGACAGTAAGTTAATTTTAAGAAAAAAATGGTAGAAGCTATTAATATATATTTAAAATAATAGAAGAGGCCTCAATTTTTTTTAAATGAAATATATAAAAACGATTAAGCCACTTCCTTTATATATATATATATGTGTGAGAAAAAGATTGGAATAGGAGGTTGGGTGCAGGTGGTACGGCGCCTCTACAACTTGCAACCTTCATTAACAACTCTCATACACCAACCAACGATGGCTTCAGCCTCGCCTGGGGTAAGGAAAGGTGAGCAATTAAACGATTCTCAGTCAACAATTGTTTCTCATTTCTTTTCACCTTCTGCACAAGAAAAACCATCGTTGGAATCCTTGGTCGCTGTGGATGGAGTACTGCAAGATCACCATGAAGGTCAGAGAGGAGAAGGGGGTGTGAGGGCCTCCTTCAAACATGCCTTGCAAGGAATGTCGGCCATCAACGAGGACGCCAGGTTCCTTAGAGAATCGCCACCCGACGCCGAACGCTCTGTAGGACATGGAGGTAAGGATGTTCCTTCTCCTTGCTATATAGTTACACCTAATCCCATAATGAGCCAGGAGATAGACAAAGAAGTTAATAGATTGAGAAACATCGTAATTTTCTTTGTTACGATGAACCATACTAGTCTTCCTTCTAGGAATTTCCTAAATGACTGGTTTCATCGAGTCTGGGGTCACAAAATGGGGCTTCATTTTTTGTTTTGTCGCATGATCCAAAAAGGGTTGTTCATTATTATTTTTAGTAACCCTAATGCGCAATGAACTATTGTTGAGAAACAATTTTGGAGAGTGGGCAATGTTGAATTTAGCGTGCTTCCTTGGTCGTTGGATTCTATCAACGATGAAATCCTTGCTCTAGCTAGCCCTAAGTGGATTAAGGTGAGAATTTTACCTCCTTATCTTTGGAAGCTTGTTCCATAAATTCTTGAGCCTTTAAGAAAAGTTTTAAAAATGGATCTTTCTAATACCCTAATTCCCAATTCAGACATTTGTATCATTTTTTCCATTCTTCCTAGTGTGGAAGCCTCTGAGAAGAATTCTTTAGGACTCGACATCTATTCCATGGTTTGCCCTATTACCTATATGGGGGGCAAGGGGGGTGGGGGGGGCAGGGGGGTTGGTTTGAATGCTTGCTACTTGTGCAAAAAAGGTCATAGGAGAAATCAATGTCCCTTACTTGTAGGTAAACAAGCGTGTAAGCATTTGCCTAATATCCCTCCTCCTCTTCCACCTCTACCCAAGTTAAAATCTATTGTTACTTCTCTGCAGAATGGTTCCCCTCAAGTCTCTCTTGACCCTAAGGCTTCTTGCTAGCATCATGACTTGGATTCTATTCTCAGGTCCCTAGATAATTTAAAAGATAAATTCTTCGAGCCTGTGTTGAATACCAATTCCTCCCCTCCTCAACGTTCCCTCAAGGAGTGTTGTGGTCATCCTTTTGATCTTGAACTTAGCTTAGATCTTAATCTAGAAACACCAAGGGAGTATAGTAAACCCCTTAATGCCCAACAACTCACCCTATGCTCCTTGGAGAAGGTTGCAAAGGCCCCTATTTCTAAAACTTTGCCTTTTATAAAACTTTTCTTGCTACAGACTATGGCTAGCAATAAGGTTGGCTACTCAGATCTTACCTCAAACTCAGGCTACATTGAAGCTCTAGATTCTTTGTCAAGAGACACCCTAGAGACCCATAAGGTGGACTATCAGGAAGAGAATGATAGGGTTCACAATTTCTCTCTTATTCTTATTCCAGCTAATGTTGATGAACACATTAGATTAGGGGACCAATGTATGACAAATAATTTAACCTATGATGGTGTAGACCCTTGTGGGATCCAACTTGATAAGGATTTCCTAAATGAGAAGAATCATCCTATTGCTAATGCAGAGTTTGGAGCTAGAGAGTTTTCTAGAAGGGGGTGTTCTAGGGAGGGGAAACCTTATGTGTTTAAAGGTGACAATTTGGTGATTGCTAAAAACTAGGCTTCTGCAAGCCCTAGTGAAAATACAAAAAAGAGAGAGGTAGACCTCCCCTGACTAGTGGCAACCCTAAGGCTTTTAAAAATGATAGGAAGAAAATACTTGATTGTTTCAAGGGGTTTCAGTCCCTAATGGATTCTGACAATTAAATATTGATTATGGATAAATCGAAGATAACTTCTTTGAATGTATGGGGGCTAGAATCAACTGATAGGAAGTACATAGTCAAAAGATATTTGAGGATGGTTAAAGACATTGATATTATGTTATTACAAGAAGTTAAGGCTGTTGGTTTTTTGCTGGATATTGCACTCGAGTGTATCTGGAAGGATGTAGATGCCATGGCCACCAGTCACCCCAAGGGGGGGAGGTGTTGCTATTCTTGTTGGACCCAATTGCAAGAGAAGGGTTGGTAATTGGGGTAATTCCCCTTGTAATAGGGCCACTTTGGTTTCCTTTAAAATTGAGGGCTTTGAATTTGGGATTTTCTCTATTTATGCCAATTATGAAGTTTAGGATAGGGTGAGATTGTGGCAGCAGTTGACTGACATTCTAAGCATTCCTTAGATTTTTGTAGGTGATTTCAATATGGTTGAAAGGGCTCAAGATAAGGTTGGAGGTCTTAAGTTTGAGTGGAAAAGGGATGAATTCATCCAGTGGTCAAGGATGATACATAAATTGAATCTTATTGATCCTTTAGTTGGATTATGGCTCTAATCCCTTGGTTTTTGGTTTACTTGGTCAAACTCTTAGAAAGGTGGTAAAAGGATTCACTCAAGGTTGGATCGGTTCTACTACAATAAGGATTTCTTAAGCAGTACTAATCCTTGTGATGATAATCCTATCCAAGTTTCACCTTACTCCCTCTTGGATCATTACCCCATAATCTCTATTATCCAAAGTATTGGCTCTCCTCTTCCTAGACCATCCTCCCTACCTTCTTTTTCTCTCAATTCGACTCTCCTTCAAGACCAAGACCTCCTTGCTACATCCAAAATTGTTCATTGGCATAACTCCTCTATCTGTAAATATGTTAACCCTATTATCCAATGGAATCAGACTATTATGACTTGGCAAAAGTTGTTCAAGACTGTGGGTAAGAAGAAAGCCAAGGATGCTAGACCCCAAGACCTTCCCTTGTTAACTCCCTACATTCTATTGTGGTGGCCTTGCAAAATCAACCTTTTAGTCCCCAGCTTTGTGATGGTGTTACTATTTTAAAGTATGGATTAAGGAAGCTTCAAACTAGGAAAATCCAAGGTACCAGGACCAGTTCTAGGTTGAAATTGTAATGCCCTGCCAAGGGATCCAAAAGAATTAATCCTAAAGTTCTCTAAAGTTATACTAAGTTTTCCAAACATTTTTCTTTTATAGAATAACATGCACAACATACACATGTAGTATGGGGTAAGTATCCATAAGAAAACATGCATAATAATCCATCTAATTAACATTGTCAAATAATTGAAATCATTGTAATAATCATCATCAAGGTATAATCATGCATACATGAAGTAACTTGTACCAAGTAGTCTCATCATATAATCAACCAAGTATAAAACAATATCTGATAATCAAAAAGATAATGCTACTAATCATCAAGCATAAACTAGCCTAAAAGAGTTCAGCAATAATAATAAAATGTAAACTAGGGGTAGACACTACATCCACACCCTCTAGACTTAGGCTTTCTCCTAGAAGCCTATAAACAAGTAGGGATATAAATCCCATAAACTAGATGCATCCTCCCATGTAGCTGATGACTCATCAGTAGGGTCCCATTGGACCCTTAGCTACTCAATGGTTTGATCCTAAGGGTCAATTCCTACTGCTCCAAAATGCGAACTGGTTCCAAAGCCAACTGCCCGTCCTCTACCTATAACACATTCCAATCAAGAACATGTACCACATTAGGAATATATTGTCTAAGTATAGAAACATGGACAATATCATGAACACAAGCTAGGCTTGGTGACAATACAAGACGATAGGCAACTAGACCTATCCTCAAGCAAGAATTGCAAATAGTCCCACAAAGCAAGGTGCTAGCTTTGAACCCTTTCCATAATGGATCAAACTCTTCTATAGATGCACTCTCAAGAACATTTTCTCTCCCACAGAAAACTGCTTATCCATCCTATGAGTATTGGCATATTTTTTCTGTCTATCTTGTGTTGTAGACATGTGCTCATGGATGCATGCTACCTATTGCTCCATATCTCGAAGCATCTCAAGACTCAATAGGATGAAATCCTCAAGACTATCCCAACTCAATGGTGTATGACAAGGACAACAACACAAAGCCTAAAAAGGTGCCATCCCAATAGAATTGTGATATCTATTGTTATAAGAAAACTCCACTAGGTAAAGATAATCCTCCCAAAGAGTTTGTCTATCTATCACATAAATCCTCAACATATCCTCTAGAACCTAACTCTCTCTCTTGGTCTACCCATCTATCTTTGGTTGATAAGTTAATTTGAAGTTCAAATGTGCTCCAAGGTCATGTTGTAGTGATGCCCAAAATGTAGAAGTGAATATAGGATCCCTATCCGAAATAATCTTCCAAGGAATACCATGTAATCTCATGATATCACGCATGAAAACATTAGCTACAAAATCTGCAATGTAAGATAACCTCATCAGTGAAAAATGTGCCACCTTAGTCAACCATTCAATATTGACCATGATAGCATCATGTCAACAAGTAGTCATAGGCAATCCTACTATGAAATCCATAGAGATGATATCCCACTTCCATGAAGGAATGAGATTAGGTTGTAAAAGCCCTACTAAATGATGTTGCTCTACTTTGATGCTCTAACACTCAAGACACTAGCCACAAAATCAATGATATCATGCTTCATCCCTATCCAATAGAATATACGTTGAAAGTCTAAATGCATCTTCTTGACACTTGGATGTGCTGAATAAGGTGCAAGATGAGCCTATGATAGAATCAATGTATGAAGCTCATCCAGTAGTGGTACATGGATCTTTCCTAAATTTCACAAAAGGCCATCTGAATCCAAAATATAATCTAAAAACCTGCCCTCCAATGATCTCCCTGAATCCATCTCTCTACTCATCTCCTAATATTCAATATCTATAAGGAGTGCCTGAAGTATCCGGCTCCTCAAATCCACACTAAGAGTCATAGATAGTGTCACATGTCTCCTACAACTCCAAGCATTAGCTACCACATTCTCCTTTCCCTGAATATACTTCACCTTGAAGTCATACTCACAAAGAAACTCCATCCGAAACCTTTTCCTAGCATTCAGATTAGGCTGCATGAATATGTGCTATAGACTACGATGATCACTATGAAGTTAAAATCTATGTCCCAACAAGAAATGTCTCCATCTCACTAAGGCATGAACAACTATAGTTAACTCTAGATCATGCGTAGGATAATTTAGCTTGTGATCCTTGAGTTTGTGTGATTCATATGCAAACACCCATCTATCCTACATCAATACTATTCCAATCCCCTCAAGGGAAGCATCTATACACACCATGAAGTCACCTGTTGGATTAGGTACTGATAAGATAGGTACACTAGTCAAAAGATCCTTGAGCTTTCAAAATGCTTCCTCACATTTCTCCATTCATAAAAACTTCTTTCCTTTCCTCTGAAGGCAAGTGATAGGATGTGTTATTCTACAAAATTTTGGACAAACTTGCAATAATAACTAGCTAGACCCATGAAGATATGAATTTCTAACATGGTAGTTGGTGTGGGCCAATGTATCATTTCCTGATATGATGTGTCATAAGTATTGTATCTCTAATTGAAAGAAATCACACTTCGCTGACTTAGCATTAAGTTGATTATCTCTCAAGCACTACAAAATCAAACATATATGTACCTCATGCTCCTTCTGGGATCTAGAATATATCAATATATCATCTAGGAGCATGAGTATGAATTTGTCAAGATAGGAATGGAACACTCCATTCATCAAACACATGAAAACCGATGGAGTGTTTGTCAGCCCAAAAGCAACTAATATGAACTCGTAGTGCCCTTAGCAAGTTTGAAAGGTAGTCTTATGAATATCAACATCCCAAATGCAAAGCTGGTGGTATCCTGGCTTAAGATCAAGTTTAGAGAACACTGTAGCTCACTTAATTTGATCAAATAAATCATTGATCCTTGGTAAAGGATACCTATTCTCTGTTGTTACCTTGTTAAGCTATCTATAATAAATACATAGGCATAATGAACCATTGATCTTCTTCACAAATTTCACTGGAGGTCCCCATTGTGATGCACTTGGCTGGATACTACCCTTGACCAAAAGGTCCTCAAGCGGTAGGCGCAACTCACTCAATTCTTGAGTGGTCATATGATAAGGAGCTCTAGAAATAGGCTCTACTCCTGGAATGAGATCAATGCTAAAATGAATATCTCTCTTCACGGGAATCTCTAGAATCTCACTAGAAAAGACATCTGCATATTCCTGTAGAATAGGGTGGTCTATAGTCTTTCCTATAGGGTCTTCTTCTTCCAATTTTCTTACCGTAATAGAAAATACAAGTAACATCCCTTACAAAATCTCTGCTTTAATTGTGTAGTGGATATCATCTGTAGATATATAGATCTTTGTATCCCCACAATCTCTGCATACTTCCCTTGATCATCCTAACACACAAAGGTCTTCTTTCTACAATCTATACTAGCTCTATGAGAACCAAGCCAATCCATACCTAAGACCACATTGTAAGAACCAAGAAGAATTATTTGAAAGTCAACTGACATCACAAACCCTCCTAAGCTTAGCTCACACTTCTGTACTATGTAATCTATGGAAACCCTAGTGCTTGAGACTAGTTCCACTTGCCAACCCAAATCTTACTTAACTACTTCCAACTTACACTTAGCAACTAATGATGGTGAAATAAAAGAGTATTTGGCACCTGAATCAAACAATATAGAGAGAGAGGTATACCTCGGATAGCTCCCATAGTCTCAACTACAGTCCCCTGATGGTCTGCCTGACGGTGATCCACTACCACAAGTACCCTGTGAGCTCTACTTGCATCTCTAACTGTGGGCTCAAATGGTGTTGGCCTAGAACCTAAATACTGAGATGCATGTTTTGGGCAGTGCGCTACAATGTGTCCAAACTTCTCACAAGAATAAAATCTTGTGCCTCTACCAGATCCACTCCCAATAGGAGGTGCACTCGACTACTGGTGGCTATCCCTACTAGCAAAAGACTAGTTCCTCTATGTAGGCTGATTGTTCTGATTTTTCCTATTGCGCTATGCGTCATGATAGTTCTTAGAGTTAGAATCATTACCAACACTCTGTGCTTAAGGGTATGATCCCTTCTATTTCTATTGTTGCTGAGGTTGCTATTGGTTATGATTCCCCTTAGGAAAAGGAAGTTTCATGTTGCCCGCTGGGTGATCCCACAATAATGGGTTCCACTTTTTGACCAATTTTGACATTGAAATCAATATTTTTGCAACAAACATCACGTTCAACTGACTATATCTCAAAAACTATAAATAATTTCAAGATGACATAAACTAATGATTTTGAGTACTCTATTCCTACTTTGTAACCATATTTTTTAATCAGAAAAAAAATTTATTTATGTTAATTTTTTCATCTCCTTCCAAAAGTGGTACATAATAAAATTCAATATTTTTAAAGAGTGATAGTCCGTTTGACACACATAATTTTTTTTCTAGAAATGATAATGATTTAATTCATTTGGTGTTAGATTCCTAACATCAATATCTAGGGGATTCATTTGGTTTGATTCATTTTGGTTGAATATTGTATAGTTTATGAAGTTTTGAAGTGACACGAATCATAATTCAAACATACGTTATGTTTGATATAGATAATTTGAAGTCAATTTATTAGAAATTTTTTTTTTTTTTTTTTGAATAGAAAGGTATCTCAAAAAGCTAGTTCCTACATATTTTTCAAAAAAAAATTGACCTAATTTACTAATTTTCCTGAGGTGTCGAAGTCGGTTGATGCTGAATCAGTAATGAACCTATAATGAGTTAAACTCATATTTGAAAGTCTTAATGAATATAATATGTATTACAATTATAGTCATTGGAAAGCTTGCTCCGAGTAGCACAAATTGGCATTTTTTATTTTATAGTAGGAGATCATTCAATCTCTATTTTAGGGGTCAAAAGAGCCAATTTCATTTTTTCTCTAGAAAACAACACCAAAAATTTGTAATTTGAGATGTTGGCATGAATATAATGTTCATGCAAACTTGTCTAATACGTTCGTGTGAAAAAATATTTGCACAAACATATGAAAAAAAAATCCAAGTGCCAAAAATTTAATTTAATGTGTTTGCATGAACATTTATAATAATTTGTGTTTGCACGAACATACAAAAAAGGCAAATTTATCAAGATCTCAAATGAAAAAGTGGAATTTTAATTGCAAAATCACTGTTACAAATATGTTCGCAAAAACATATTAATAAGGTATGTTGACACGAACATACCTTATTTAAACTTGATATGTTCATGTGAACATAGAACGCTTATATGTTCACGCAAACATAGTTAGCACATTCAGGCGAACATACGTAAAATTCTATATGTGAATTTTTCATCATTTCATGATTTCTTTCATCCCCCAAAAGTTGTACCCAGTATTGTGGGTTCACCCCCCTGAGTTGTGGTTACCCTTAGATCCTGATATTGTAGGTGTTCTCACAAAACCCCCATGTCCTAGGTTAACACTATGCTCTATAAGAATGGCTCAATGTACTGCATATTTGAGGGTTTTAGGTTCAAATACCTTAACACCCCCAACTAGATGATTTTTCAAGCCTTTGATGAAATGTTGTGCCAACTGTGTTGGGCTATCACTAATTACTACATAAGGCATGAGCTTATAGAATTTGTGCTCATACTCTACCTTATTCATAGTGAACTATCTTAGGTTGTGAAATTCATCTACTCTCTACTAGTTCCATTCCTCTGGTAGGAATCACTCACACATTTTTTCCAGGAATAACTCCCATGTGACATTGTTCATATTTATACCTAATTTTTTCTCTTCAATAGTCCACCATGTGTCTCCAAAGAGTTCTAGGTTGGTAATAGAAAACCTCACTTTCACATTAGTGTCAAAGTCCTAAATAGAAAAAACCTTTTCAAGAGCAATAAGCCGCTGCTTGGCTACATAACCTGAACCCATCCCATTAAAGGGTTTGACCTTGGACCTCTGAAGGTCCTTCATTTGAGCAGCTACAATTGATCTCTATCGGTCCCTCCAAGGGCTCCTAGACCAAGGTCTATGCTCATATCCTACTTGGTGTGGCCCATCCTAACCAACACCCTAAAGAGGAGGTAAGAAATCAATGATGGTCTTCATCGTTTGCCTCAGGTCAACTTCCTCTGAGTCAATCTATTGCTCCCTATGGTTCTTTTCTTGATGCTCACTGACATGCTCTTCCCTACCCTCTTCCTAATTAAGGCTTTTGTGAATAGACTCATGTACATTGATATTTCTACCTCATCTACAACCTCTACCATAGCCTAGGCTATGAGCTCTAACTGAAGATCTCATCCTAGATAACATCTTACAATAATATCCAAGATACAAGATGCTATAATAACCATAAAACATACATGAAAGACACACATTTTGAATATAGAATAATTCAATTTTCAGTTTTTCTTAATTTAGGTTTAAGTATATTTTGGTTTTGAAGTCTAAGTGTTCAAGTTTGAAAATATACAACTAATAGTTTAAGTTCTATTTCAGTTCAATTAGTTCAAGTTTCAGTTTGAAATATATATATATATATATATATATATATAATAGTTTAAATTCGTTTTAGTTCAACTAGTTAACAACTAGTGGCATTTCAATATGCCTAGTGCTCCCAATGTAGAACTCGGGCTCAAATACCAAATGTAATGCCATACCAAGGGATCCAAAAGAATTAATCCTGAAGTTCTTTAAAGTTATACTAAGTTGTACTATTGTTGTGGTAGCAATTGTCCATGGCAATCGCATGACAGTCTTGATCACCAGCCAACAAGCCTAAAATACCAAGGGACTCAAAAGAATTAATCCTAAAGTTCTACTAAGTTTTCCAAAAAAAAAAAAAAATTAAAGAATAACATGCACAACCTACACATGTAGTATGGGGAAAGTATCCATAAGAAAACAGGCACAATATTCCATCTAATTAACATCATCAAATAATTGAAATCATTGTAATAATCATCATCAAGGTATAATCTTGCATACATGAAGTAACTAGTACCAAGTAGTCTCATCATATAATCAACAAAGTATGAAAGAATATATGATAATATGAAAGATAATGTTACTAATCATCAAGCATAAACTTTCCTAAAAGAGTTCGGCAACAATAATAAAATGTAAGCTAGTGGTAGACACTATAGAAGTGGTTGAACCTGGGGGACTGAGGTTCAAGGTTCTTCCTCAAAGCCTTAAAAGTCAAGGAGGCCAGGGAGAAAATTACCAATGTTTGCAAGGATGAGAAATTTTTTTCAAAACCTGAAGGTATTTTAGAGGCCTTTTCTTGATTCTACAAGAATCCTTTTACCTCTGAAGACTTTGGAGATGCTATGAAGGTTGCTAGGGGAAGGATTAAGACTATCATTCCTAGCATTATGGAAGTTGTTGACTCTTTAAGGTTGGAAACTCCTATTTCAATTGGTGAGATTAAGGAGTCAATTTCCTCAATAGGTAAAGAAAAGGCCCCGAGCCCTGATGGTATTACTATGGAATTCTTTCAGCTTAATTTTGAGTGGATTAGTCCTATTCTCCTGGACCTTTATCACTTTGCTATGGAGATTGGTATGTTGGGTTCTAGTATCAATTCTAGACTCATCAAACTATTGTACAAAGGAGGAGATAAGGCTTTTATAAAAAATCGGAGGCCAATCACATTGCTAAATGTATCTTACAAGGCTCTAGCAAATATTTTGGCTTCTAGACTATCTTCCATTCTACCAAAAGTTATTAGCCCCATACAAACTGGACTTTTCAAAGGTAGATATGTTTTGGAAAACTTGATCACCTACTAGGAAACTATGCGTTGGGCAAGATCTTCAAGATAGGATGTTGGGATGTTTCTAATTGATTATGAAAAGGTGTATAATAGGATCGAGTGGGAGTTTATCTACATGATGTTGAATGCCTTGAGGTTTCTTAGTTCCTTTCTCTCTATGGTGAAAACTTCAATGAAGAATGCAAATGCACTCATGGAGGTCAATGGGTTGTTTTCGGCTTTCTAGGTCCATCAGGAAAGGATGTCCCCTAGCCCCAACACTCTTCATCATTATAGTTGAGGCACTACACTATCTTCTAAGTGATGATCCCCTTTCCCAAAGGGTCCATGGTCCCTGCCTTCCTAATGGCCAAGAAATCTCTAATGTTCAATTTGTGAATGATACTACTATTTTATTTATAATGGAGGAGGATAATATGAGATGGCTAATGATAAAACTAGACTTTACGCCGAGAGGCGTTCTATACAATCACAGCACAAATACCCAACACGAGAATATGCCAAAAAAATTCTCCATCAATAAAAAAGAATTGGGAGAGGTTACAAACTTTTAAATTAAATATTAAAAAATAATTCTTGAAATAATAGCTGGCCGAAATAATAGGAAGCCAAATGGAGGCCGAAATAATAGGCCCAAAATAATAGGGCCCAAAAAAGTAAGACCCGAAAAAATAGGGACCAAAAAATAGAGCCCAAAAAATAGGGGTGAAATAATTTCAATATGATTTTATTTTTTGTTAAATATAATTTTCCATGCACATTCATGCTTTTTTTTTTGTGGGGAGTGGGGAAATTTGAAACAAATTTGTGGAATGTGAAGAGACGTTTGTTGGGGGATATGAGGAGCCTCTTGGAAGTTATAAAACCAAGGCTCCTCATTTCATTTTTATTTTATGTTTTTGTAGGAAGGAAGAGGTGGAGGTTATTGGAGGATTAGATTGGAGTTTTCTAATAGAAGTAGAATGAAGTTTTCGAGTAACTTTTTTGCAAGTGAGATTTCTATTTTTTATTTACATTTTCATTTAGATTTAGATGTAGATGTAAATTGAAATTCAAAATTAGTTATAATAGTCTACTTTGATTTAGATTTCAATTTCAATTAATTTTATTTAAATTTAGAATTCTATTCATAACTATTTAGGCTTGCATTTAATAGTTTAGTCTTGCATGTTTGATTTAGATTTAGATCTATATTCAAAATCTATTTGATTTATGTATTTTATAATACTTTTCATTTACATATTTTAAAAGTGCATGTTTCAAATTAGATTTATATTTGCATGTTTCATATTAGTTTTAGATTTACATATTTCAAAATAGTTTTGGTTTGCATGTTTTAGATTTGAATGTTTCATAATAGTTTTACACTTGCATGTTTCTAAATATTTATATTTTCATGTTTCAAAGTATAATTTTATCATTAATTTGGATGAGAATACCACCATATCAATACAATTTGTATTTTATTAAAGTTAATGATTTATTTAAAGTAGATGAATCATATATTTAGTATATATTTTATCATTATTGAATTATAAAATAAAATAAAATTCTTGACATAATAGCTGGCCAAAATAATATTAAGCCAAATGGATGCCGAAATAATAGGGCCTGAATAGAGGAGCCAAAAAAGAGGACCCAAAAAATAGGACCTAAAAAAATAAGGCCAAAAAAATAGGGTTGAAATAACTTAATTAAAATTTTAAATATAAAACATTTTCTTTTGTTAAATATAATTTTGCATACACATTCATGCTTTTTTTGTGAGGGGGGGAATTTGAAACAAATTTGTGGAATGTCAAAAGACATCTATTGGGGGAGATGAGGGTTCTCTCATAGATTATAGAACAAATGCTCCTCATTTCCTTTTCATTTTGTGTTTTTATAGGGAGGAAGAGATGGAGATTATTGGAGAAAATTAGAATTTTTGAAGAGGAGTAGATTAAAGTTTCATATAGCTTAGCCTTGTATGTTTGATTTAGATTTAGGATTCAAAAACTATTTGATTTAGATATTTGATAATACATTTCTTTTGTAGATTTTTAATGTGCATGTTCAATTTAGTTTTACATTAGTTTTAGATTTGCATAATTCAAAATACTTTTGGTTTCCATGTTTTAGATTTGTATGTTTCATAATAGTTTTATATTTGCATGTTTCAAAATATTTATATTTTTAATGTTTCATAATTAAATTTAATCATTGATGTGGACAACAAGGTCACCTTATCAATAAAATTTGTATTTTATTAAAGTTAATGATTAATTTAAAATAAACGAATCCTATATTTAGTTTATATTTTTTCATTATTTAATTAGATTATATATGTGTTTTAATTAAATATTTTTCATATTATATGTAGATTTTTATTAATATTTATGTTTGTAATGTTTGAAAAGTGGAAGACAATGCCACCATATTTCAAACATTACAATCTAACTATTTCATTTGAAATAGTTTTGATTTTTATTTATGTTAACTATTAATACTTTTTCATTCTGATTATTTCCATATGTTGATTTTTGTTTATAAGTTTGCAAGTTACTATTTGAGTTATGGATACCTCGAATAGAGAATCAAACATTTTTGGATACTAGAGCTTCACTACTTCAATGATCTCAAATGATTTCTTTGAGATCGAATTTGACAAATGCCTACAAATAATTAAAGAGGCGCGTACAACTATAATTAAAGTTGTAGAGAAGAAATATTTTCAATTGACTATGTTGAGGAAATGGAAGAAATGCATATGGAAGATGCATAAAAATTTCAGTGTGACACATCTACAAAAGTGGATGGGTTTCCCTCAATGATGAAAGAAGTATTTCACAATCATTGTTCAAATAAAGGTTGCAAAAGAATCCTAATCATTGAAGAATGTGACATGTATTGTTAGAGTAATGATTTGTTCTAACTTATTAATTAAATCACTTTGATTTAATTAATTAAGTTGCTTATTACTCTAGTTTGCTTAAGCTATCTTGTAGGTGCATATAATTAATATTCTATTAATTATATTGTGCAACCCTAGCTTTTTTAGGCTTTAGTTTCCCTTTTCGGGTTTCGTGATTCCTTTATAAGGATTCACCTCTTTGTATTTTATTCATTCACTTATTGGATTATATGAGATATTGCTCTTTGCATGTCAATAAGATGGATCTAGCTTTTTGGCCTCCTTGATTTTTCCTTGCCTCTGTTCTTTGCTTCATCCATGTGACAGGTTTATGCATGCAAGTGTTCTTGGGAGATTAGTTTTTCACCTAATCTAACATGGTATCAGAGCAAGCTTGCTGCTCGTTGTTCGTGGTTTGTTGAAGCATTTCAGAAGTTGCATTTTTCAGAGGGTTTCAATTTTTAGAGTTATTTTGTATTGGATTTGGAGGGGTCATTTTTTCGGTGCATTTTGAGCCCAAATGGACCTCACCGTTGGATTCATAGCACCCAAAAACCCCTGTTTCCATATAAAATTTGTCCAATTTGGACACAGTTGAAATTTGATGCAAAAATTTGTTACAAGATTTGGGCACGCTTTCTGAAGAAAAGATTTTTTTTTTTATTAAAAAAATAAATCATAAAATCAAAAGGCTTTATTAAAAAAAGGCTCATGAGTTTTTATTAAAAAAAGCGTTTGCTTTTTTTGCAAAAATTCTTCAAAGTTTTTTGTTTTTTGTTTAAAAAAAAAAAAAACATTTTCAAAATCTTCCAAAAAAGGATGCTGCATCAGCAAAGTATGACAAAGAAGTGACATCAGCAAGGTACTGAAGCAGGTCTGACAGCCGCAGGTGCTGACATCATCCATCTTTGGGCTGAAATTTGATGGCTTTCAAATCATCATTTCTATAATTTGTTTTGTTTTAAAAGCTATTTGTGGTTTTTTGGCCATATCTTTGTCATACGGAAGTATTTTTTGATGAATCTTATATTGTCGGAAAGCTCTTTCCGAGCCCGTCATGATGGTGCTAGTTATTTGGACTTTTGATATAGTTTGGTTGCTTATTTTAGCAGTCAAAGCCAGATATTCTATTTTGCACTCTGGGAGGCGTATCTTGAGCTTCCGATCTCCGATTTTGGACTTCTTTATATCGTTGGAAAGCTCTTTCTATGCTCTTTCCAGTGATGCTGGTTGTTGTTCCAGATTCTATTCCAAGAACATCCTATTCAGTCTTTTGCATTTTAGCATTCTAGTGGATATCCTATTTGTTTCAGGTCCGGGGATTGATTTTGTTGCTTCAGTTGCTTCGTTTTGGGCTCTACCTTCTGTTGTTTTAGCCTTATGTCTTTTCTAATCATTGTTGATATTCATTGTAAGCATTTTTATGCAACGCACTGAGATAAAGTGCCACTCTTGCGTTTCGAGATCCTTTTCATCATTGTGATTCGTTGTACTCGCACTATTATATAAAGTGCCATGGGGGGGATAGTTGTTTGCCACTTATAGGCCGTCTTTCTCTAATTCCTCATGCAGTGTTGATGACACGTGCCTTTGTTTGTGTTTGTACCTCACTCTCGATGTGTTTGGCTCCTGTGTTGTAGGAGATTTTTGGCCCATCTTTTCAGCTGCCTGTCACCTCACCTACCTTAAGGGGAGATTATATTGCTGTTCTATGCTTCTTTGGTTGATGGTTCGTGCCTTCTATTTCCATGGAGGTTCCTTAAGTTGATGGTTCGTGCCTTCTATTTCCATGGAGGTTCTACAGATCAACATTTTGACAGAGTTTTGCGGTTCTTCATGCTTCAATGATTCTCTTCTGATCTCTTTGTTCCTTCTTCTGGAACATTATTTTCTATCTCTTTTTGGAGTAGGGTTTTTCCCATGTGGTTTTCTCTATTTCTCCTCTTTATAGAGATTTTGTTGTGATTGGGTACCTGATCTGGCCTTGTTGTCGGGACCCAATTCTCTTTCATAGCTATGCTAGGTTAGCTTCCTCCCAAGCTTCGCTTAAGGGGGGGTGTTAGAGTAATGATTTGTTCTAACTTATTAATTAAATCACTTTGATTTAATTAATTAAGTTGCTTATTACTCTAGTTTGCTTAAGCTATCTTGTAGGTGCATATAATTAATATTCTATTAATTATATTGTGCAACCCTAGCTTTTTTAGGCTTTAGTTTCCCTTTTTGGGTTTCGTGATTCCTTTATAAGGATTCACCTCTTTGTATTTTATTGATTCACTTATTGGATTATATGAGATATTTCTCTTTGCATGTCCATAAGATGGATCTGGCTTTTTGGCCTCCTTGATTTTTCCTTGCCTCTGTTCTTTGCTTCATCCATGTGACAGGTTTATGCATGCAAGTGTTCTTGGGAGATTAGTTTTTCACCTAATCTAACAATATTTACACCATCACAGATCTATATTTTGTATATAGTTCATTCTTTTCTCCGGTTTCAAATTTTTACTTCTAATTAGTTGTATTGGCAATTTTATTTCCCCATTGTTCAATGTAACTTTCATGGAGAAGAAAACAAGACAAAATAAATTTATTGTTGTATGAAAAAATTATTCAGTGGATGTGGCTACTAAATATGTTAATTAAGACAGAAAATCATAATTCTAAATAGATTCCTTAATTATAGGGAGATTTATTGATCACAATTCTTAATCCTTGCAATAAAAATTGCATTAGCATTATTAAAAATTCAACAATATATAATGTTCTCATGTCATCATGAAGAAATAATTTTCATAAAATTGACCCTTATATATTCTTTCACACTTTTAACATCATCTAAATTGTTGTGTTAGGACTTATAACTTCCCTTTCATGAATTATTTTTTCCACTATTCGAGTCATTTGTATAACATATATCCCAAATTTGACCATAGTTGTATTCTAGATATTCCAACACCTTACCTAAACCTCATACTTCCCTTAACCATGTCCCTTATTTTAGTGTAACATTTAACCACTTATTAACCCTAACCATAACATCGAATGTCATATAAATGAAATTACAAACCTTGGATCCTTACTTTAACTCTTACTCTATATATGATTGTACTAATCATTTAATAAATTATATACCTTCCCCTAACCCTATATGTACAAGTAACTAGAAATAATATTAATTTTTAACTCTAACTAGATAATTCTAAATTTAACCCTAACCTTAACCCTAACCCTAACTCTATCTCTAACTTTAATTCTCCCCCTAACCCTAACCCTTAATAATCCTAAATCTAATGCTAATTCTAACCCTAACCCTAAGCCTTACTATAACTCTGATCCTAACTCTGATCCTAACTCTAATTCTAACTCTAACACTAATTCTAACCCTAAATCTAACCCTAATTTTAACCCATATTCTAACTCTAACCTTAACTCTAGCTCCATCTATAACCCTAACCTTACCCCTACCCCTAATTCTAACCCTAACTCTGACTCTGACTCTAACTCTAACCCTAACTATAACTATAACTCTAACTCTAATTGTAACCCTAACACTAACCCTAACTCAAACCCCAACTCTAACCTTAATACTACCCATAATCCTAATCCTAACACTATATAATGCTAATCCTAACCCTAACACTATATGTAACTCTAACTCTAATCCTAACCCTAATTCTAATGATAAACCCGATCCTAATTCTAACCCTAACTCTAACTGTAATCCTACATCTAACCCTAAATCTAACCCTAACTCCAGCCCTAACGCCAACTCTATCTCCAACTTTAACTCTAACTTGATCCCTAACTCTAACTCTAATTCTAACCCTAACCCCAACCCTAGCCTCAATTCTAGCCTCAATTCTAACCCTAACACTAACACTAACACTAAAACTAACACTAATTATAACCCTAACCCTAATGTTAACCCTAACTCTAACCATAACCCTTATGCTAACCATAATCCTAGCCCTAATTCTAACCCTACCTCTAACTCCAAATCTTGTTCTAATTCTAATTCTAACTCTAACTCTAGCTCAAATCCTACCTCTAAATCTAACCTTAACCCTAACCCTAATTCTAACCCTAACTTTATTTGTGACCCTAATTCTAGCCCAAACCCTATTTCTTACCCTTACCCTAACTCTAACTAAATTTGTAACCCTTATTCTAACCCTAACCCTAATTCTAACTCTAACTCTAATTGTAACTCTAATTCTACCCCTAATCCTAAACTTAACATATATAACCCTAACTCTAACCCTAATTCTAACCATAACCCCAATTCTAGCTCTAACCCTAACCTAATTCTAACCATAACTATAACTCTGATCCTAACTCTAACCCTAACTATAACTCTTAACTCTAATTATTACACTAACCCTAATCCTAACCCTAACTCTAACTCTAATGCTAATTCTAATCCTAACCCTAATTCTAACCTTGATTCTTACCCTAACTCTAACTCTATCTCTAACTCTAACCCTAACTCCAACTCTAACTTTATCTCTAATTCTAACCCTAGCCCTAATTCTAACCCTAACTCTAACTTTGACTCTTTTTGTAACCCTAACCCCAATATTAACCCTAACCCTAACTTTGAGTATAAACCTACCCCTAATCCTAACCCTAACACTATATATAACTCTAACTCTAACTCTAACCCTAACCCTAATTCTAATCCTAATCTCAGCCCTAGCTCTTACCCTAACCCTAAATCTAATCAGGTAACTTTAACCCTAACCCTAATATAACCCTAACCACAACTCTATTTGTAACTTTAATTCTAACTCTAACTTGAACCCTAACTCTAACTCTAATTCTAATGATAACCCTAACCCTAATTCTATCCCCAATTCCAACCCTAACTCTAAGTCTAATTCTAACTCTAACTCTTATACTAACACTAACACTAACACTACCTCTAATTTTAACTCTAACTCTAATTGTAACCCTAACCCTAATGCTAACCCTAACCATAACTCTAACACTAACCCTAACCCTAACCCTAATGTTAACCCTAACCATAATCCTAACACTAACCCTAACCCTAACCCTAACTCTAACACTAATTTTAATCCTAACCCTAATTCTAACCATAAATATAACCCTAACTCTAACTCTAACTCTAACTCTAACCCTTATTCTAACTCTAATTGTAACTCTATCTCTAACCTTAACACTAACTCTTATTCTAACCCTAACACTAATCCTAACTATATTTGTAAGCCTAATTCTAAGGCTCACCCTAATTCTTACCCTTCCCCTAACCCTAACTCTAACTCTAATCCTAACAATATTTGTAACCCTAATTCTAACCCTAACCCTAATCCCAACTCTAACTCTAATTTTAAACCTAACCCTAAACCTAACCCTAACTCTAACCCTAACTATAACTCTAACTCTGACCCTAACTCTAGCTCTAATTGTAAGCCTAACCCTAACAAGAACCCTAACTCTAATTCAAACCCTATCCCTTACCCTAATTTTCATCCTAATGGTAACCCTAACTCTAACTCTAACCCTGACCCTAACCTTAACACTAACTCTAACCTTAATTCTAACCTTAACCCTGATCTTAACTCTAACTCTAACCCTAACCCTAACCTTAACACTAACCTTAACCATAAACATTAATTTGTCCCTAACTCTAACCCTAAATCTAACTCTACCATAATTGGACTCTAACCATAACCCTAACCCTAACTTTAATCTTGGCTCAAAACTTAACCCTAGCCATAACTCTAAAACCTTAACCCTTACTCAAGCCCTAACCTTAACCCTAACCCTAACCCTAGCCCTACTATAACCCTAACCCTAACCATAACCATAAGTCTAACCCTAACCCTAACCATGAGCATAACTCTAACCCTAAACATAACTCTATCCCTAACTCTAACCCTAAATCTAACTGTACTATAATTAGACTCTAACTATAACCCTAACTTTAATCTAACTAAAACCCTAACCCTAATCCAAAATCTAACCTTAACCCTAACTCAAACCCTAACCCTATCCCTACGATAACCCTAACTCAAGCCCTATAATAACCCTAACTATAACCATAACCATAACCATAACTCTAATCCTAAACTTAACCATGAGCATAACTCTAACCCTTAACTCTAACCCTAAATCTAACTCTACCATAATTAGACTCTAACCCTAACCCTAACCCTAACTTTAATCCTGACTCAAACCTTAACCTTGATTCTAACCTTAACCCTAACTCAAACCCTAACCCTAGCCTTACTATAACACTAACCCTAAGCATAACCATAACTCTAACCCTAACCTTAACCATGATCATAACTCTAACCCTAACCTTAACCATAAGCATAACTCTAATCCAAACCTTAACCATAACTCTAACAATAACCATAACCGTAACTCTAACCCTAACCTTAACCATAAACATAACTCTAATCTGAACCTTAACCATAACTCTAACAATAACCATAACCATAACTCTAACCCTAACCTTAACCATAACTCAAACCCTAACACTAACTCCAGCCCTAACCCTAATGCTAACCCTAAGCCTTACTCTATCCCTAAGGTTAACATTAACTATAATGGTAACTTTGTCCCTAACCATATATCTATGTTTGACTATAACATTCTACATTATAATATGCCAAAAATAAAATTACTTTTTTTTAATCTAAATTAAACTCCATAAATTAAATTAAAATAAAATAAAATTGAAGCATAATTTTATACTAACTTTATAAAATTAATTAACCATTTTATAATAACCTTATCAAAATATAAATAAAAAGTAAATGTTTTTCCTATCATTCTCGAGGTGCCTATTTTTTTCATAAATCCCAATTTTGATTAAAATAATCTTGGGATTAAATTAAAAATAGGGGCCTCGAGAACGATTACTCTCGGCATTATATATATATATATATATATATATATATATATATATATATATATATATATAGCCATATTGTAAGATACCTTGGCATCCCTTTTGCCATTAACTAGAATATAAATGACATGTGGGGCTAGCTAAAAAATAGGATTAGTGTGAAACTATGTAATTGGAATAAAAGGTATCTATCTTTGGTAGGTAGGGTAGAGGTTTGTCAAAAGATTCTTTCTTCTTACACCACATATTTCTCCCTAGCTTGGTTGTTTAATGTAAATCAAATTGCTTGCATTTAGAAAGTCATTAGAGATTTCATGTGGTCTGATGGTAAGTGGACTTATAAGAATCATGTGGTTAGATGGGAGTGGTTTATTAAAGAGAAGGCTGGGGTGGGGGTGTTGTCTTGGTCTAAAGGACCTGAGATTATAGGGCATTGCTTTGGCAGCTAAGTGGATTGCTAAAGCCATTGTTCAAGAGGATCCATGGAAGGTTCTCATACGACATAACTTGAGTAAGGGTTATCCCTGCGGTGCTAAATCATGGTGGGAATGGAATATTTTTGACTTTCTTGCTTTGGATTGTAAAACAAGCATGCCTGGGTCCAATATTTTTAAAGCTTTATGAAAAAGTTGGGCATATATTAAACCTCTATTAGGAGATGTTCAAAGAGTGGAAAAAGGTAATGTATGGTGTGTAAATTTCTCCATTTGGCTTAATCTTAAGATCAGTGGTAAACCCTTGGCTCTTTTGCAAGGGTGTTTGGCTAAGAAGTGGGCTGATTTGGGAGTCAAAACTTTTATTGATATTATGTCAAATGGAAAGCTTGTTGATTGGGTTGTGTTGAAAAAAAGATTCTTTTTGGAAGTATCTCAAAAAAGAGCTTATTCTGTTATGTCAAGAGCAGTGGTCAAGGCTGAATTGGGTGAGAAGTGTTGCTACGATTCATGTTCCTTCACTATTTGCTAGCCGGATTCCTTTCCCTTGCACTTGGTAAAATATAAAACTATATATTCCTTGCTCACCTCAGACTCTATCATTTTGTACCACCTTAACAGTCATTGGAACCTCTATATGCCCCATGAAGAATGGAAAAAAGTGCTTGTTAATCTATGGAAAAGGCCTATTGAACCCAAAATTATATGTTTCCTCTAAAGATTCCTATTGAACAAACTCCCTTTCTCTAAACTAGGTAGAGAGTTGGAGAGGTGCTCTGTGTGCACTCAGCCTAAATCTATCATGCATGTGTCTTTTGAATGTCCATTTGCAGTTGAAGTTTGGCATATATTTGGGTTTAGTATTGGGATTAACTTCTATTGGGAACAACATTTATGGAAAATTTTGTAGCAGAAATGGATTTCTTAATGTGTTCTGGTTTGTTTTATCTTCTTGTTTTATCTAGCATATTTGGAAAATTAGGAATAATTATATATTTCAAGGAGTTGGAATTGTGCTTACTAGGTCTCATATGAGACTCATCCAAATGGATATTGTCCTATAGGTCACAACAATTTTCAAGTTAAAGGAGGATCAATTTTGCAAGTTTCTTGAAGATGGACAAGGAATTCTTACCAAGAAAGATTTGCATTATGGCTTTACATCTGTGATTGGCGGAAAATACGAGCAACACGAGGATGCCTTCAACATTCCACTGTCTCAACTATTGAAGAAGGTTTCTGAGGAAGGTAGATGGCTCCCACAGAATGAAAAGCAAACCTTTTAGTTTAGTGCCTTCACTTGTGAGGTTTACCACTTTGGATTCCAATTATGATGACTGATAGCTCTTAGACCTATTTTTATTGATCATCTAGTCTTTGAAGTTATGCAATTCTTTTTGGGTTGTTCCTTTAACATTCGAAATACTATTGACTAGTTTGTGATAGCCATAATTGTTGTCTTTTGATACTCTTTGCTAGTTGTTGTTCTTTTTTTTCTTGATATGCAATGCATATATATATATATATATATATATATATATATATATATATATATATATATATATATATATATATCTATAGCCATTTGTAAGTTAGTGTTGTTTTATCTATTTAATTTTTTATGTAAATTATATAAGATAAATGAATCTTATAAAAATATTTAGGGAGGCAATTGTCTTAAATAAGGATAATAGTTATGTCTTTCTTATTTATTTAGCTAATAATAACAAATTACAACAATTGTTAAATCTCATGTGTGGATGTTGTTCATTTATGACATTATGTTGAGATGCTTTTTTAATCTATTAAAGATTTCATTTTAATTGCCTCCTCGAATCAAAGAGTAACAATAATACTTCAATATCTTATATTAATAGACTTAATAATAAGAGGCTATATACAAAATATCATTAATAATGCATTATCATATTATAAAATTTAATTCAAATTCACTATCATTAATATCTAAAATCATATTTCATATTTAATTTTAAAAATATTATTATGTCTAAGATTTTTATGTCAATGGGCCCTTGGTCTACTGGGGAAGTTGAATGGCTCATAAAGAGCTCGTCAGGGATCAAGTCTTGCCGAGTGTAATGCTCAAAGACATCAAAAGGGATGAGGTCAAGATTGTGCCCTAGGAAAATTTGGCAACATGGATGCTCCTTAGTCCTTGGCTCTTAGCCGAAGAGGTTTCAGGCATACCTAAATTTTGTTTGCGGATGACCACCATTAAAATAATAATAATAATAATAATAAAAATAAATTTTAAAAAATCTAAGATTTTGTTTATTTGTACCTTAATGAAATAAAAAGCATAATTTTTTTGGGAAAGGAAACACAGGGTAAAAATAAGTAGTAGTAGAATCCATTATATTATGAAAGAATTCGTTGAATCTTTGCGAGGAAACCATGGAAGCAGAGAAAGATTTGGAATTTAATTTTGCTAAGAGGAAAGTGTTGAAACATTCACAGAAGATGGCAAATTATTTGGAAACTTGAATATCTTGAGTATTGTACAAAGTGATATTTTGTATTGTTTTAGGGTTTTGATTGTTAGTTTGACTACGTTGATGGAGTTCTTTGCTTCTATTCATTAAAAACAAGACCACTAGGACAGTTTGAGTCCTTGCCTTGTGCTATTGGAGAACCATAAGTGGAAATGAAGATAGAGCATCATATTTTCCTTTCATTTAGTTTGAGTGAGGCCACTTCCCCCTTGTCTTATGATTGAGGTGATTGTAAGGAAAAAGAGCATGCATCCTCTTACCTAAAATTTGAATCACTTCCAAACTAGGTTTTCCATAACTTTGATTTCTAAGATTATTTTCTTATAGATAAAATGCATTAAATTTGAGCAAATTGCATTCTACATTAATAGATTTTCATGTGATTTGCATGTCATTGCATTTATACACAAATGTGAAAGTCTAAGGTCTTGTCTCAATCTTTAGACCTTAATATTCAACATTAAACCAAATCAAAATGTCAAAAATGACTAGGATCTTCTTAAACTATCAATATAGAGATTAATTTTCAACATAGAGATGAATTGTGTAATGTGATCTAATATTGAACTAACCAAAATAGTAAGGTCCTAATCTATCGAATCCCATAAAAATGTCATTGATTCTTATTCTATATTATCAAACATTAATAACAACAATATTAACGCACATCACTCATTTTGAATTCTTAATCCTTAGTATATTTGTTTTCTTAATCTATTTAACTATCAATTATAAGATTTCCACAATCCATAATTTTTTGTATTCTTACATTCTCTCATCCTGATGATGGGTTGTGAAGTGTGATCCGAAACATTCATGCTAAAAAAAATACACAATCAAATCAAGAAATAGTTTATGCACTTATTTAATTATTTTATTTTCTGAATACAAAAATATTGGTTAAAAGTTTAATAAAACAATATAAGATAAAAGTATCAAAAGCTTAGTTAACAAAGTCATCTTAATCAATTATGCTAATAATAATTAATTAAATACATTCTTAGAACAACTATCAACATAATCAATGTAATAAGAAAATAGTTTTAATTTTTTTTTAAACAATTTAAGAAATATTAATATTAATATAAAACCTTCCCAAAAATACACAACTAAAACCTTTAAATTTGATCCTAAATAAAGTGTGATTAATATGGAATTTAAAAGAATGAGAAGATTACATTCCTTTAGAGGGAAAAATCAATTCAAGCTGAAATAAAGTAAATAACCTTAAAACTTACTATTATCAATTTTCCCCAATTTATACATAACCAATTAAGAAAGTAAAAAAATAAGGAATAGTTCTTGTAAAATCACCACAAACTAATATAAATGGTTGTAAATATGTTTAAATGGTTCCAATAAAATATTACAAATTAATACACTAAAGCTCCACAAAAGTGAACTAAACCCATATTATGTTGATGACAAGGATAAGAATTACAAACTTTATGTTAAGCAATATGTCTTCCTTTTTCCACCACAGCATCTTTCTTGAGCATTTGTTTTCTTGTAGCTTCAACATATATTTAGAAAATATTGTACATCATTGATAACGTATGATGTCAGTGGTTGTTGTCTTTCACAAGTCACTGTTCTTTAATTATGTTTATTAGCAATCTCCCTGTCTTTTGTGGAATTCATGCTTCCCCCATCAATGTGGCACCGGCTACGGTGCAACTTATTTGCATAGTAGAATCCCGTGTCAAGTGTTGGCCGTGCCCGGTTGCTGAACGTGGAACTGTGATGTGAACGGTGATGTGATGGATAGCAGGAACCTTGTCAAATCTGAATTTAAATTTTGTTTAAAAAAATTAAAGCAGTCTATTTTTATTATAATTTTTAAATTTTGTTTAAGAAATTATAAGCATCTATTTTTATTATTATATTTCAATTTTGTTTAAAAAATTATAACATTTTATTTTTATTATAATAATAAAGTTTATTATTAAATTTTAATTTTGTACTATTATTTAATTATTATGCAACCAATAAAATAATAAAAATTATTAAAACATGCAAGTAAAAATTGTTAATTTTAGTAAAAAATTACTATGTTAAATTTCAAAAATAATTTTTTCCATTAAATATGTTATTTAAATTTTACTATATTAAATTTTTACGATGTTAAATTTTGAAAATATTTTTTCATTAAATATTTGATTTAATTTTATATAAACTTAAATATTGGTATAATCTAGCGAAATATATTATATTTTTATATTTTGTAATCTAACAAAACATATTATATTTTTATATTTTGTATAGTATAATTTAATAATTACAATAACTTTATTTGATGTACACTTGCTAATCTTAAGATCAACAATTTAAATACTATTTAATGGTGTTGAACAAGTTAAACAATATTCTGTAAAAATCTATTTTAATTATCAAGATTTATCCATTTAATATGATATTTGATGTGCAAATGTTTATTCTAAGAAATTTTAGTTAATTTATAACATTTTGAATGATATTTAATAGAGTTTTAGATGAGATTGTGATCAATTTTTAATTAATTTTTATATTTTATTATATGATATTGTAAGAATGTAATATTAAAAAATTAAAAATATTGATTAAAAAAGTTCAACATGGTCAATTGGGATTACACAACATGACAAACAAATTGAAGAAATATATTATTTTCAATTCTAATTTGTTTCAATTTGGTGAATCAATCATTCTATTACATTTTCAATTATAATTTAATTTTTTTGAAAGTTTTTAGGTGATCTATAGTAAGAAAAAAATTAAATCAATCATTCATCAGTAATATATTCCGTTCTAGATCTTGAGTGTAATTTGATTTTTGGAGTGTCAAGGTTGATAATAGTGAGTAAATCTTTTTAAAATAGATCATAATTTTATTTTATTTTAAATTAAATTATATTGAATTGATATGTATTGATATAATACTTTTTTAATGTTATTAAATTGGTTTTTCTTTACAAATTTTGATAAAAAAATAAATTGAAACATAGAAAATAGATGAACACAATTTTTTTATAATAACAATATAAAATAGTACTAAGTACTATAAAATGAATAAATAAGTAAAGCTAAACAAATCTAATACTTTTACATTAATAATAACTCTTACAATTTACTAATAATAATAACACTTAAAATATAAAATATAAAATATAATACAAGTTTTTTAATTAAAATTTATGAATTTGATATAATAGAAAAAATGAATTAAAAAACTCACGTGAAAAATGCTTGAATGTGTTTGCCCAGGAAGTTTGAAAATAAATCGCTCGTTTAACGCAAAGGTTGATAGCCACGTCACATCATAGTTTTCCCATAGCTGAGCAGGGGTAGGACTAGGCACGGCATTCCATGGTGCAAATAAGTTGCACCGTAGCCGGTACCCCATCAATGTTACCTTTTAATTCATTCCTTCAATCTTATTCTCTCTTTCACCATTCTCTGCTGCACTTTCAAATGCTGTTGCTAGTAGTCCTAGTTTGACGTATATTATGACAATCTAATAAATATATATTCATCTTTCTTTAAAAAATCTATTTTATGTATTAAAAAGGAAAAATGACCTCTAGAAAAATTGTATCTAACCAATAAGAAATAAGAAAAATATGTATCAAAAATAGATTTTAAAAATAATCTTGTCAAAAACTAAGAATTTGTTTGTCATGCAAATTAATTAGAGGGGTCTGATGAAAACATTAGTCAGAACTAATAATAAGCCTTGATGTTTTCTTTAAACTGAAGAATGCCATGAAATACCCATCAATTTGTGACAATCCGCAACTCTTTTTAATAGCTATAATCATAGTTTTTAAATATTAACTAATCTTTCCTTCACATTAGTCTAGAACAATGAGACTTTTGCTCTATGCACTATACATATTAGATTGGAGAGAGAGGTAGCGAGAAATCTGATTTTTTAACATGCAGATATGTTTTCCCGGTCAGAATAAATAAAAGAGACGTTTATCCTTGAGTGCCACGTCAACAGTTGGGTAACCGTGCTCTTCCAATGGCATTTAGCCATGTTCTTAAACAACATTGGATAGTTTTTTCAATTTTATTATTATTTTCATATCATTTCCAGCAGGCTATGACCACCTAGAATTTTTTCCCCTGTGAGACATTAGACTTTAAGGTTGGAGTTTTCCTATGAACTAATAATCTTTAAACTAGCTTATATATATATATATATATATATATATATATATATATATATATATATATATATATATATATATATATATATATATATATATATATATATATATATATATATATATATATATATATATTACGCCAAGAGTAATCATTCTCGAGGCGCCTATTTTCATTTAATCCCAAGGTTATTTTAATCACAGTTGGGATTTATGAAAATGAAAATAGGCGCCTCGAGAACGATTACTCTCGGCGTAATATATATATATATATATATATATATATATATATATATATATATATATATATATATATATATATATATATATATATATATATATATATATATATAGGTATATATAAGCTAGTGGCAGTCGTGGCGCAACCAGAAAAGTATTTTCTAATTTTTCTATTTTTGATAAGGTTAGTATTGATTTTTTTATTTCTTTTTAAATATAGTTGTATAAACTTACTATAAAATAGTAGTAGAATAAAATTATTGAACATTTAAAAAAAAATTCTTATTAGTTTAATCGAGTTTTATTTTAAGGATATTGTTAGGTAAATTGTTATATTGAAGAGTAGAGTTAGGGTTAGGGTTAGGGTTAGGGTTACAATTAGAAGTAGAGTTAGGATTAGGATTAGAGTTACAATTAGAGTTAGGGTTAGGGTTAGGGCCAGGGCAAAGGCTATTTTAGGATTACGACTATTCTTAGGGTTAGAGTTAGGGTTAGGTTTGGAATTAGAGTGTGTTAGTGTTAGGGTTAGGGTAAGGAAAATGGTAAGAATTAGGGTTTAGGTTACTATTATTGTTAGGGTTAGGGGTAGAATTAGAGTTAGGGTTGAGGTAGAGTTAGAATTAGAGTTAAAATAAGGGTTAGGTTTTTTGTGAAGATTTAAGTAAGGGTTAAGGTTTGGGTTAGAGTTACGGTTAGGATTTTAGTGAAGATTAAGTAAGGGTTAAGGTTAGGGTTAGAGATTTGAGTTGGGGTTAAGGATAGAGTTAGGGTTAGGGTTTTAATCAAGATTAAACCAAGGGATACAGTTAGGATTAGAGTCTAATTATGGTAAATTTAGATTTATAGTTAGAGTTAGAGTTAGGGTTAGAGTTATGTGTATGGTTGGGGTAAGGTTTAGGGTTAGTGTTAGGGTTAGAATTAGAGTTAGGGCCAGGGTTAGAGATAGGTGTATAGAAAGGGTTAGAGTTAGGGTTAGCTTTAGGGTTAAAATAATTGTTAGGGTTAGAGTTAAAGTCCATTTATGGTAGAGTTAGATTTAGGCCTACAATTAGAGGTAGGGGTAGGGTTACAGTCATGGTTAGGGTTTGGGTTGGAGTTAAAATAATTGTTAGGGTTTAAGTCCAATTATGGTATAGTTAGATTTAGGGCTACAATTAGAGGTAGGGGTAGAGTTACAATCAGGGTTAGGGTTAGGGTTAGGGTTAGAGATAGAGAAAGGGTTAGGCATAAGGTTATTGTTAGGGTTATGTTTATATAGAGATAATGTTATATATAGAGGTAGCATCAAGGTCAAAGTTAGCGTAAGGGTTTGAGTTAGGGTCAAGGTTAGAGTTAGGGTTAGAATTAGGGTTAAAGTCTAGATATGGTAGAGTTAGATTTACAGTTAGAGGTAGGGGTAGGAGTAAGGTTAAGGTTAGTGATAGGATTAGAGTTACAGTTAAGGTTAGGATTAGAGTTAGGGTTAGGGTTAGGGTTATAGATAGGGGTAGAGAAAGGGTTAGTATTAGGGTTAGGGTTATGGTCGAGGATAGGGTCAAGTTAAGGGTTAGAGCATGAGTTTGACTTACGGTTAGAGTTAGGGTTATAGTTTGAGTTAGGGTTATAGTTAGAGATAGAGTTACACTTAGAGTTTGGGTTAGAATTACAATTAAGGTTAGGGTTAGAGTTACAAATAGATTTAATATTACAAGTAGGGTTTGAATTAGGGTTAATGTTAGAGTTAGGGTTAAGGTTAGATTTTTAAGTCAAGTTTAAGGATAGATTTAGGGTTAGAGGTAGGGTTAATATTAAAGTAAAATTATGGTAGAGTTAGATTCATAGTTAGAGTTAGAGGTGCAATAGGGTTACGATTATGATTATGGGTGGAGTTAGACAAAGGGGTAGAGAAAGGGTTAGATTATGGGTTATGGTTATGGTTAGGTTTATATATTGAGTTAGTAATATATATAGAGTTACATCAGGGTTAAGGTTAAGGTATGGGTTTGAGTTAGGGTTACAATTTCAGTCAGCATAAAGTTAGGGTTAGGGTTAGGGCTATATTATAATTATGATAGAGTTATATTTAGAGTTAGAGTTAGGGGTAGGGGTAGGGTAAGGGTTAGTGTTAGTATTAGAGTTAGGGTTAGGGTTAGGGTTAGGGTTAGGGTTAGGGTTAGGGTTAGAGATAAGGTTAAGGTTAAGGTTAGGTTTCAGTTTTTGGTTAGAATATGAGTTAGCATTAGAGTCAAAATTAGAGTTAGGATTAGGTTAGGCGAAAAGTAGGACAATGGTTAAAGGTACAATTAATGTTAGTGTTAGAGGTAGGGGTAGGTGTAGGCATAGGGTTAGGGTTAGAATTAGAGATATGGGTAGAGAAAGAATAGGGTCAGGGTAAGGGTTAGGGTGAGGGTTAAAATATGAGTTAGGGTTAAATTCTAAGTTGCAATTAGGCTTATAGTTTGAGTTAGGGGTAGACAAAGCATTAGAATTATGGTTACCTAGGAAAAGTAGGACCACAGTTAGAATTACGATTTTTGCCATGTTTAAAGTTACATTTAGGAGAGCAGCTTGTTCTCCTTACACATGCCTCTTACCATAATAGAGCAATATAAGGATTATAATGTTCCTTATGCAGTTTTATAACTTTAATAGTTGCATTTATAAATAGATAATTGATTAATGTTAATTATGCTTAGCATGAATAGTGTACAATGAAGGACTACTAAATGTTATTGAGGTAATGATTGCACTTAAAATGAGTATAAAATGAATATTCTTCTTTAGAGTGGATTAATAGTTAGAAATAAAACATCAATTTTATACATAATTTAATGATCAGCATATAAATGATATATCTCATGTTAAAGCTTTAATAATACAAACACAAAGGTGGAGGAAAAAGATTTGAAATATTTGCAAGTATAGTTGAGAAGAATTTGAGCTAAGAAGTTAAATTGTTTATTTATTTTTTCGATACATAGATGAAAGGAGAACAACATCTCCTAGTACAATTCTCTAGATAAAGTAATAAGTGAAATACTAAAAATTGTGAAATCATCATATGGACCATGTGTATAGTTCTCCATAATGATGTAAGTACATGACATATTCTTCAGAGATTAAAATTGTATTACGGCCTTTGTTCGTAATATGATCATCATAGACCTCTTTCATCATGGATGGAAATGCATCTACTTTTGTAGATGTGTTGCATACATATTTCGCAACATCTTCCATCTCCATTATCTCTATCTCTTGTACATGATCAATAGATAAAGCTGCATTCTCAAGAGCTTTTACCATAGTTGTACAATATTGTTTAATTATTCGTGCACACTTCTGAAACTCTATCTCATAAAAATGATTTGAGTCTACTGAAGAAGTTGGGATCATGTCAACAATGCTTGACTATCTATCAGAGGCTTCCATGGCTAAAAAAAAACATGGAAAACAATTTAGAAAGCATTATCACCAATTTAAAAAAATAGAACAAATGTATACTTAATGAGATGGATAAATATTTTATATCAATAATGGTCTTGAAAAAATAGAACAGGTCACTTAGTACAATCAATTGTGGAGAAAATGAATATAAAACCAAATTGTATTAAAATTTGTAATGAAACTTTGGGTATTGAAACATGGTAATATTATGACCATTCATGGATAGTGAAGAATAGACAAACATAGATTTAAAATATTGAGTAGCAATGTATTGGTTGAAAGTAATGAAGCAAAAATATTATGATTTATTTGTATTGAAGAATGCCTTTATAATTTGAAATAATATTATAAACTTAATTTGTCGATCCAATTGATGATCATAGTTAAATTTACAAATTAGAGAATTAGTATAATAAAATTTCAGCGTAATGGTACTTGCAAGCATTAAAATGTGCAAATAAAAAGGTTATCATGTCAGATTGAGCATATGAAATTATACTTTTCATTAACTGTGGAATATGAACTATCAATGTGCATAATAAGAATAACAACATAATAGTTGATGATGATGATCAGATAATGTAGTAGAACAAATAAATCTTTATTATTAAATAATATGTTTCAAAACATCAATGATTTTCAAGACTTCTTAGTCTACATTCTTCTACTTTTCTCTTTGAAAGTTGTTTCCCACTTTTCATTTTCTCATAACGGTCATATGTAAAGGGTGGCATTACCCTCAAACCTTCCAGTGACTTAACACGAGATATCCCCACAAATGTCAATCCTGGTCTTTCTCTTGGACCTATGTCAATTATGGCTTTTGAAAGAGTTAGCCCTTGAGATTTGTGAATAGTCAACGCCCATGCCAACCTTAATGGTAGTTGGAAGGTCCTACCCCTTTGCAATAGTGCTATTGGTATTATTGCTATTGGTATTTGGAATCTTCTAAATTCGGATTGAAGCATACCATTTGGATTGGGAATGTTTTCTCTATCACCTTCTAATTCATCATTCACATGGATTTGACTTTCATGTTGTGGTGTTTCTGGGACATGTTCTACAGATGGAGACCCTTCATACTGAACATTTAGTTGATTGTTTGTGCATCTATAGGATGTTCATGTATGTCACTTGCTTGCACTTCAACATGTTGGACTCCGCACCTTTGTGTATCTGGAAGGACCCTCTGAGAAGTACATTGACGATTATTTCTCTGTACATTTTTGTTCTCTCTTTCATCATTTTCTAGTTGTGCAACTGGCACTTCAGACCTTCTTCTACCATAACTTTGCCTATTTCCTTGATTTAATGTTATTCTTTGTTTTTCTGTTTCATTTTTTGTTTGTTTGTTGTTGTTGTTGTTGACGTCTACGGTATTCTCTATGATATTCTCTTTGATATTTCCTTTGGTATTCTCTTCTTGCCTCCTCTAATTCAAAATTTAACCTAGGTCTCACCATAGCTAGCACAAAACTAATATTAGTGAATTAAGCTATATTTTTCAGGACACTAAATAATTTTCCATAGAAACCATATAAATTAGTAAACTTCATCTATAAAAATGTGTATATGATTTATTTAAAGGATACTTTATTTAGTAGACATCAGAAAAATTATAGTAATGAAGATTATTATATAAGTAGTTAAATTTATATATAATGTTTGCACGAATGAAGAAAATTTATATTTTAAATGAGTAAAATCAAAGTATCTGCGAATGGAGACAAACAATTTAAAGATTTAAAGATTGCTGAAAAATATATTAATTAAGAATAAATGAAGAAAGTATGAACAATAAATAAGAGAATACATTAAAAAATTTATGAAAATACATTTTGTTAAAGACATATACAAATATGAAGATATATAATGACTTTTTATTTATGAAACATTGGATACATCATGTAAATATATTATTTTATTTATGAAAACCTTGGATACATCATTTTAAAAAACAATGGTCTAAAAGACCTTTTATTGCAAAACACATGTATACATGATGTCAAACTTTGCAATAGAAAAACAAAATTGAAAGTATAAATTTATTTTTTCTTATTTACAAACAAATAAATTGATATTTTAATGAAATTATACGGCAACATTATCATCCACTTTTGAAACATTACAAATATTTTTAGATATAGGTAACATTATAATTGATTGCTTAGTATTATAATATTTAAAAAATGGCGGCATTGCCTTCCACTTTCAAAGATTGATGCGTAAAAGTTACTATTTATTCTTTTAAAATTGCATATAAAAATATGCATAACATAAAATAAATATATGCCTACTCTAATTTTCAATCAACTAAATTAAAAGTGTAAATTTAATTTTTTAATTTAAAAATGAATAAATTGGCACTTTAATAAAATATTTGGAAAATGGCGGCATTGCCATCCAGTTTTCAAATATTAATATATGAAGATTAAATTTAATCTAAATGTAAATTACAAAACTATTATAATTGAAATAGTAATCTAATTCAAGTACTCTAAATCAATATACTAATCTTAATGAAAACATTACAAATAGTTTTTCAAATATAATTAACATTATAATAAATTGCTTAGTATTATAATATTTAATATTATCTATACTTAGAACTTTTTACATATCCTTTATTTTCTCATTTTTTAATAATATAAAAATAAAGACCATGTGTAACATCATTTTATTACTCATAAGAAAACATTATTTATTTATTTATTTCTTTAAATTATGTAAACAAAATTTGTATGGAAAAACTTATTTCATGTTTTTAGGTGGTTGTTTTAAATTTAACTATTAAAAAATGTTGTTTCCTTCTTTCTTTTTTCTTTTTACTAAAATTTTAGTCACTTTTGTTTTCAACAATTGTCATTAAAAAACTCATTTATTTTTACTTTTATTTACAAAGAAAGTTTCCAAAATTATGTAGAGAGGAAAAAATAAAATAGAATTTTAAAATGAGCAAAAGGAAAGGAAAGTTCTTAGAATTTTACAATGAGAAAGGAAAGGATAGTTTTAGAAAAATTAGAATGAGAAAAAGGAAAGTAAAGTTTTTAGAATTTTGAAATGAGAAAAAGGAAGGAAATGTATTTTAATATGGAAGTTTCTATTATTTTGATTTGAAAGTTTCTATTATGCAAACAAAGAACTGTATATAAACTATGAAAGATTCATAGCAATGGCTAATAAGGTTATTTGTGTGCTCATGATTTTTATTACTGCAACAACATTTTTGCAATATTGTTGCAGATTCAATTCTTAGCATGCATAGCAACAAATAGAGGAAATTAGAGGAGCAAGCAAGAATGACAGATGCTGCTTCAAAAGTCACAATTTGTTGTGGTAAAGATGACTAGGCTCCCTAACTTATTCTCAAAAATAATGAAGATTATAGAAGCCATTAAGGTTTAGACACAGTCCATGACATGTAAAGAAGATGGGCCTATTTGGTTTACTGTAAAGATTATATTTCATGTTTTTAGGTGGTTGTTTTAAATTTAACAATTAAAAAATGTTGTTTCCTTGTTTCTTTTTTCTTTTTACTAAAATTTTAGTCACTTTTGATTTCAACAATTGTCATTAAAAAACACATTTATTTTTACTTTTATTTACAAAGAAAGTTTCCAAAATTATGTAGAGAGGGAAAAAATAAAATAGAATTTTAAAATGAGCAAAAGGAAAGGAAAGTTTTTAGAATTTTAGAATGAGAAAGGAAATGAAAGTTTAAAAAAAATTAATTAAGATACAACAATGAGTAGAAGATTTTCATTTTAGAGTATATTGCAACAATCTGCAACAACTTCAAACACATATCGATTCAAACATATATGGATATATTACAAGAATCAGCAACAACTTGAAACACATATCGATTCAAACATATATGGATATATTGCAAGAATCAGCAACAACTTGAAACACATATCAATTCAAACATATATGAATATGCCACAGAAAGAAAGACCAGTATTTACGAATGAAATATGGTTGAAGAAATTTAAATCACAACCTTACTTGACTCACAGCTTGTACAGTCGATAATTACTTTATCCTGGCTTAAATGCCTCCTTTGGAACTCCTCACGCACTGTAAATGAGCAAGGTAAGAGACTTTTGCAGAATAGAAGAGAGACAGATATAATATATAAGGAATTAGAATTGTCCTTACGGCTTCCTGCTGTTACATGAGTTATATTTGAATTCTTTAATTCGATCATCTTGAAAGAATGAAAAGGAAATGTTTGAAATGGCATATTTGCATGGCTAATACTTCAAAATGCAAAAAAAAATTTAAATGCATTAAACGCCACCCGCATAGCCCACCTCGGCAGCAGTTATTGTCACTGCTTACTCTTGTTGTCAGTAACATAATTAAAAATGTATTTATTAAATTTTTTTAAATTAAATTAGTGTGTAACGGCTTTCCTTTCTATTGAGATAATGGGTGTTGCACACATTGCATAATATTGTTATATTTTATTTTGTTATGTAATGTTGTACCTAGATGGACGTGCAACATGTAAAGATTCCCATGAAATATTCTTGATGAGTTGTATTGTAACATTGTGAAAATATTTTATGTAATTATTTAATATTGGGAAAAGAATTAAATGTCCAATATTAAATGTGGGGTCAATGGGTTAGGTAGCACATGGTTTTAGCACATGGTTTATGTAATACCACTTGGTGGTTTTGTGGGACTTGCTACTATATTAGCAGCCACAAGGGTAGTTGTTGTATAGAGAGATAGAGAGAAGAGAGTGACAAGGAGAAAAGAAAGGCAAGAGTCGAGCGGGACAAGGCTTGACAGGTTAGCCAAGGGAGCATTTGTGAAGGTTGGAAGCATGGCATGGGATGTGTGGATTCATGCTTGTTCACATAGTTTGCTCGGTTGTGGCTATGGCCATGAAGGCTTCCATGGTTGTATGGCAATGGTATTTTTTGCTGAATAATACATGATGATGGATGCTTTTGGAGGCTGGGTTTTTCCCTCAATGAGGGTTTCCCAGGGTATATCTTGTGTCACATTTTGTGGGTATGTTTTCTATTCTCTTGCATGTGGATTTTAATTCCGTGTTTATTTCAGATCTATGATGGGTTATGTGGAAACGGTTATATTCTTTATTGCCAAGTTTCCTTACAAGTGGTATCAGAGCTATGGTTTTATCATTATAACCCTAGATTGAATCCATGGGAATGCATGAGAGGATAAAAGAAAGGGCAAGATATATGAATAATTATTGCAGATCTGAAGCTTTTGGATTTGCTGTTATGATGGGATGTTAAAAGATTTGGGCATGGGAAATTGTTGGACAAAAATATTTTTTCGGATGTTTCATTTAAATGAGGGTTTTTGGGGGGTAGCTTGCAGAAATGACCTCCTGGGTAAAAACAGACCTCGCCTTTGGATCCGGGTCGACATTTCCATAAATTTTGATATATAATATGCCCTAGTTTGGCCATGTTCAGAGAAAATGAAAGAGTTTTTTGGTTTCAGCCCATGATGGCCGTCAAATTTAATCCCGTCAGAATTTTCGTCACTGAAAAAAAATAAAAAATGAAAAATCGTACTGAAAATGGGAAAAAGACTGTCTTAGTAAAACGGCCATAAATTTCTCTCAAAATATCGGATTTTAGAGTTCTTATAGGCGTTGGAAAGCTAATTCAGAGCACTACAAGATGGTGTAGGTTTGGTTCTGTGATTTTGAGATTTTGTCAGGTTTTAAGAGCCCTAAAGTCAGATGTTGTTTATTTTGAGCACGGATTAGGGCATAACTTGGGCATACGGAGTCGGATTTTGGACTTCGAGTAGTCAACGGAAAGCTCTTGGAGAGCTCTACACATTGGTTTAGATTTGGTGCAGGTTTGGCATGATTTATTTGTTGATATATTGATCTGAACAGTTTATAGATATATTTTGACTATGGTAACTTGTGAGTTTATGGCATTGGAGATTTAAGTTTTGATGTCATTGTATACTCAATTTTGGTCTCATGATGATATGGTTATCAGTGTTTCGTTTGGATATGCATGATGACTTGTTGGGTCTACAAGTTGTGCAGTGTTGTAAGCGGTCTATACTTATAGGTTGCATTTATAGCTTGGTTATGGGTTGTCTTTGCCCATTGATTTTTCATTATTGATGCATATTCAGATTGGTGGCTTGGATTTGGGTTGTCTATGCCCTGAGTCACATGATTTACTGATTTTATTCTTCATGTTGAAGGGATGAGATGTTGTTAGCAGGGACAGTCATGGTGGAGGATTGCGGTTGACTATTTTATGCTGACAGGTTGGACACTATGAGAGCCAGATGCTTGGTTCATGGATGTGATCATGGTGTCAAAGATTTTTGGCATGACATGATTGGTTACACAGGTACATCCTTGATGTTTATTAGCTTGGATTGTTGATTCAGTTATGGTGGTATATCTTCTAGGTTGAGGATCATGGTTATTTGGTTTCTTTTGAGGAACTCATGATGTGCACTTTGAGTTCTTTAATGGTTTGATGCCTTGGTTGATTCTCATGGTTAGAGGATGGTTTTTCATCATGATGTCATGGATAGCTTGGATACACGGTTTAGTGGGAGCTTGTGACAGTGATGGGGTGACAGTGCAGGATTAGTTCCTGGTTTGGTTTATATCTTCTTGGTTTGGAGAGGATGGATTTTATGATGCCATAGGTGACTTGGTACCACAGTTGAGTGGGAGTTGTTGGCATTGATATATTTATTGAGTGTTTGCAGATGTTGGAGGTTTGTCTTAGATCCTGTTGCTGCAGAAGCGTCTTTGACATTTGCATGGTGCACTTTTTATCTTCATGGTGTGTGAAGATGGTTAGATCTTGAGGACTCATGGAGTTCTTGGTTATCTTCATGGTATGTGGAGATGGTTCTTCCTGGTATGTGGAGATGGTTTTCTTCATGGTGTGTGGAGATGGTTGCATCTTGAGGACTCACAGGGTTCTTGGCAAAGGTGTGGTTTATGCTTTTATTTGGCATGTTATCCTTGGTATGAGGATGGTTTCATTATTATGTCATGGTATACTCTTGATACGCGTTTAGAGTTGTGACATGTTATGGTATGTTCATATGGAGCATGTTATCTCTTTAGTTGAGATGGTAAGATCATGTTGTCATGTTTATGTTCCTGAGGCCATGGTTGGAACTTTGACATTGATCTTGGTTTAGTTTCTTGGTATTGAGTACACTAATCATAAGCTGGATACTTCATGATATTGCTATGTTGCATTTGGAGTTGGCATGGATTGATTGGTTGCAGGTGCTCATGGATACTTAGAGACGGTGGTGACGCTGATTTCTCTTGGATTAGAGAAGTATTTGTTGAGACGGTTGATGGTTTCAGCAGGAAGTCCGAGGGGCAGTCACCTGATATGGACTTGAGAGGAGATTGTTCTTAGATGAGTCTTGGTTGGAGACTTGGGTATCTTGATGAGCATTCTCATTCCCCACTCTTGGTCTACTCGGCGGTTTGCTACTTGAGAGGTATAGCCCATTATTTTCTCTCAGTTGCATTATATTTATGCTTGTCTTTCATGGATATGGATCTTGAACTACGGCACATGACTTAGTTCTGGAGGGTTCATTTGAGAGATGGTTTAGCATTGGTTATCTCTATGTGCATATGTTGTTATGCTGGTTGAATTTGGGAGATGGTTTTATATTGGGCATATTCCTTGGATTAGGAATGGTTATTCCTTGGTTTAGGAATGGTTTATTGAGTTTGATCTTCTTGTGAGAGGCTTACATCCATGATTAGCTATATGGTATGGTTTGGGTGTTGTTAAGGCTTCTTGTTGGGGTTTTATGGAGGAGATCATACTTGCACAGTTTACATCTAGAGGTGTGTGTAGAAGGACATGATACAGGTTATGATTTGCATGGTTTCTTTGGTCTTGGTTATCTTCCTGGATGTTCAATTTTGCTTACATTGGATTTGAGATTGGTTGGAGATTGTGATCACTGGTTTGTGCTCATGTCTATCATGTGAGAGATGACATAGTTATTCCTTTATCTCTTTCCTTTTTTGGTTGTGGAGAATGTGGGAGACTGTTGGAGACTTGTTATGAGAGTTATTCTTGCAGGATATCAGTTTATGTATTGTGGATGTCCTTGATATTACATGGATTCACTTCTTTGAGATGTGTTGAGTGGATTGGTTATAGATTTGACATTATCTTTTGCAGTGGGAGCTTCTTGGTATATATGTGGCAGGTATTGCTCTTGAGGCTTGTGATTGCAGGTTATAGATTGGATATGTCAGTGATATAAGATTCACTTGTTATACCTTTGAGGTATGGATAGTTGGATGGGTTTGGCACTTTGTTGTGGGTGCTATTTCAGCTATGGATATTTTGACAACTACGGATACATGTGATTACCTTTGGATCAAGTTTTTGTGCTTGAAATTTTAGTTGGTACAAGATTTTATGATCTTCTAATGCGACAGGTTGGGTGGCTTTCTCTTTGGATGGCTTCTATGTATGTCCAATGGGAGTGGCATAATAGGAGGTGAGATCATTCATGTTTGAGATGCTAGATACTTTGATTTTGTTGCGGGTACCAGGATGGAGCACTTGGTTTATTTGGATCCATGATGTGCTTGGAGGGATTGTTCCCTTGTTCATTTATGTGGCTACAGATTGACCTTATGCAATGTATACAACAAGTGGGAGATTGTTGAGATAATGGGTGTTGCACACATTGCATAATATTGTTATATTTTATTTTGTTATGTAATGTTGTACCTAGATGGACGTGCAACATGTAAAGATTCCCATGAAATATTCTTAATGAGTTGTATTGTAACATTGTGAAAATATTTTATGTAATTATTTAATATTGGGAAAAGAATTAAATGTCCAATATTAAATGTGGGGTCAGTGGGTTAGGTAGCACATGGTTTATGTAATACCACTTGGTGGTTTTGTGGGACTTGCTACTATATTAGCAGCCACAAGGGTAGTTGTTGTATAGAGAGATAGAGAGAAGAGAGTGACAAGGAGAAAAGAAAGGCAAGAGTCGAGCGGGACAAGGCTTGACAGGTTAGCCAAGGGAGCATTTGTGAAGGTTGGAAGCATGGCATGGGATGTGTGGATTCATGCTTGTTCACATAGTTTGCTCGGTTGTGGCTATGGCCATGAAGGCTTCCATGGTTGTATGGCAATGGTATTTTTTGCTGAATAATACATGATGATGGATGCTTTTGGAGGCTGGGTTTTTCCCTCAATGAGGGTTTCCCAGGGTATATCTTGTGTCACATTTTGTGGGTATGTTTTCTATTCTCTTGCATGTGGATTTTAATTCCGTGTTTATTTCAGATCTATGATGGGTTATGTGGAAACGGTTATATTCTTTATTGCCAAGTTTCCTTACACTTTCTTTTTTATTGACAAGGAATCTTGGCATATTCCCGTGCTAGGCATTTGTGTTGCCATTGTATAGAACGCTTCTCAGCGTAATAATTGTTAAATAAAAAAACTTAGCTTAAAATATACATGCCAGGCCTGGATGCCTGTTAATGGGTATAATTATGATCGTTTATGCTAATGTTTTTTATTTACATTTTAAAAATAAATGCTTTATTTTTTTCATTTGTTAATATTTAATCAATATAATAAAAAATATGGGCAAGAGCCTACAACACAATGGTAAATTGTGAGCCTTTTATTGAAGAGGTCTTAAGTTTGAATTTACCCATGCTTAATAAAATAATAATTAATAATAATATATAATAAGTAACTTTGACTTTGGCCTCTTACCGATCAAATATATATATATATATATATAGTAAATTTTTTTTTAAAAATCATATATGAGAATTAATGACTTTGATCATGTTTTATAAAATAATGTTAAAACTTTAAAAATAATAATAAAGAGAAATAACTAAGTTTATAATAAATTTTATGAATTTATCAAAAACTTAAGTACATCTTCAATAGGATCCAACAATTTATTTTGTGATGTAAATGTAAAGTGCTTTGTCATTTAGGGCATGTTTGGCTGTAGGAATAAGAATAGAGGAATAGTAATAGCTATTCTGGAATAGAAAATGGGGCTACGTATTCCTATTTGGTTCAGCCAATATTTGATGGGGAATTCGTAGACTCCAAAATTTATATTTTCTAAAATAAGTAAAAGTGGAATAGGAATATGTATTCCAATAACACCTATTTGGGTGGAATTGCAAAACATCATTTTTGGACCAAAATTGGAGTACGTATTTCTATTTTACTTTGTATTCCAATTCTGGTTTGGTGCATCCAACTGAAGAATTCAAAATTTTAAGAATTTACTTATGCCTATTCTACTTGTATTCCCATTGCCATACGAGCCCTTAAAGACTGGAATTGATGCTGCTACACACTGTACACAACAGTGCGATGCAGGTTAAACGAATGATTTGAATGCATATTCTTACTTCACAATATATGCCTCCCGTGAGGTGAAGTGGTACTCAGCATGCCTGCAACACATGTTTCGCATTTGATATGTCATTGGATGATACTCAATACTAAAGACAAATACACTACATCAGAATTTAATATAACATTCCTCTGCTCTTGATAACAAAGATTTTTTACCACACAAAATTTATTTCCATCATTTCATGTGGAGAAAGGTTAAAGTCACCTAATTAAGAGTAATTAATCATTAATTGTGGCTCTAAAATGGTTTTAAGAGTGTATGCTAATTAGCGTTCCATGCTATAAATTGGAGTGAAGAGGAGGCTGATCCAAAACACAAGAGAAGCACTTTCTCTAGTTTCATTTTGTAGTTTGTGATGGCTTTCCATGGCTTTGCATTTCTTCTATTCTTGTTGATTGTAATTCCACTACTTTCTCATGTCGAAATTCTAGATGAGGTGGGTGAAAAGATAAAGTGTATCAATTCCAAAGGAGCAGTGGTTGTTGTTAGGCAAGTAGAACTCAAGGCAGTTCTGGCTCAGGGATGGTTACTTTCCCACCAAGATACACCTTCTCTCAATAGCTCTGGTTCTTCTTCTTCTTTTGACTAACTCCATCCTTTTCTATATTGATTCTCACTCTCACAATATTCCTCATTTTTTTGATATGGAATACTTGTTAGTGGGTGCTTATTATTATTGTCACAACCCACTTTATTCAATGCCAATAAATTGGTACCCCATTTTTGATGTCAAGGGAGAATGAATCAATTTTCTAATTAAAATTAAGATAACATCGATAACATACTTTAACACAATTAAATTAATGACTTGAACCATTAGCAAAACAAAATGGGTCAGGTATACATATACAAGAACCAACAACTTAATAAGGGGAGTGTTGGTGTAAATAGGCATTTAGTATTTACACTTTACTTAAGTTTACTTAGGTTAATGAATTATTTTATTATTTTATTTAGGTTAAACACTTAGGATTTTGTGTACTCTCATGAGTTATGCAACTTTAATTATGCACATGTTTGCTACACCACTGATTTACATGCTACACCTTTGTAGGCTTATCCTCACATCATCAGACTTAATTACATGCTTAATGGAGGATAACCCATATCTGGTGGACATGTGCCTAGTTGTATGACTTATCATGATGCTGACTTCTATGCATTCTAGAAGCTCTCCAGAGGCCTTTATATACAGGCACTCCTAGTGTATTCTTGATATGGTATATATGGCATATTGAATGAATATATCGTCATTTTGATCATACTCTCTCTATTGGTCTATTGTTGTGCTTGTACTTGTGTTCCTTGGTCTTGGGTGAATTCTAGCCTAAGCCAAATTCTTACATTGTATTAGAGCTAAGGGAGATTCTCATCACATAGCCATTCGAGACCATTCATCCTTCAGCACCTCAACCTCATTGTTGCATCCAAAGTGTCAATTTGGTGAAGATCGACTATAAATTTGCATACGCTAGGCTAAAGTTGATTGTGAGGCAAAAAAAATTTGCAAATGGGAACCCAGAGGCCTCGATTTTCCATTCGGGTATGATCATTTTTGGATCTATTTAATTGGTTATTTGAATCTAAATTATTTTTATTCTCTCCAATTTATTTCTAAATTTGGTATTTTTGGATTTTTTTATTTCCCAAGCAGAGAAATTTTTTTTGTAGAACCAGGCTGTCAAATCCCAACTCTTTAGTTTTGGAGAATATTTTAATTATTTTGCAGGGCTCATTATTATTTTGTGGGCGGATTTGTTATTAAGTTTTTAGGTTGTACCATATTTTTGGTGAACTAAATCTAAATCTGTGGATTCTTGCTAAATTCAGCCTTTACTAAATTTGGCAGGCAGTGAGTTCAACACCAGCCACATCGAGCGATTGCCCCACATAGTCGTAGCACAATTCAGTTGTCACTTGTGGGCACTACTATATAAACAGTCCGCAAACTATTTCACCCATGAATGTGGGATTTATATAAAAATTTAGCAGCTCCTGCATGCTAAATAATTTCGATACCACTTCTAATCAAATTTTGGCATGCAAGTTAATAATCCAGCACCACTGCAGCACACGACTTGGCATCAAATTCCTCCCGCCTAACTACGCCCTACCCATTCAAATGAATATTTGCATGCCAAGTAGAATAATCCTACCATGAGTATAGTTCCAACCATCCACATCAGTGCCAACATCTATAATCACTTAGCAAAATGCTCAGCATAAAGCCTGCTATGGGACATCTCTGCCTTGGGCACATTGGCAACTGAGTCACTGCACAATTAGCCAGTCCAGTAAGCCCAAATTGTATAGTACAATGTGGCATGTGGTGTCCACATCAGCTAGTACATCAAGAATAGTCACCTGCCTTGTCATCAAGGACACGTCATCCCCTGTCCATGTCAGCAAGTGACATCAGCTCCTCGATGTCTTCCATGTCAGCTAAATAGTTGGCATACCCTATAGACAACTTAGCATGCACATTAACGGCCACATTAGCATACCATACAAGTATAAATTTTTGTCAGATCACCCGTCCGTACAATTCCATATGACTGACATCATCGCTAGCATCATCACAGGCCTAGGGTATGCTAACATCATCATTTTCTTGGCCTAAATTTGATAGCCATTTGATCATCATTCTAGGGCCATTTGGAACTACTATGATGACCATATGACCATCAAATTTAACCCCATCTTTTTCTAATGCAACCCCTCTCCAGATTGATTTTTTATTTTGCAGTCTAACTTTGGGAGGCCATATCTTAGTCATCGGGACTCCAAATTAGATGCATTTTTTTAAAAATTGGGTAGAATTTCCTAAAAATTTTAGTGGTGTAGCTCTTTTCTAGTTTTGGTGCATAGATTGTTTAGAAATTTCATTTTTGGTGACTGTACTTGCATAATCCTTTATTTTGCAACTTCAAACACTTTGTATGAGCACATCTAGAGTTAAAAATAGGTCTCATTTTTTTTGAAAGTGCGTTATTTTTTTTTCTACTTTCCAGATGAGCATTCAGATTCTAGAGTTGTGTATACAAAAGTGTCACTTTCAGTAATAAGGCCTTTCTTTGCTTTGTATTGCTTCATAATTGTAGCACATCGTAAAGTTCTAGATTTGTATTTAATATAGAGGTTGTAACAAGCAAAATTAGAAGTCCGCAAAGTCCAAAATTAGCAAGTGGACCATTGTAATCGTACTAATGATAGAGTGCCAAAAGCATCTATTCTGGGGGGGAGGTTTCTTGATTTAGTGAAAAGAGGGGGTGTTCTTGGTGTTGTGTTCTCTCTTTTCTACACTTTCTTTTCATTTTTTGCATTATGGGAAATTATATGTTTCCAAAATTAACTCCTCATAACTATGCTACATGGTCAATCAAAATGTGGTATCACTTAATGCATAATGGAGTTTCACAATATGTATATGGTACTCTTCCTAAACCACTAGGTGATAATGTATCAGAAAGTGATATTTTAGCTTGGGTAGCAATGGATAAGAAAGCCCCAAGTGATATATGTTTGGGAGTTGATGATAAGATCATGTATCAAATTAAGAAGTGTTCTACATCCAAGGAAGCTTGGGATACCCTAAAAAACCTATTTGGTAAAGTGTCTAAAGAGGATGTGTTCAAAATCAAAGATGAGCTTGTCTCCTTATATCCCAAGTCATATGATTCAATACAGGATTTCATCATCAAAGTGAATGAACTAAGGAAAAGTCTTACTAATTTTGGTAGTTCTATCAAAGATGATATATTGATCTACCTCATACATAACAAGCTTCCATCAGAGTATTCCACATTTGTATCTTCTTTTAACACCTCAAAGACTACCTTAGGGTTTTCCTATAAGAAAGTCACATTTGATGAATATGCTGATCTATTGGATACTAAAGAAAAGAAGTTGAAGTTAATGGGGATTCTCAAATCACCTAAGTCTAAAGAATTGGTGGCCAACAATGAGGGTTCTCAAAATTTAGCTGGACAATCTTCAAATAAAGGAAAGGGTAAGAGGAAATGGAAGAACAAATTAGAGGATGTAGAAAAGCCAACATCACAATCCAATCAAAAGGAAAGTCTTCCTCGAATTCCAATAAGAAGGGGGCCAACAATAAGGAGAAGAAGAAGTGTGCCTATTGCAAGAAATTGGGTCATGAAGAACCTAAGAGTTATCTTAAGAAGATTGATGAGTTGACCAACATCATGAAGAAACATAATGTTCCATTGCCTAATGCTTATAAAGATAAGAGATCTCCTTCAAATTCAAAGGGCAAAGGGCAAGCACTCATGGCTAATTCAATTTTTTCAAAGGAATTAATATTTGACTCAGGTGCCTCATATCACATGGGTTCTTCAAAGGAGGATTTTTCTAAATTTGAAGCAATCAAAGGTACCACACATCTTCATGGGAGATGATAGAAAAATGGAAGTTTCAACATCACCCGAGATGGAGTCATAAAATCAAAATCAAGTAAGATCTCCAAAAAGTGATAAAGTTTATTGTAGGTCTCTGCAACATGGTCCAATAGCACTAATAATTGCATCCATACCTCATACAAGCTCTGAGATATACCCCATCAAAGATCGCTACCCTATGGCATTTAGTGACTCTTAGGGATGTTTCGATTTGGTGTGCCCAAGAATATTTCAGCACTGAAAGAGATAGGACGAGCTTTAGACTAGGGTTTACCTAACCATCTAGAGCTAATGAAATGGATAGTTCAATCCCATGATAAATGGTGAGGGAGATTTGATAGTTGGCAAATTTGTACTAGCTAACACTACAAGTTTCAACATCACCCGAGATGGCATCGCAAAATCAAATGGAGTAAAATCTCCAAAACACAAGAGAGGTTATTGTGGGTCTCTACAACATGGTCCTATAGCACCCAAAATTGCATCCATACCTACCATGAGCTCCTAAATATGCCCCATCAAAGATCTCTTCCGTATGGCATTTAGTGAGTCTTAGGGGCATTTCAGTTTGGCATGCTTGAGAATTTTTGAGACCTCAAAGAGACAAGACAAGATTGGGGCTAAGGTTTACCTAGCCACTTGGAGCTTTAAAAAAAACCATTTTTATCCCACGATGAACGGTGAGGGAGATTTTACAGTTGGCAACTTTGTACTGGCCAACACTACAAGTTTCAACATCACTCGAGATGGCATTGGAAAATAAAAATGGAGTAAGATCTCCAAAAAGTGAGAGAGCTTATTTTAGGTCTCTACAACATCCTATAGCACCTAGAATTGCATCCATACCTTGCACAAGCTTGGAGATATGCCCTGTAAAAGATTGCTGCCCTATGGTATTTAGTGACTCTTAGGGACATTTTGATTTAGTGTGACTAAGAATATTTGAGCTCTCAACAGGAAAGGAAAAGCTTGGGTCTAGGGTTTACCTGACCACCTAGAGCTAATTGAATAGACAGTTCAATCCCATGGGTGTAAGATTTCCAAAAAGTGATAGAATTTATTGTAGGTCTCTACAACATGGTCCTATAGCACCTAGAATCACATCCATACCTTGCACAAGCTCCGAGATATGCCCCATCAAAGATCACTGCCCTATGACATTTAGTGACTCTTAGGGATGTTTCAGTTTGGCATGCTTGAGAATGTTTGAGCACTCAATAGGATGGGAAGAGGTTGGGGCTAGGTTTTACCCAACTACCTAGAGCTAATAGAATAGATAGTTCAAACCCATGAAAACCAGTGAGAGAGATATGAGCAATATATGTATGCCTAGGCCACTTTGTGCAAGATATGAGCAAAAGTTGCTAATTAGGGAAAACTAGATGTTTTTGATTTTTTGGTCAGGATATCCTAGGATTAGGTATTTTAAGTTTTTTTTAAATAGTTTGGAACCTTTTCCAAGTCCTAGAAGTGAAATCTAATGAACTTTGCAAAAGTTGCACTTTTTGTGCAAAATTGCAAAAGTTGTAAAAGTTGCTTAAAAATGCAAATCTGACTAGAAAAATTCTAACATTTCAAAACATGTTTCCCATACTTATATACCTGAGCATGGATAGTTACAACTTCCCAAACTTCCATTTGTAACTTATTTGCAAAAATTGCAAAAGTTGCTCAAGCAAGTTTTTGAGCAACATTGCAACTTTTGAGCAATTTTTGTTCTTCACATATTTAGGTTAAATGGGCCCATCTAGAACTATTCTAGGACCCTAGTTAACATTCCTATAGAGGAAATCTTAATATACAGAGGAATTGCAATTACATCTATTAAAAATACAAAGGAAGATATAAAAAACCTACTTAATAGAGAGATTAATCTAAGAGAAAAGGACATTTTAGAAGAAAATAGTTATCTTAGTGTCATCCAAGGTATGCCAATTACTTAGGATGAAGAGACAAAACCTAAAGCTATTGGGAAAGAGTGCACATGTACATAGACACAAAAAAATTAGATAGAGAAGTAACAAGTGATAAAGAATTGTCCACAAAGAAATTTGAAGTGAAGCCTCAAATTGGCTCATTAGTAGCGAAAGAATCTAGTCACACACTTCATTTGAACACCACATATGTTTCAATTAGAAATTTCTATTCATTAATGGTGTTGCATTCATAGGACTTGGGAAGGTAGGATACTCAAGCTTGGCATGATCCCTCAAAGCTCTCATCGAAATATATTAATGATCTTAACAGAACAACAAAAAGCTCATTGCCACCTTTAAATGGAGAATTAAGTTTAAATGGAGATTGTTAGTTCCCAAACATGTCCTAGTCAAGTAGATGGCTAGTGCAAGAGCACCTATTCTAGACTCATCAAAGAAGGCACCTAAGGATCCTAGATAGTTCACTTAGGATAGGTTGTGATGTAGCAGTGCACGGTGGAAGCTTCTAAAAGGCAAGCCACTAGGCAATTAGACAAGGTTAGAATCCTTCAAATTCCCAAAAAGAGGGTTCAGTGCTAGGACACTTATCACAAGCATCAATAATGAACTTATCATAGGTTATCACAACCCAAACAAGGTAGGGAACCTAATCACTAAGTTTTTTTAAGTTCAAAAGCACCAAAACATAAGGATTCTTCAAAAGCCTAATAAGGGAACATACCCCCAAACATGAATGAAAAGAAAACAATGACCATGGAATGGAATACAAACACGCCTTAGACCTATTAAGGTCTGTATATAGTAGATAAAGTGATTCTATTGTGTCCAAACAACAATGATATATAGTTACAACAGTTTGCCATTGAAAAGGCTAGTAGCCCTTCAAACTATAAATTGGACATAATATGGAAAAACCCCACATGAAGACACAATTTAAAGTGAGATTCAAACACCCTTTTAGGACATATAAAACATATGTAAACCTCACAAACTGGAAGAGACTAGAAGCCACTGCTGTAACAACATTTGCAAAGTGTTGATAGGCCTAATTAGGTTGTGGTTACACTATAGGTACCCTTTCACAAGTGCCAATCTACAAAAAAATTAGTATAACATCTAGGGGCATGTGAAACAAGTCAAAATCCAAAGTTATATAACTTGGATCACTCTGGAGAAAAAGTTATAGTGACTGTGGTGAAATGTTGAATGGTGCATGTATGGAGCCATACACCTAGGGTATGGTACAAAATTCATTCCTTGCTTGGCCATCTGTAAAACCTACAAAATTATGAATTACAATGATAGGGATTGCATTCCACTAAGGGGCATCAAATTCCCATGGTGGAAAGTGCCAAAACAATAAGGCCCTCCGTGAAACTTTTGGTTTAATGCTCATTTCTACGCACCTTTAGCAAAGCTTGAATAACTTACAAACTAAAAAGGATCAAAATAGTAAATCAAGTGCAAATAAAATTTAACTCACCCCTCTAACTCGTGGGGTCATTGGCACATGTCCCAACATCTATACATGTCCCAATAGTTATAAGGTTGGTTTGAACAAACTAGCCCTTTGTGGAAGATTTTTTAAAAGTTTAACAACTTTTTAAGAAGTTGCTCAAAAGTTGTCAAGCAAATTTTTGAGCAACTATGAAAACAAAGACAATAAAACCAAACTTCCTAAAAGAAAAATTGTTCTAAACAATCCAATCTACCATGTAAACTACTAAATTCTACAAAAATAATGTCAAAATGCCTTAAAACTCAAAAACTAAATAATTTTGCCTTCAAATATCATGCTATAACATGCAGACCATACACAATGATATTAATCTCTCTCATTTTAGGGTTTAGGAAGTCTTTATATCTCCTCCCAATTCTTTCCCCTTCATCCTTATGGTTTGCATCAGCCTCCTTCATGTTTTAAAAGGAAAATCCACAATTTCTTGCAAAATTGCAATATAGCAATTTTTATTTTTATTTTCTTGCTTGCTCTTCATTACACTTCTAACTTGTTATTTAGGCTATCCCTTATCAATTCCATGGTAGGAACCCTTCCCTAAGATAATTAATTATCCATTAGGTTACTCATTTCCCTATGGAAATGTATGCCCTTTTTTTAGGCCAAAATACTGACTCTTCTAAGGACATTAAATGGCATCCAATACCCTAAGTACCACACCTAGGTCCAATGACCCTTATTCTACTTACAAGGCTCACTTGGAGCATAACACAACAAAAATGAAAAGGTAAGGGCCCTATTATTTAAGGTTCCCTTGCACCACTCTCTCTCTCTCTCCCTCTCTCCCTATTCAATCTAATCAACCAATTGGATCTACTCTACATTTTAATGTCTCAAGTATTGCCTCGTGGTCTAACTCATGAACTTTCCAAAGAGTCTAATTATGTGGTTTTCTACCATATTTTATCAAGTGGACATTTGATACAACAAAAAGGTTCTAATAATGAAGAATCTTCCTATCTATTTTCCAATCCTCGAATAATCACAAGTTAGGTTTCTTCATAGAATATCATCTAAGCCATGTGTCATTTACAACTAGCACACCGATATGGTACTCTAATCCTTCACCATCTATAACCGAGTGAACCAAATTTTATTTCACTTAGACACAACAACACAAATAATAATCCATCCCTTATTCATTATCTTTAGGTGTAATAACAACAAAAACATGGCCTGCAGTGATAAATGTACAAAATGCAGTCATTAATTCATAAAATACTTAGGTAAAAGTTATAAAGTTACATATTAAAATTACAAAGATATATAAATATATATATTACCAGGTTCCACTAGATTAGACAAGCGGTCAAAGTCAATGGACAAATCCCTCTCTATCTTTTCTAGTGCTTGCGGGGGATGATAGGTGTCAATTGGGTCCAAAACCCATATATTCATTTGTCTACCCATTCAGTTGACTCACAGTCATCCCAATTTCACTCTACACATGATGGACAATGTCATGCCATTTTTCATGTGTGGATACTCCATGAACCTACATCAAAGCTTCTAAAAGAGTGTAGCTCACTTGATCTTGTTAGTGTGCAATAATCCTCATATCATGCAATGTTAATATTATCTATCAACCAAAAAAATCTATGAACCATAGACTCACCTTCTTTACCTAGACCCATTGTAGTGTTACACCATTGGACAATTGATTTTTCATCTATCAATATTGCTCTATCTTTATCATTTAGTTCTTCTTGAGCTAAGGCTCTTTTTATGCACCTTCACCATCGTGCTCTCCCTTTCCATGACTAACCTTTGTGAAATTCCACATATATTGAATTCTAGACAACCTATGCATCCTGCTCAAGCAATAGAACATCTGTACATTCTTGAATTGAGATGCACAATTGTCTGACCATATAATGTGCTGATGATACGGTATGCCCCTATTAGCCAAATCTTCATAAAATAGTTGAAAACAACCATGTACAAGCTTTGTAGAATGTGATCAATCATCATTTATGTAAAAATGGCACTCCCTCAAAATCTTCCTATCATCCTCTGTACTTATAGGTGAATGCATCAATGTTATGTGAACAAATATGTAAACTTGTTGAGAAGTATAGTACTTTTCTTAGACTTCATTTTGTGGTTGTAATGTGTAGTTCTCTATGAAGTCTACAACCAAAACAATGGTATCAAGTGGAAATGTATCCTTGCAGAACTTGAATTGCAAATCCAACCATCAAGCTTTATATGTATGCCTTGCATGCATGTAAATAATCTTTTCATAAAAAATCTTCATGAACTCATACACTTGAATCTTTTCAATGACTAAAACACATCTTTTACCCTATTTTCCATATTTTAGAGCATATGTCACCATCTTATATTTTTTGTAATCTACTATTTTATTTCCAATTGCATGTGTACTAACCATATATTCACAAGTTGATAAAAGTTGCAAAGAATCATAAAATAAGTATGTACCATCCAACCATGATGTCTTGTAAAATTGTTGGCCATCCCCTATTTCAGATAAAATATTGGATATGAATTCCCTTGAAGATCTAGGTGGCTCATTCATGTCACAATCTTGCAAAACAAACTTAGAATGCAAAAACACACATATATGCCTAAAAACATCAAAATGGTTAAAAAATTCAATATGTATTATACAACAAGAAGTTGTGCATGTGTGATTTATCTTCACATAAAAAGGTTTACCCATCTCAAAAAATCTTTGACTTATTTGAATTTGAGGATACATAGCAAAAATTTTTACAAAACATTGTGTCTGAGTTGAGTCCAAAAAATGTTTCACATGTGGGTCGCAATTTTTCCTACCAATCCTCCTTCTTACAACATCTCTTTGATTAGGGGAAACATGTGTGTTATTTTTTCAAAAAATTTTGATCAATGATTTCAAAGCTTCACTAATTTCTTGTTGGATCTTTCAATCTCTCATGCCTTAGGATGGCTCTCCTTAGAGTACCTCTACCAATTTTCAATGTTTTTCATGTCTTTCTCATGAGTTAAGCTTTCTTCATTTGGGTACTTACTATTGTTGATGTAAATACTCATCTTGTGATATTGCTATCTTTGATGCGTGATTTAAAACCCACTTTGTCATAATTACCCATTAGATTTTTTACAATTTTTTTTCATTTGAATCGTCCATCGTTCTTAGCTCAAGAATCTTTATGATAGGCCTAAATTTCAAATACCTCATCATTTTAAAAAATAATTGGTATTGACCTATAATATTTAATTCTTCAAAGACTAATCTCCACATATGATTAACTTTTCTTTGACAAGTACACTTGCTAATCTTGCTAGGCATTGATTTTAAAATGTTAGTATCAATATCAATCAAATATTTTTGTCTTCTAAAATGAATTCTAGAAGGTCTTATAATCTCTTCCCTTCCCTCAACATTTTGAACATCAACATAAGGTTGAGTGCTTTGTGTACCTTGAACCGAAGATGATGTGCCTTGGCAATAAGATGCAAAAGATGGAATATCACCTACTTGTGATGTTGTTCCTTCAACATGACATGATGGAGTGTGTACATTGTCAAATCTACAAATTAGCCTCTTTTCAACATGAGATGATGATATGACTCCAATATTGGAAGATGGTGTAGCTTCACAAGTCAATTGTCTTCTTAAGCATAACAGTCTCATTCATTCTCTTTGTCTTTCCAATTCTTCCTTTTTGTTTCTTTGTATCGATGGTTCTTATTCCTCTACCAAAGTCAATTTTTCATTATTGCTTTGCAATTTTCTTTGTTCATGTAGTAGTTTTATTTTATCTCTTTTAATTGCCAAATCTCTCTTTTTTCTATTGTTTGATTTTTTGGTTTCTTCCTTGGCATGATGATGATTTCTATATGTCAAATTATTCAAACATATGAATTACTTACAATTTATAAATTACAATTCATTCAAATACATATAGAAATTACAATTATTTCAATGAATACACAATATATATTTAACAACTTGTCAAATTTTTAACCATTTGCAAATAACAATTCATTCAAACATACAAATTTCAATGAATTCACTATATATTAAACATGTCAAACTATAATCAAATTTGTCTCTATATAAAAACAAAGAATATTTAAAAAGGACTGCACTAACCTTTTCTATAGAAAGAATATTCAACCTTCAAATACTGTACCCAATTATTGAATTTCGTGTTTTCTAGCTTCAAATAGAATGAAAGAATGTTCAAAAAGCTGTTAAATATTCTTTGCTAACTTCCAATAGCTTGAAACCTGTGTTTTCTATCCGAACAACAGAATACACAATAGACAAAAATCAGAATATGGATCAATAGGGACCCAAACTTGTGTTATGACCCTTTTTTGGTGTTTTCATATAGTGTGTATGCACTATAGCACAAACACCCTATAAAGTGTATACACACTATAGTGCATCTGCACTATGTGAAAAATAATCTCTCCCTATCCCACTATCCCTCATCCCCTACTCTCTCTCTCGCTCTCTCTCTCTCCTCTCCCATCCCCTATCTCTCACACTCTCTCTCCTCTCACATCCCCTACTCTCTCTCTCTCTCTCCCTCTCCTACTCCCTCTCCCACTACCTACTCTCTCTCTCTCTCTCTCAATCTCTCCCATCCCCTACTCACCCTCTCACTCTCTCTCATCTTCCATCCCCTACTCTCTCTCTCTCTCTCTCTCTCTCTTTCTCTCTCTCCTCTCCCATCCCCTACTCTCTCTCTCTCTTTATCTCCCTCTCCTACTCCCTCTCCTACTACCTACTACCTCTCTCACTCTCATTCTCCCATCCCCTATTCTCTCACACCCTCTCTCCTCTCCCATCCCTTACTCTCTCTCGCTCTCTCTCCTCTCCCATCCCCTACTCTCTCTCTCTCTCTCTCTCTCTCTCCAACTACTCTCTCTCTATCTATCTCCCTCTCCCACTCCATCTGCCACTACCTATACTCTCTTTCACTCTCTCTCCCATCCCGTACTCTCTCCCATCATGTACTCTCTCTCTCTCTCTTATACACACACACTCCCATCCACCCTCTCTCTCTTTCTCTCCCTCTCACACTCCCTCTCCCACCGCTACTCTCTCTATATATCTCCCTCTCCCTCTCCCTCTCCCATCACCTACTCTCTCTCCCATCTCCTACTTTATCTCCTCTCTCATCCCCTGCTCTCTCTCTCATAAACACCCACTCTCATCCACCCTCTCTCTCACTCTCCCTCTCCCACTCCTTCTCCCATTGCCTAGTCTCTCTCTCACTCTCTCTCCCATCCGCTACTCTCTCTCTCTAAAAACATACTCCCATCTCCCTTCTCACTCTCTCTCCCTCTCTTCTTCCCCCACTCCCTCTACCACCACTACTCTCTCCTCTATATATCTCCCTCTCCCACTCCCTCTCTCGTCACCTACTCTCTCTCCCATCCCCTACTCTCTCTCTCATTCTCCCTCTCCCACTCCCTCTTCCACCACCTAATCTCTCTCTCTCACTCTCTCTCCCATTGTGCTCTCTTACTCTCCCTCTCCCACTACTTACTCTCTCTCACTCTCTCCCATCCCCTACTCTCTCTCTCTCCCTCTCCCACTCCCTCTCTCATTGCCTACTCTCTCTTTCCCATCCCCTACTCCCTCTCTCCCCTCTCCCATCCCGTACTCTCTCTCTTTCACACACACAATCCCATCCCCTACTCTCTCTCTCACTCACATACTCTCATCCTCTTCCTCTCTCTCTCTCTCTCTCTCTCTCTCTCTCTCTCTCTCTCCCCCTCCCTCCCTCCCTCCCTCTCCTACTCCCTAGCCCACCACCCACTCTATCTCTCTCATCCCCTACTCTCACTCTCTCACCCATCCCGTACTCTCTCTTTTCCACCCACTACTCTCTCACACTCTCACACCTTCTCCCATATCCTACTCTCTCTCTTACACACACTCTCATTCCCTCTCTCTCTCCCTCTCTCACTCCCTCTCTCACCGCCTATTCTCTCTCTCACACTCTCTCTCACATCCCCTACTCTCTCTCTTGGGCTACGCTCTCTCTCTCTCTCTCTACCCTCTCCCATCCCTTACTCTCTCTCTCTCTCTCTCTCTCTCTCTCTCTTTCATTTTCACACACACACACACACACACTCCCATCCCTCACTCTCTAGATCTCTCATACACACTCCCATATCCACCTCTCTCTCTCCCCCTTTCCTACCACCTATTGTCTCTCTCTCACTCTCTCTCCCTCTCTACTCTCTCTCTCCCCCTTCTCCTACTCTTACTCTCTCTCCCATCCCCTACTATCTCTCTCTACCACCCCTACTCTCTCACACACTCTCAAACTCTCTTCCATCCCCTACTCTCTCTTACACACACTCTCATCCTCCCTCTCTCTCTCCCTCTCTCACTCCCTCTCCCATCACCTACTCTCTCTCTCCCATCCCCTACTCTCTCTCATGATACTCTCTCTCTCTCCCCTCTCC